>OX439380.1:3885752-4233661 GCA_949319315.1 Zelleria hepariella | reverse complement strand
CCTACACAAGCTATTATCTGTCTTAATTTTAATAACTTAGAACTTTATTAGCGATTACAGTACAAAAGGAATGTCAAAGGGTCTAGACGGAAACAACCCAACATTTCAGAAAAAATTTGGTAATCTTTATGGATTTAGAAGGGCTTGGGTTTTTTGTGCCATTTCTAGCTCGTCCACTTCAAGTCGTAAATTAGGGGGTCATAAAATAGACTATTTATTGCTTTCCTGTGGGAGGAGCTTAATTCTGACCGAGCTGTGAAGGGAAATCAGGGAACAAAATTGGGGAGTGAAGTTTTAACCGCGAAAGAGTAAAGTCAAACTTTGAAACCTGAAAGGTCTAGACTTTCAGTCCCAGAGAAATCAAGTAAGCTTGAGTCCTGGAGTCTGACCGCGCGCGAAACGTTAGTAAGCAGTGAGTGAATAAGTTATTACACCCTATTCGGTGGATTTCGCGTAGTGATTCAGCCAGAAGGCATATTTTCGAATTTTAGTGTAAAGATAAAAATATGTTGAAAGAGTGTAGAATCGAGGGGCGTCCCTGTCTGTGCTTTTGTTCCGCGAAAGTGTTTATAGTGCGAGTTATTTATAATTATTCAATTATTTATTAATGTATTGTATGGTATCTAAGTACTGTATTTATTATATTCTAACAGTTTTGAATCCCTCATCCCTTTAGCAAGGAGCAGAAGGTTTCCCCTTTACTTGTCCGTCGTTTTGGTTAGGGCAACAGTTTTGTTTAGAACTAGGACAGCTAGGACAGGTCAAACGATGAAGATGGACTACGGCTTCATAACAAAACTAATACAGGTTTTCATCATCGACGGCTCAACAACTTGAAGCAGAGAACGAGATATTATATTTTTCCCAACAGCAGCATCGCGATTTGGAAGAGTCTCTGAGGCGAACTTCTACGTGTTTCACATATAATCTAGGAGCGACTCAGCAAAAGCAGCCTGAAGGAGTCTTCATACAATTTATTATCTACAGGTTTAACAGAATATTGCGGTGTATATAGGTGTCGATGAATAGTCATATCAATGGTGTTTGTGGGTGTACGTCCGTACCTGTAAAGGAGTGGGGTGGTTCCTCTACGGTTTCCGGTTGTCCTTGTAATGACGTGTCATAAAACTTGCGTACGTAGGTTATCCTGGTCCACAAGCTCGGGGGTTACGGAAATACATTTCCAAACATTACGATATGGTTATGAAGTTTATTGAACTAATTCCTGCGAAGATTACGATAGTTGGACGGGGCTTTCACTGATGCACATCCTATCGGACCTGTAAAAGAGTGGGGTGGTTCCTCTACGGTTTCCGGTTGTCCTTGTAATGACGTGTCATAAAACTTGCGTACGGCGGATTTTCCTGGTCCACAAGCTCGGGGGTCACGGAAACGCATTTGTGAAAGTTTCGATTTAATTATCTAAATTTTCTAAAGGGGAAATAGAATGAAGATGATTGAATGTGTGTGAATGTTATGTAGATGATTGTAATGAAAGAGGATTAGGAGGATCTATAGGCTTTTGCTTTGGTCCGTAAGGAGCGAGTTTCCAAAGGTCGAGACTCGTTGGCGCAGGATAAGGTTGGAAGGGAGCCTGCGTTCCTATCAATAGGACTAACACTTTCTTCTATTTCTCATTTTGGGATCTAGAATCCTCTCAAAATATTTTATTCCACAGGAAGAACGAGTACCGGCGAGATACCTTATTATCTCATTTTATTATTGCCCTCTCTCTAGATCAAATATTTCATATCTAAGTATTTTATACCTATTTTATTATATTTATTTAACTCCGTTATTCGCGAGTGAAAGTGATTAGACGCGATCGTCTATTATGGCCTTTTTGTGAAAAGTGTATCGTGTCGATATGCATAGTAGTGTTTAAAGGGGAATACAGTGCTCAACATTTACAAATTAGCCCGTCGCAAGTATTGAGGCCTTTGTCTCGATGCTGACTTCGAACTCGATCCAGGGCCGTTTCCAGATGCTAATCGAAGCTAAGTAGCATGCCTTTAATACAGATAGGTTACTCATGTGCGATATTATACTTTTTCGTGTTCTGTCTTTACCTTTTCAGCGATTACTATCCAACTTCTTAATTTAATGACTTTACCCATTTACTTACGAAATTAACACACACAACGTATGGTCCTTTTATTATCAAAACTAGACGATCACAACTATTTTATTGGCCAATTATTTGAGAACGTTTAAGGTTCTGTTAACTTCACTTATTTGTATTTATGTATCTATTTTATTTAATGTGAAGGAGTGCCCACCTTGTATGTTTTATATCATGCCGGGACACGCTCTTCTTACAGATGGTGCCTGTGACCAAAGGATTGAGTCATTAAATTTTAACTAGTTAAATAATTGGTTAAAAACTCAATTAAAAGAATCAAAGTTACTACGGATCAAAGTAAATTTTATCAAGAGTTGGGAAAAGTCAAATAGGAAATTGAACAGGTTACTAAAAAATTAGAGACGTAGGGGCGTATGATTTAATTAGATATTTTATTACAGAAACGGGTACCATTCGTTTACTTAATGATGCGCGTGACCACAGAATTTGCACAATAAATACATCGGATAAAAAAAAGTCTAAGTAACTAGGGGCGTTTAAGCCTGTGTTTAGTTAGATACTGTAAGTTTTAATCCCGATTTATATCAGACGAAGTTTATATGAAGCGGTCCTTCTGCTAAAATGTTTATAGTTTGTTATTGGTTGTGATAAGCATGCTGCGCTGGCGCAACGTCACTATTTCACAAATGAAATCTATTTTTAGAAACGAAAGGAAAAAAGGGACGCAACGGAAAGGACGCGCAGGTAGAATTTGTCACAAAGTTTGGCCGTTTTGTGTTTTGAATAATTATTTAGCGTGTACTTTTATCTGATGTATTCTTGTAACGTTATTTGTTTGACGGGAAAATTTATGGGGTCTGTTAATATAAAAGAGAGTATTGGTAAAACAATAACATGAAACCTATATACCTTTCTCTATTTTCTTTATAGTCACAATTTTATTTTGTTAGATTAGACATGTGATTTTATTGCATTTTTATCTATGTTATTTGCGCGAATTTACACTTTGAATTGATATGGATATTCGATTACCCCTGTGATCTATGTATTTTTAATCTCTTTGCGAGTTTTGTATTTATTACTTATTATTTACGAAAACCATGGTAATTTTAGTAAATAATTAAAACCGAAAATCTCCGAATCAATATCTTTCAGCGCCCTCTATAGGAGAGTTGGAGAACTTTCCAAGAGCGTTGCACTATGCGTTTCAGGAATTCCAAATGGTCCAAACGAACTCAAAGGTATCGAAATAGTCGAGAGGTCCTTGAAGTTCACAGTATGCCCACGGGACGTCGCTGGCTTCGCATAGCAGTTATGGCGGGAGTTTTAGTTTTCTGTTGTTTAGAAAAAAATGGGTGACGCTACCGAACGGCTGTTTCTCCTAAACATCTGATTCGTTTTTTTTTTTGTGTTGTTTTTTTCATTCACAGGGGCTGTAGAACTTTGAAAAAAAAATAAGGGTGACCGTTAGTTTTTTCCATAGATGCATTCAGCTGACTACTAATGAGACACCTGTTTTACTACACTGCGTCAATGCATTGAGAGTTTTTTTTTTGTTCAGTGATTGGAGTTGCATTCAACATTGAGTACTGATTTCTACGGATTCTAGCATCAATAAACTAAACTGTTTTGTTTATGAATCAATGTTTGGGTTAATTATATTTGGTGCGTATCTGCCGTACTTCAATTTAATAATTTAGTGAGTCGGCCTGCTCTGAAAGACTGAGGATTGCCTAGGACATGTTTATAGAAATAAATCTGTTTACACGGTATAATTTAACGGTGAAGGAGAACATTGTGGAGATCTAATAAATTACAGTAGAGGTGTATCAACCAGCAGTAATTTTGATACCTACATGCTACCTACCTAGATATTTTTAAGTGCCATCTGAGTGACCTGTTGTTTAATAATTAGAAATTGAATGGTACTTCAAACAGGTGATGATGTGTGTATGTGGATGTGCGTGTGTTTGTGTGTGTGAGAGTGCGTATGTGTGTTTGTTTTGTGATTTAAGTGCGTATATTGTGAATGTTAATAGTTTCTCCAACAGTGTTTTCCCTACCAGAAGCTTTGATAGAGTGATCGAAATCTAGGGGCGAGGAAGATAATAATATCTTTACGACTTTATTGATTAATACCTACTTTACATAAATGCTGAAGAAGAAGAAGAATAAAAAAGGAAATTACTTTTAATTTATCGGAGGAATCTATTTCTACGGGTTCTACTATGAACAGTCACGAATGTGTACTGGTCGCAGACAAATGGAGCACTTAAATAATACTAGGTTGACAATATCCGGATATATAAAGAGCGGAGAACGAGGAAACGCCAGCAGACCTACTTATTATCTTTTCAGAGCATGTAACGAGAAGGCGACAGCCAATCTACTATAATTTTATGAAGCAGAGAACGCGGATTCATTCAGATTTTCCACGAATAAATGTATGCGTGATATTTGAAAGCTGTATGAATGAGATTGTGGATTAGTTTTGAATGTGAGATATATTGACAAGGTGATGATTTTGATGTATGTATGTATGCAATATGAAGTCTTAGTTACTGACTAGATTCTAGAAACATGCGGTCTAGGGGCGCAATGTCTCACAATAGCGAGTGAATTTGATTACAATTACCATCTAGTAATACTAGTGCAACGAAAGGTTGTACAGTAACAAATTGCCCTAGGTCTTGATGAGAACTCAATTAGGGACGGTTTATGTTTCTTCGATAAGGTACTATTTAAATCTAATATCTCACTAGATTCGATAACGTAGAAGCCAAAGGGTAGAAGATTATCTTATTAGAAGATTCATATTGGAAAAAAATGAGAATCCAATATGAATAATGTGAAAAATATTGACATCGAGATAACTATATTACCTATTATGATTATTTCCTGTTTTGTCATAAATGCCAAAGAACAGCAAATAAGCAGGGGCGTTCTGTAACAAGAGACATTCCATGCATTCTTATGTTCTGTCTAGTTACAGTTTTTGATGATATTATTGTTTGAAATGAGCCAAGTAACGCCATCTATTTTTTTACCAGTGTAAGGTCCCGTTTAGAATGGAAGGGAGGACCACGCCCAAATCGGGAGGGAATGAACTAGGAATCGAATAGAAGTTGTGTGTACAGATCAACGACTCGACAAGCATGCACGGCATTGTATGGAGGCGACGTCCGACTTAGAGTGCAACTTCGGTGTGATTGCCGAGATTACTGTTCTATCGCAGGGCTGGAATTTACATTTTTCAGAGAAGTGAACTTTAGGGAGCCGATAATAAGCATTTAAATCACATGACGCTTTCGATGGAAATTCACCAAAATTCATAAAACTGTCACGTTTTTTCATTCGCTCTCACGAGAAGAAACGTGTAGAAACCCGATTACAAGGACCTTGTTGCTTTGTAATAAAGGTTAATATTAAATGGTCCTTAAAGTAAGGTTGTCAGAAATAGAAGAGAAGATTATTTACAATTTCGTCAAACGAAATTCAACGCTATTCCAAGCAGCCTAGAGCAGTGCAAATTTAGATTTGAGCTGACATTTTCCTGTGTCTTAGTTATACGTTGTCATTAAATACACAAATTTATTGGCCTTCTGACAGCTTACATGTTCCAGTTTGCAACATGTTGACAGAAAATCAGGCGGTTCCCGTTAGGACCCTGTAAGATTTAAATTAGGTTGTATGAAAAAGGGCTCAAACGATTTTACAAATCTAGATTTACTTTTATTCGATTAATGACATCAGTAAGGGAAAAGATTTTGTGTCCTTGTAAAACAAGTGCGATATCAAAGATGCACTATACTGAATTATCCACCATTAGATTCTTCGGCACACGAATTACACAAGCTATTATCTGTCTTAATTTTAATAACTTAGAACTTTATTAGCGATTACAGTACAAAAGGAATGTCAAAGGGTCTAGACGGAAACAACCCAACATTTCAGAAAAAATTTGGTAATCTTTATGGATTTAGAAGGGCTTGGGTTTTTTGTGCCATTTCTAGCTCGTCCACTTCAAGTCGTAAATTAGGGGGTCATAAAATAGACTATTTATTGCTTTCCTGTGGGAGGAGCTTAATTCTGACCGAGCTGTGAAGGGAAATCAGGGAACAAAATTGGGGAGTGAAGTTTTAACCGCGAAAGAGTAAAGTCAAACTTTGAAACCTGAAAGGTCTAGACTTTCAGTCCCAGAGAAATCAAGTAAGCTTGAGTCCTGGAGTCTGACCGCGCGCGAAACGTTAGTAAGCAGTGAGTGAATAAGTTATTACACCCTATTCGGTGGATTTCGCGTAGTGATTCAGCCAGAAGGCATATTTTCGAATTTTAGTGTAAAGATAAAAATATGTTGAAAGAGTGTAGAATCGAGGGGCGTCCCTGTCTGTGCTTTTGTTCCGCGAAAGTGTTTATAGTGCGAGTTATTTATAATTATTCAATTATTTATTAATGTATTGTATGGTATCTAAGTACTGTATTTATTATATTCTAACAGTTTTGAATCCCTCATCCCTTTAGCAAGGAGCAGAAGGTTTCCCCTTTACTTGTCCGTCGTTTTGGTTAGGGCAACAGTTTTGTTTAGAACTAGGACAGCTAGGACAGGTCAAACGATGAAGATGGACTACGGCTTCATAACAAAACTAATACAGGTTTTCATCATCGACGGCTCAACAACTTGAAGCAGAGAACGAGATATTATATTTTTCCCAACAGCAGCATCGCGATTTGGAAGAGTCTCTGAGGCGAACTTCTACGTGTTTCACATATAATCTAGGAGCGACTCAGCAAAAGCAGCCTGAAGGAGTCTTCATACAATTTATTATCTACAGGTTTAACAGAATATTGCGGTGTATATAGGTGTCGATGAATAGTCATATCAATGGTGTTTGTGGGTGTACGTCCGTACCTGTAAAGGAGTGGGGTGGTTCCTCTACGGTTTCCGGTTGTCCTTGTAATGACGTGTCATAAAACTTGCGTACGTAGGTTATCCTGGTCCACAAGCTCGGGGGTTACGGAAATACATTTCCAAACATTACGATATGGTTATGAAGTTTATTGAACTAATTCCTGCGAAGATTACGATAGTTGGACGGGGCTTTCACTGATGCACATCCTATCGGACCTGTAAAAGAGTGGGGTGGTTCCTCTACGGTTTCCGGTTGTCCTTGTAATGACGTGTCATAAAACTTGCGTACGGCGGATTTTCCTGGTCCACAAGCTCGGGGGTCACGGAAACGCATTTGTGAAAGTTTCGATTTAATTATCTAAATTTTCTAAAGGGGAAATAGAATGAAGATGATTGAATGTGTGTGAATATTATGTAGATGATTGTAATGAAAGAGGATTAGGAGGATCTATAGGCTTTTGCTTTGGTCCGTAAGGAGCGAGTTTCCAAAGGTCGAGACTCGTTGGCGCAGGATAAGGTTGGAAGGGAGCCTGCGTTCCTATCAATAGGACTAACACTTTCTTCTATTTCTCATTTTGGGATCTAGAATCCTCTCAAAATATTTTATTCCACAGGAAGAACGAGTACCGGCGAGATACCTTATTATCTCATTTTATTATTGCCCTCTCTCTAGATCAAATATTTCATATCTAAGTATTTTATACCTATTTTATTATATTTATTTAACTCCGTTATTCGCGAGTGAAAGTGATTAGACGCGATCGTCTATTATGGCCTTTTTGTGAAAAGTGTATCGTGTCGATATGCATAGTAGTGTTTAAAGGGGAATACAGTGCTCAACATTTACAAATTAGCCCGTCGCAAGTATTGAGGCCTTTGTCTCGATGCTGACTTCGAACTCGATCCAGGGCCGTTTCCAGATGCTAATCGAAGCTAAGTAGCATGCCTTTAATACAGATAGGTTACTCATGTGCGATATTATACTTTTTCGTGTTCTGTCTTTACCTTTTCAGCGATTACTATCCAACTTCTTAATTTAATGACTTTACCCATTTACTTACGAAATTAACACACACAACGTATGGTCCTTTTATTATCAAAACTAGACGATCACAACTATTTTATTGGCCAATTATTTGAGAACGTTTAAGGTTCTGTTAACTTCACTTATTTGTATTTATGTATCTATTTTATTTAATGTGAAGGAGTGCCCACCTTGTATGTTTTATATCATGCCGGGACACGCTCTTCTTACAGTACCTAAGTGGGTGGTTACTTCCGTATCTTTTCCTCAGAATTCCTAAATGAAGGAGAGACGGATCGTTACTTGAATTTTCCGGGAAAGCTGGAGCGCCTGCATGCGGCAGGCAACCTTGGCACCCGGCCCAGTAAACAACCCCCGCTAACTGCCTATCTACCTAGGTGTACCTATGTGTTCATTCATACTGCTGAACTTTCACGAATAATGGCCCTCCATTACTTTGAATGTCACTAGGCAATTTAATTTCGCTGTGCTTCTGCTTTATGATGATGAATGATAAAATATCGATGCACAAATTATTTTGCACTATTGTTTGCTACGTAGGTCTATATGTATGCATGTTATAATGTTATATCCACAGACCACATATCAAGATATGGTCTGTGGTTGTACCTATCCATCACATTCACATCACATGATATTACAAGCCAAAAGTTTTTCGTGTTATTCAGGGACAGTCCTCCAAGGTCTTCATTAATGATTTTTTTTTAAAGAAACTTCCATTATTTACATTTAACACTTCGGCAGCCAAACCTTCATCCAGCCAAATCCCAACAAAATGATTTTTTTATTACATGCAATCAAAAATGTCAATAAAGTCAAAAACAAAAAAAAACATACTAACGGAAAAAAAACCCAAATAAACAAGCATACATAATTCACATAATGTTTCGTCACAATACAAATCACGCAAAAACAAAACACAAATTAAAATTAATCAAAAATAACGAAAACCTGAAAATTATAATTTCTTTTTTCATTAAAATCTCCAGGCCCTTTTACCCCCAGGGCCTCAAGTTAGTTTAGATCCGATCCTGGGCTAATGCCCTAAACTCGCACTCATATTGAAAAAGATTAACGTTGGAAAGCTGGTTTATTTATGAACACTTTTATCACTTTTGGTAAGCAATTAGACATATTTTTTTTGAGAATTCAAATAGACGAGGCGCGTGGTGATAGATATGCTAATAAATCAAAAGAGAGAGAACAGAAGAGGTTGTAGATAACTTGTAGAAACTATACTAAATAATATCTCTGCATCTCCCTCTCCCTCAGGTTCGATGAGAAGGAGAGCATATCGGGCGTCCAGCAGCTCAAGTCCTCGGTGCAGAAGGGCATCCGCACCAGACTCCTCGAGCTCTACCCTCACCTGGAGAACTATGTCGACCAGGTGCTGCCGAAAAAGGACACGTTTCGGATTGTAAAATGGTGAGTATCTTCTAAGGTTTCCCAGCAACTATCATCCTTGATCTATCTATCAACCTAGTGGTAAGAACATTGGTCTTGGAAGCGAGAGACCCAGGTTCGATTCCCGGTGCTGGCATGTCTTGGACCTATGACTTTGTTTCTTTTCAAAGTTACGTATATTTGTGAATTTGAAGTAGCAAAAACCACTCGCTAAAGGTGAGGGAAAAACATCGTAAGATAACCCGCTAAATAGTTGGCTCCGCACCTATTGACTCGTCTTTCCTGTGGGCTAGGCTGACTAAGCTGTCAGGATGGTATAGGTGCTGGGCAAGCCTACTTAAAAAAAAACAATGTCCCAGGCACTTCAGCGCTGAGTGGTCTCTTCACCCATCTAGTGTGAGTGAAGGTACCACTAGACTATTTCCTGGCTTGTCTTTCATCCATCTATATTGAAGTTAGCTACCCGCACCCAGTTTTCCAAAGTAGATTTACTTACGGTGCTTTGGACGTGGACAGCAGCAGAATGAGCTTACCTAATAGGCATTAATATTCCAACCTAGAATCTAAAGCGTGTCAGTCACTTATGGTTTTCCGAGGCCAATGCAATTAAACTCAATCGGTCAGTTTTATTCGTAACTGGACTGCTAAATTGATAATCTTGCTTGATCTTTGAATCACAGGCTATTAGGGGCTTTTACTTGCCTATGGTAATAATAACTGAATTAATTTCGATCAGCTACGAGGATCATAAAACACAGTACAAGATGTTAGTAATAAATAATTTAACCTACTATTAGTAACATTGATTTACACAGTCATATTATTTACATATCTTTGTTTTTGAGTACATGAACCTTAAAGCAATGGTTCATGTACTCAAAATCAAATCGGCCTGCAAGCATGCGCAGGATACTGTTGGGGCTGGCCCGGTAATGACCACAGGATTTCAATGCAAATCATGTGAACTCAAATCAAGTTCGTCTAACTAACTAAAGGTCGTGGCTTCATTGTTATTTTTATTTATCTTTCCAGCCACGACCACATCGAGATTATGGTGAACAGCGCTGGAGAGCTTCTATTCTTCAGACAACGTGAGGGACCTTGGATGCCAACGCTGAGACTTCTGCATAAATGTAAGATAGTTAAATAAAATTACCAAGCCACATAAAAGATCTCAAATAAAACAAATCGTTATGTTTTGATTATGATTGTGTTTTTTTTACCTAGTTTGTTTTTGCATCAATATTTTTTTTTTTTTTTTTTACCAACAGCTAGCCAGCCACACAAAATGCCAGGCTAATAACCTTTTAAAAAACAAAACCTTTTTTCTTATTGACAGATCCTTTTTTCCTGCAAATGGACAAAGGTGCGATTTAACCTTTTTTTAAAAAAACAAAACCTTTTTTTTAATTGACAGATCCTTTCTTCTTGCCAATGGAGCAAGTGGACAAAGGCGCGATTCGGTTCGTCCTCAGTGGTGCCAACATTATGTGCCCGGGTCTGACGTCGCCGGGAGCCCGGATGACCACTGTCGTGAAAGGGCAAGTGGTCGCCGTGATGGCTGAGGGAAAACAACACGCACTGGCTGTTGGCATGACGGCCTTGTCCACTGATGACATGTGAGTAAAAAAAACAGATGGGGCCAAAAGCTGTGCCCACTTTTGGCCCCCTACCGCAACCTCGACCCTAAGCTACGTCCCTGGTTATTGGCAGAGAAGTCAAATCAGCTCTTCTTCGTGTAACTGTACCTAACGTAAAAAATTTAGTTTTCTATGGAAACTGTATGAAATAGCAGCAGTAACCTTGGGCAGTAACGTCATTCGGATTTATAAATTGAAACTAAAAATAATATTAAATTCAGTGAAGATTCATTGTAAGTATGTAGTAAGTAATCCCCTCTTTCGTCATTCATTGTAATAGCTTGTTGTTGAAAACTCAGAGTGTAATGTCCTACTTATCTTTTTTTTCCAGCGCCAAGGTGAACAAAGGAGTCGGTATAGAAAACTGCCACTACCTCAACGATGGCCTGTGGCAAATGAAACCCGTGAAGTGAATTCGCAAAATACTAGCCACATTATTGTACCTCTTCACTGCTAATTTTAAGTTTTTACAATAAAATTTTATTTAAATTTTAGTCATACGGCTGTTTTTTTTGTAGTTTCCTTGAACCTTACTGATTATTTTAATGTTTGAACAAAAAATTTACATGAAACAAAGGAGGATAGGTAGAAAACAAGAAAACTAATGTTTATAGCGTTTTTCAAGAAAACGGATGGTCGAACAGTATTAAGGCTGGAAGATAGTAGTGTGGCGGGAAATTCAAAATTTTCACAGTTTTTTACATTTTGTAGCTAAACTGAGCTATTTTTGTTCAGCGATTTTTCGTTCGCGAGAATAAAACCGTATTCTTTTCATCATTGTAAACAACAGAACAACAATAATTCAGCCGATTATGTGTTCTGGTCTACGACAAGTTTTTTGGGCAGTACCACTGCTTCGTAGACCAGAACACATAATCGGCTGAATTATTGTTGTTCTGTTGTTTACAATAATGAAAAGAATACGGTTTTATTCTCGCGAACGAAAAATCGCCGAACAAAAATAGTTCAGTTTAGCTACAAAATGTAAAAGTCTGTGAAAATTTTGAATTTCCCGCCACCTTGCTATCGTCTACTCTTAAGCACGTGACCGTCTAAGCTCAAAACCCTAGCCAGTATACTAAGTGCATTTTCTTACAAAAAAGAAATGAAAAACTTACGTACAGTCGGCCACAGTCTCAGATACCCCTTTTTGTTCAATTGGCGCCCTTATGCCGCGCGCGGTAAGAGCTGCCATGGGGTATCTGAGATTGTGGCCGACCGTACCTACATACCTATCTTCTTTGTTTTTTGAAATTCCCGCCTCAGGCAAAGCTGTGACGTCATGCAAGTATTACGTTCCATTCTAGACAATATCAATGTGAAGGGCATAGACTGTGAAGGGTATTTAAATTTAAATGTGTAAACGGAAAATATTAGAAATAAATTATGTACCCTTATGCAATATGGAATAATAATTTTGAAGATAAAGCTGCATGAAATTAAATAAAGTTTCATTTTAAGCGCACTTGCCTAACGAATGTCACTGACATTTTTAATGAGTTTTGCGTCAAAAGGAACACAATCAGTCGCAAAAAAAATGGCGGTGGCACTTGTTAGTTCGGCTCGTCAGGGTAAATAAATATTATTTTTCTTACTAAATACAACCGCGATTTCAGTTTCAAGTGCAGTTTTAACCAAAGGAAAATTAAGGTTAAATTTTAGTGCATAAGTTTCCCTCAGTGCCTCACAGGTTTTTGTGACGTTGCGGATCAGCTGTTTGGTGCCCCGTTCTATTTTCGAAAAGTTTTCTCTTATTTTCGTAAATAAAACTTTCACAACCGTAGGACTGGCACTCGTAGCCTATATTCGAAGAAAACCAAGTGATATTTACATCAAATTGCATTAAAAAGTTATGCAACAAGTGAATCAAAACAAAAGTTCAAAGTTCACTTGTTTTTGTTTTGTAGCTTATTTTCTCATTTTGGCTATCTTTCCAGTGGGGAGGCTAACATCTGCCGCTAGAAGACTTTATTCTGATGCTGTGTATCCGAAGATAACTACACATTACACCATTCACCCACGAGAGAACGACCCAAGATGGAAAGGTATGGAAAACTCATGTTTTATCCTAAAGTTGACCTTGTTGATAGGCCCTTATCAGTCTCTTCTCAAGGCTAATCGAACAATTACATCAACACATTTCAGTTACTAAGTAGTCCTTTTTATCTTTGTTTACCTTGTTAGGTACATAGTGCACAAACACAAAATTGGGGTGTTCACAACTCCCTCTGCATTAAAATTTGCTGGAGTCTATGGAAGACGTTTTATGTGACTTCGATGCTCTTGCTTGCAAACACAAGTTGTATGGAATACAGAGACTGCCGTGCAAGACCGCAAAAAAAATTAGATCTCTTCTTCGAGTCCTATGTCCCTGATAAGGGATAAAAGGATGTCATCATCATCATCATGGAATACAGAAATAAATAAGTTGCTTAACCTACCTCCACCATTGACATTTATAACTTACAGCTAACAAATAACCAAGACGTTATAAACTTAAATTAAAAGTAACCTGATTGGTGATAGGTAATGAGGTGGTGTAATTAAGATCATGTATGGTATGTAAGTCCTACCTTAGTGTATCCTGCCTGCAATACAAAATTAAATAGAAAAAAAAAAAAATCTTTTGTAGCCCATTTTTAGAAAACCTTTATAATGTAGAGTGCAGACTGTCCTACCCAGACCATATGTATCATTCTCATGTTGCTATCTCCTGTGCGTTTTTTGTCAGTCATGGTAACATTTTGTAGGAAGAAGATTTTAACCGGGTCTTTTCCCCATTTGCAGAAGTAAACATGGAGCGTATAGCGGAGGAGACAGACATTCTGATCATCGGTGGAGGCCCGGCCGGCATGGCAGCTGCCATCCGAGCCCGGCAGATTGCCGAGGAGAAAGGGGCTGTACGTTGTAGTTTTAAATAAGTCGCCCATCTACAAAATATATTGGCCCAAATCTGTAGATTGGTAAATCTACTGATAAAATGAGGCACATTACGGTTTTATTGTTATATTGTTATAATATCACGCAGTCATCGTTGGAAGATAAACATGGGTTTTAAAGTTTGACATTATGATTAAGACTTCAAACACAAAAACTTCAATCAAAATACGTCAACCAGTTTTCATTTCTAAATCTAAAAATGTTCACCAGGAAGTCCGCGTGACTCTCCTAGAGAAGGCAGCCGAGACGGGCGGACACATCCTCTCCGGGGCCTGCGTGGACCCCATAGCCCTCAACGAACTGATCCCGGATTGGAAGGAGAAGGGAGCACCCATGGACACTGCGGTGACGTCTGACAAGTTCGGGTTACTGAGCTCCAGTGGAAGAATACCGCTGCCGGTGTTCAAAGGTGAGGAGAGAATAGAGACTAGAGAGAGATTTCCTTGAGACAATAGGCAACAACCAGCATCAGACAATAGCCTACATCGAGTGACTATTATTATGACGGAGCAAGAGGGCGCGCGGTGCAGTCGGATGTATGTCTATACAAAAAAAAAACACTTATAGAATCGATAACTCTTTATGCATCTATTGCACCACAGAAAGAATATAAAATATAGACTAGACTTAGATTTTTTTGATTTTAGATTTTAGATTTAGAAATGGTTTATTGCCACAAAATTAACACAAAAAAACTTATACAAATAAAATTATCATCCGCGGTTGTGGCAAATGGGGCTGTTTCAGCTGTTGCTGTAGTTATATGTCTAACTACAGCGCTGGTTTTCAAACAGTCCCATTCACACAATAATTTTAGACACACTAGCGGGTAAAGCCAAATACAAAATATTTAATAGTCTACCTACTAATTAGAACAGGAAGTTGAGTGCCGCGTCGCAGTCAACGTGAGCGCCTCAATTTTACTGACGAATATTCTGATAATCATATTATGTAACGTTAGACGCCAGCCCGAATATGAAGAGCTGATGGCCAACCTCCATTAGTGGAGACACCAATAAGAAGAAGAATCCCGACCTAACCCCTCTAAATTAGTATCGAAGTGCTTGCTATACTTTATTGCACTAAAAAAAGATACAATTAACTGATAGAGATCTGAGACATTATGTACAAGGGCGGACTTATTTCGATAGATATTTCTTCCAGCCAGCCCAGTGCGATCATGAACTAACAACGATTTATCTAACCCACAGGGCTTCCGAACTACAACCATGGTAACTACGTAGTGAGACTGGGACACCTCGTCAGGTGGTTAGGGGAGCAGGCTGAGGCAGCGGGGGCCGAGGTAAGCAATATCTAGGATCGGATTATTCTCGGATATCGCTGGCTTCACTATTATAAGGACCTAAGTCCTAGATTCCTAGAAACTACGAATAAATCCGGCACATTTTTTCTTGTGCGGGATTTATTCGTAGGTTCTAGGATCTGGAATCTAGGCTTTAGGTCCTAACATGGTTAAGTCTAGGGATTCTCAGTGTACGGCCCGTTTTTAGCAAAAAAACGCATTCCAAACCGAAGATATGTTTTTCATTCGCAGCGTTTGTGGACGGGGTATCCTCCTATCTTAACTGTACTTTTTATCACAGCAATGCACCTTGCAGTCTTGGCGTCCTGGTTTCTTTTCTGCCTCTCTTTACCCATCATTTATTCATCTCTAAATACAGGGTGTCCGGTGGCAGAATCAGGATTTAAAATATAAATAACAAAAAAACTACGTGAAATATACATTTATATTTTTAATCATTATAAAGAAGACAAATGCGGGTTTTATTTCTTAAAAATTATGTCGTCTAAATGTTGACCGTCACGTCGGATACATTCATGGAATCTGGCTTCAGTATTTCTTGCCACTCGCTGGAGAAGTGCCGCCGAGATGCCATGAACTTCGCGAACGATATTTTCTTTTAATGATGAGATAGTCGCCGGGTTTGTTTCGTAGACTTTATTTTTGAGATATCCCCACAGAAAAAAGTCCATGGGTGTAAGATCCGGTGACCTGGGTGGCCAGGGGATGTCACCGAAACGACTTATCAGTTGGTTGGGGAAGAAATCACGCAGTAGCGCCATGGTCTCCCTAGTAGTGTGCGGGGTGGCGCCATCTTGCTGAAACCATGTCCGTGAAGTGTAGGAAGGATGGTCTCTCAATGTTGGAAAAAAAAAATCATTGAGCATTCGCCGATAAGCAACACCAGTCACAGAAATTGCGTGCCCTTGACCATTTTCAAAAAAATAGGGTTATCGCTCAAACTGGACGCGACGAGTTCGATGTTTTCATTTGTTCTCGACGTCCGGCTGGGCCCCGGTCGTGGGTTATTTTCTGCTGAACTTGTTGCCCGGAACCTTCGCACCCATGATCGAATCAAATCTTCACTTGGGGCGTCACGTAACCGTCGAATATTGTAACGTGAACCAAATCTTCGACGAGAAATTGCACACGAATCATTGGCTTTAAAATACTCTTCGATTGCGAACGCACGTTGTTCACCCGTCCACTGCGACATTGCGACTAAAAAACCCGCACGAATGACGAAACCAACGCGGCCCCCTCCCCGCTCCTCCGTGCAACGGTTACGGAGAAATTCGAAATTTAAATCCTAAATCTGCCACCGGACACCCTGTACATATACGTATACAGGGTAGATTTTTGAGACAGGGCAGTAAGGGCAGGTACCTTAACCGTTATAGTTACAGGAAAACGTTCTTAGGAGACCTTCCATAACTTTTTGAGATATTATGAATTGAATTCACAGATTTTGGAAAAAAATGTACGGTCAGCGAAAAAAATGCTAAAATACCAAATTTTTTTTGATGTTAATTGATCCTCTTTCATGTAGAGATCAAAATACTCTAAGGAGCCAACTGAGGTTTGAGTACTAGAAATGTCAGAAATTTACAAATACTATCCCCATACATTTTGTATGAAAAATTTTATATTATTATATTTATAACTTTACTTACTTACTATGCTGGCTCAGCGACCCCAAGTGGATCTTGGCCTCCGCAACCAATAGACGCGATTTATAACTTTACATTAGAAAATTTGTGGAATGAGAAATAAAAAAAAGTAAGATGTAGCCTGTACAATTGTACATGTCCCACTAGCTGGGCAAAGGCCTTCTCTCAGAGAGAGAGTTCGAGCTGAATCACCACGCGTGCTCAATGCTGGTTGGCGATTTTTGCGTAGAAGGTATAATGCCTCATACGCTCAGGTTTCCTCACTATGTTTTCGTTCACCGTCAGCGAGTGGTATTGCTACTACAAATAATAAGAGAAATAAAATCTTATCTTATTCTCGTCCACCAGGTATGGCCCGGCTGCGCCGGCGCAGAGCTTCTGTACCGCGACGACGGATCCCTAAAGGGCGTGGCGACGGGTGACGTCGGCATCGCCAAGGATGGCTCGCCAAAGGACATGTTCGAACGCGGGATGGAGTTTCACTCCAAAATCACCATTCTTACTGAGGGTGAGTTCATTCATTCATTCATTCATTCGTTCGTTAATTTGTCGTTTCTGGCGCAGCGATCCAAAGTGGATCTTGGCCTCCGCAGCCAAAACATTACCTAAAATCTTCCTGTGATTGCATAATTATGTGCCGCTGAAGAAACTTTTTCAAAATAGCGGCTCAGCGCGCTCTCTCGCCTGAAGTGCTTATTTAGAGATTCTGGGCCCTTCGCATCTACAGGGCAATTGAAACCCGTAAACTTGTAAATGTGATTTCCAATAACTTTTAATAATCCTGAGATTCCCTAAGATTTCCTAAATCAGGCCGTGTTTTGTTTATAAAACCTAGTTTATACCTAGTGATCGTACCCGTAGCGGTTAGTTTAACAACTCGAAAAACTTGATACAGACCTTAGATGAAAACAAAAAAGGGAAGATACGGCACTCACCTATTACGCGTGGTCCTGCAAAACTGAGTCCATGGACTCACTTTCATTCAGTCGCCGCCGGTTGGACACTGTTCTTGTCTCGCTCGGGCTTGTTGGTTTAGCGTATCGCTTATTCACCGAGTTAAAGCTGTGTGAGTTTATGTGCATGAGTGCGTTAGAGCCCATTTTTTCACGGCTGCTAGTAAGAATGTGCCGTATCTTCCCTTTTTTGTTTTCATCTAAGATACAGACACTATCTTACGAAGTCCGATTATGAATGTTGTCGGCGTGCATGTATACAATGCTTTAGTGTGCGTAAGCGGCGGTAAGCGCGACAGCGACTCAGTCACGCTCAGCCGAGCTTTCGCACACTAAAGCATTGTATACATGCACGCCTGACAACATTCATAACCAAACGGACTTCGTGAGATAGAGTATCTGTACTTCTCTTAGCATACTGGTTCTATTGAATATTTTCAGGTTGCCACGGCCACCTAACGAAGATGGCCAGCCAGAAGTACAATCTCAGAGAGAATAGCGAGCCGCAGTCCTACGGCATTGGACTGAAAGAGCTGTGGGAGGTTAAACCTGAGGTAAAGTTATATTTAAGCTTCTTCAGGCTATTAAAAAACTTGAGTGCCGTCTGACTCAACCAAGAGATTCCAGATCAATACCCTTTTACCCATAAGGTTTTCTTGTTTTCCAGACATTCTCATTTCTTTAAATCTTGAATGATAATCTACGAAGGTCTAATGTAAAATTTAACCTTGCGCCTACTGAACTTAACAAAACGCCTTTACATTTTAAATAATTTCAATTTGCTAACTTTTGTTTTACTTTGCTATGATCTCGTTCAAAACTGTTTTTTTGCAATATCTTACAAATAGTCATAGTAATCAGCCCGCTAAGCATGCATCCTCGAGAAAGGATTTAGGCGACGCCAAAATATCAGATTATGTCTCAAGAAACTAAAATTTAGGCGTCGACTAAAATGTTTCTCCAGCGAACAGTCGCCCACACGCTAGGATACCCCTTTTTGTTCAATAGGGATTTTTCCAAGTGTCAAATTTGACAGCGATTCGCGATTTATCGCGCAACTAAATCTGTGATTTATATGGAAACAACAGATTAAAATACTGATTTTGTGTGTCTAAAATACAGTTATTCGTGCTATTTTTGATGCTTGGAAAAAATCCATATTGGCGCCCTTTTGCCAAATTTTTAAAACTAACATAGCTTTAATTTTAATGTTTAATTACCAATTGTTACTAACCATATAAGATCTTGTTATCTTAAATAAATAAATAAATAATTATGATTATTTGCCGCGTGCTGTAAGACCTGCCATGGGGTATCTGTGACTGTGGCCGACCGTACATGCCAAGGGGTGCTGGTAAATCTTAACTTTTATTCATGTTCTCGTTCCCTTTCAGAACCATAAGCCGGGCCTCGTTGAGCACACCATTGGGTGGCCCCTAGACAAGAATACCTATGGAGGCTCCTTCATATACCATTTGAACCAACCGGAGGGTGAATCTCCGTTAGTGGCAGTGGGTTTCGTCGTGGGTCTGGACTACTCTAATCCTTACCTCAGTCCGTTCAAAGAGTTCCAGCGGTTCAAAACGCACCCTTACGTGCACCCGATGTTCGAAGGTTGGTATCATTCTGTTTTGTTTGTAATGAGCTGACTGTGCATAGTAATTACTTAATTATTCAACTATGCATTGTGTCCTGTGTGTTTTGATTAAACTCTTATTGAATATTTTCTTCTGCACCCTTCCTCCGTCCTGGGTTGTTTGGAAGGAATCTTTTGTGGCAGTAAAGCCACCAATTTTGTGTGATTTTTATCTGCTATAAAAAATGATTTCTCTTTATTTTTTTCTAAATTACTAACCCATGCAGGCAATCATACTATAGATATCCAACTAGCTGGGCAAAGGCCTTCTCTCAGAGAGAGAGAGAGAGAGAGTTCGCGTTAAGAAATAATGCATCATACGCTCAGGTTTCCTCACGATGTTTTCCTTCACGGTTAGCGAGTGATGTTGCTACTACAAATTCACAAATGTACGTAACTTCGAAATATATTAGGTCACGCCCGCACCGGGATTCGAACCTGGGTCTCTCGCTTCCGAATCCATTGTTCGACCACTAGACCACCACCCCGCATCATACCATATTTATGATAGCTCAGTTGGTTGGTTTGCAGTCCAAACTTCTCCAGATTCGAGCGAAATTGTTGGTCTTTCGATATACCTTAATATCTATTCTATTTTTGCATTTTCCAGGCGGCTCCCGTATCGCGTACGGCGCTCGCGCTTTAGTGGAGGGTGGATGGCAGTGTCTACCCAAGACAGTGTTCCCGGGGGGATGCCTCGCCGGCGACACCGCTGGCTTCCTCAACGTGCCGCGTATCAAGGGCACACACAATGCTATGAAGAGCGGTGAGTGTTTAACTTGGATAGTATTGCACCGATGCCCACATTAGAAGCGTCTCAAGTTACTTACGCATCATCACTAGATCCGTAAGCCGCGTATCAAAGGCACACCAATGCTGTGAAGAGCGGTGAGTGTTTAACTTGGATAGTATTGCACCGATGCCTACATTAGAAGCGTCTCAAGTTACTTACGCCTCATCACTAGATCCGTAAGTCGTGTATCAAGAGCACAAACAATGCTATGAAGAGTAGTGAGTGTTAAAGTTAGATGTTATTGCACTGACGCCCTCATTAGAAGCGTCTCAAGTTACTTACGCATCATCACTAGATCCGTAAGCCGCGTATCAAGGGCACACCAATGCTGTGAAGAGCGGTGAGTGTTTAACTTGGATAGTATTGCACCGATGCCTACATTAGAAGCGTCTCAAGTTACTTACGCCTCATCACTAGATCCGTAAGTCGTGTATCAAGAGCACAAACAATGCTATGAAGGGTAGTGAGTGTTAAAGTTAGTTAGTATTGCACCGATGCCCACATTAGAAGCGTCTCAAGTTACTTACGCATCATCACTAGATCCGTAAGCCGCGTATCAAGGGCACACCAATGCTGTGAAGAGCGGTGAGTGTTTAACTTGGATAGTATTGCACCGATGCCTACATTAGAAGCGTCTCAAGTTACTTACGCCTCATCACTAGATCCGTAAGTCGTGTATCAAGAGCACAAACAATGCTATGAAGAGTAGTGAGTGTTAAAGTTAGATGTTATTGCACTGACGCCCTCATTAGAAGCGTCTCAAGTTACTTACGCATCATCACTAGATCCGTAAGCCGCGTATCAAGGGCACACCAATGCTGTGAAGAGCGGTGAGTGTTTAACTTGGATAGTATTGCACCGATGCCTACATTAGAAGCGTCTCAAGTTACTTACGCCTCATCACTAGATCCGTAAGTCGTGTATCAAGAGCACAAACAATGCTATGAAGGGTAGTGAGTGTTAAAGTTAGTTA
Source organism: Zelleria hepariella (assembly GCA_949319315.1). Taxonomy (NCBI): domain Eukaryota; kingdom Metazoa; phylum Arthropoda; class Insecta; order Lepidoptera; family Yponomeutidae; genus Zelleria; species Zelleria hepariella. The sequence continues at coordinate 4,212,312 of OX439380.1, read as the reverse complement.
GTATTGCACCGATGCCCACATTAGAAGCGTCTCAAGTTACTTACGCATCATCACTAGATCCGTAAGCCGCGTATCAAGGGCACACCAATGCTGTGAAGAGCGGTGAGTGTTTAACTTGGATAGTATTGCACCGATGCCTACATTAGAAGCGTCTCAAGTTACTTACGCCTCATCACTAGATCCGTAAGTTGTGTATCAAGAGCACAAACAATGCTATGAAGGGTAGTGAGTGTTAAAGTTAGTTAGTATTGCACCGATGCCCACATTAGAAGCGTCTCAAGTTACTTACGCATCATCACTAGATCCGTAAGTCGCGTATCAAGGGCACACCAATGCTGTGAAGAGCGGTGAGTGTTTAACTTGGATAGTATTGCACCGATGCCTACATTAGAAGCGTCTCAAGTTACTTACGCCTCATCACTAGATCCGTAAGTCGTGTATCAAGAGCACAAACAATGCTATGAAGAGTAGTGAGTGTTAAAGTTAGATGTTATTGCACTGACGCCCTCATTAGAAGCGTCTCAAGTTACTTACGCATCATCACTAGATCCGTAAGCCGCGTATCAAGGGCACACCAATGCTGTGAAGAGCGGTGAGTGTTTAACTTGGATAGTATTGCACCGATGCCTACATTAGAAGCGTCTCAAGTTACTTACGCCTCATCACTAGATCCGTAAGTCGTGTATCAAGAGCACAAACAATGCTATGAAGGGTAGTGAGTGTTAAAGTTAGTTAGTATTGCACCGATGCCCACATTAGAAGCGTCTCAAGTTACTTACGCATCATCACTAGATCCGTAAGCCGCGTATCAAGGGCACACCAATGCTGTGAAGAGCGGTGAGTGTTTAACTTGGATAGTATTGCACCGATGCCTACATTAGAAGCGTCTCAAGTTACTTACGCCTCATCACTAGATCCGTAAGTCGTGTATCAAGAGCACAAACAATGCTATGAAGGGTAGTGAGTGTTAAAGTTAGTTAGTATTGCACCGATGCCCACATTAGAAGCGTCTCAAGTTACTTACGCATCATCACTAGATCCGTAAGCCGCGTATCAAGGGCACACCAATGCTGTGAAGAGCGGTGAGTGTTTAACTTGGATAGTATTGCACCGATGCCCACATTAGAAGCGTCTCAAGTTACTTACGCCTCATCACTAGATCCGTAAGTCGTGTATCAAGAGCACAAACAATGCTATGAAGGGTAGTGAGTGTTAAAGTTAGTTAGTATTGCACCGATGCCCACATTAGAAGCGTCTCAAGTTACTTACGCATCATCACTAGATCCGTAAGCCGCGTATCAAGGGCACACCAATGCTGTGAAGAGCGGTGAGTGTTTAACTTGGATAGTATTGCACCGATGCCTACATTAGAAGCGTCTCAAGTTACTTACGCCTCATCACTAGATCCGTAAGTCGTGTATCAAGAGCACAAACAATGCTATGAAGGGTAGTGAGTGTTAAAGTTAGTTAGTATTGCACCGATGCCCACATTAGAAGCGTCTCAAGTTACTTACGCATCATCACTAGATCCGTAAGCCGCGTATCAAGGGCACACCAATGCTGTGAAGAGCGGTGAGTGTTTAACTTGGATAGTATTGCACCGATGCCTACATTAGAAGCGTCTCAAGTTACTTACGCCTCATCACTAGATCCGTAAGTCGTGTATCAAGAGCACAAACAATGCTATGAAGGGTAGTGAGTGTTAAAGTTAGTTAGTATTGCACCGATGCCCACATTAGAAGCGTCTCAAGTTACTTACGCATCATCACTAGATCCGTAAGTCGCGTATCAAGGGCACACCAATGCTGTGAAGAGCGGTGAGTGTTTAACTTGGATAGTATTGCACCGATGCCTACATTAGAAGCGTCTCAAGTTACTTACGCCTCATCACTAGATCCGTAAGTCGTGTATCAAGAGCACAAACAATGCTATGAAGGGTAGTGAGTGTTAAAGTTAGTTAGTATTGCACCGATGCCCACATTAGAAGCGTCTCAAGTTACTTACGCATCATCACTAGATCCGTAAGCCGCGTATCAAGGGCACACCAATGCTGTGAAGAGCGGTGAGTGTTTAACTTGGATAGTATTGCACCGATGCCCACATTAGAAGCGTCTCAAGTTACTTACGCCTCATCACTAGATCCGTAAGTCGTGTATCAAGAGCACAAACAATGCTATGAAGGGTAGTGAGTGTTAAAGTTAGTTAGTATTGCACCGATGCCCACATTAGAAGCGTCTCAAGTTACTTACGCATCATCACTAGATCCGTAAGCCGCGTATCAAGGGCACACCAATGCTGTGAAGAGCGGTGAGTGTTTAACTTGGATAGTATTGCACCGATGCCTACATTAGAAGCGTCTCAAGTTACTTACGCCTCATCACTAGATCCGTAAGTCGTGTATCAAGAGCACAAACAATGCTATGAAGGGTAGTGAGTGTTAAAGTTAGTTAGTATTGCACCGATGCCCACATTAGAAGCGTCTCAAGTTACTTACGCATCATCACTAGATCCGTAAGTCGCGTATCAAGGGCACACCAATGCTGTGAAGAGCGGTGAGTGTTTAACTTGGATAGTATTGCACCGATGCCTACATTAGAAGCGTCTCAAGTTACTTACGCCTCATCACTAGATCCGTAAGTCGTGTATCAAGAGCACAAACAATGCTATGAAGGGAAGTGAGTGTTAAAGTTAGTTAGTATTGCACCGATGCCCACATTAGAAGCGTCTCAAGTTACTTACGCATCATCACTAGATCCGTAAGCCGCGTATCAAGGGCACACCAATGCTGTGAAGAGCGGTGAGTGTTTAACATGGATAGTATTGCACCGATGCCCACATTAGAAGCGTCTCAAGTTACTTACGCCTCTACACTAAATCCTTAAGCCGCGTATCAAGGGCACAAACAATGCTATGAAGAGTACTGAGTGTTAAAGTTAGATGGTATTGCACTGACGCCCTCATTAGAAGCTTTTCAAACTAGTTACGCTCCAATAGGTACTAGATCGAGCATTCATAGTGCTGTACACAGCTGTTGGTTCCGTTTTAGGTAGACTATGCTTAAAGCAGCAGGTACATAACTGTGTTTATACTAAATTATTCATATTTCTCACACGCAGGCATGCTTGCTGCTGAATCGGCGATGGACCTCATTCTATCGGGCGAGGCGACCCACGAGAAGGGAGTCGTCCCTACCCAGTACGAAGACAAGCTCAACGAATCATATGTTTACAAGGAGTTGAAGGTATTTCATCATCATCATCATCATCAGTTCCTGCTATCCCTAATCAGGGACATAGGGCTCCCAAAACAGTTTTCCATTCTATGCTCAAAACCACTTTTTTCTTATAAAGATCCTACCGAAACCCATTATCCTGGTGGGTGTAGAAAACGCTCATTCAAAACCCTTTCTGGTCCTTTTATAACTTAAAAAAAAAAAATCATAACTTTCAAACATTTTTATTTACCCTTGGCATAACTTTTAAACATTTTTATTTACCCCTGTCATAACTTTCAAACATTTTTATTTACCCCTTTCATAACTTTCAAACATTTTTATTTACCCCTTTCATAACTTTCAAACATTTTTATTTAACAGCAAGTCCGCAACTGCCGCCCGTCGTTCCACACGAAGTTGGGACTGTACGGCGGTCTCGCCTACTCTGCCTTCTCGACGCTAGTCAGAGGAAAGGAGCCCTGGACCTTGAGCCACGGTGGTAAGTGTCAGTTTTGCACTACTCCTTATTTTGCTCTACGTGAGTTCCAAAACGAACGTGTAGACGGCAGATGGTCTGTAGCACCTTGCTCTAAGCAATCTGCGTAGCGTGTCTCTTTCATAAATTAGTATCTTTCTCTTCTTTGAAATCGGCGATTAAACGTCGGTGATTCCGGATGTCACCGCCGCCGCCGCCGCTTTCGATGCCGACATGATTAAAAAAAAAAAAAAACTTCAACTTTCGTGACACTGCACATTTTTCTATTAACTGAGGTTTTTACTCACTTGTATTTTGTCGGTGAGTAGAGCAGTAACTACAGGGTGCACTCTAAGTCGATAGCGGAACTTTAAGTAGGCTATCTACTGATCAATACAAACAACTTGTACTTAATGGCGAAAAAAATGGGGCGGAAAAAATATTAGCTGTTCCATACAAAAGGTCGACTCAGTACTGCGCCAAATGTATGAAACAGCTGATATTTTTTTCGCTCTATTTTTTTCCACCTAGTACAAGTTGTTTGTATTGATCAGTAGAAAGCCTGCTTAAAGTTCCGCTATCGACTAAGAGTGCACCCTGTAGTAGGCTACATCGACAAAATACAAGTGAGTAAAACCGTGCTTTAATAAAAAAATACCTTAGAAAAGCAGGAAAAGACTCCTTATCCAACATACCTTTATTTTGCAAACTCGACATTGGGTTAGAAAAGCTTTATAAATGTTTGATTTGATAGTTTCGATAGCCCAATCACCTCGAGACACCATGGCTCTAGACATTCGATCGACAAACATATTGTAGATAGTTCTGTTATTTTTCCCTTCTCAGATTATTGTAAATCAACCACTGTTTGTAAATGCCTAGATTTTTTTGTAATCTAACATCTTGCTAACGTTTTCAGGCGCCGACCACGCCAGATTGAAGCCAGCCAAAGAAGCGCAGCCGATCGACTACCCTAAGCCAGATAACGTGGTCACCTTCGATCTGCTCTCCTCCGTAGCCCTTACAGGTAACAATATAAAGCAAATACAACGTGTTACAAAACCTCCTAACTCATTTTACAGGGTGTAACATACTCGTCAACAGAATGACAAATGTGTAAACATAAGTTGAAAAAATCTTATTTAATTTTTCAACCTCAATATTGAAAATTTTTCATTACTTTTTTGTATTAGCTGAAATAATAAAAAGTATGTTTGTGTGTGCATAGGTGCGTTTGCATGGCTTTGAGTTGTTGAAACATTGTGAAAGTCAATGAAAACAATATTTAACAAATACTCTTTTGTTTTTATTTCTTTTCGAAGATTAACAGCCTTATGGTTATAATAGTCTTACACTATAATAACTTAGTGCCAATGACAAATCTTCACTTGTGATAATTATCAGTGATAGTACACAACCAGTTTAAATTTTAAAGTTCAATTTTTACATACAGTTCTTCCTTTCTCTCCGTTATTAAACTTAAAAAAAAATTTAATTACAGGCACAAACCACGAAGCAGACCAGCCGGCCCATCTCACTCTCAAGGACGACAGTGTTCCTGTCAAGAACAACCTGAGCGTCTTCGATGGACCCGAGGCCAGGTTCTGTCCTGCAGGTAAACATCACAAACATTTTAGGCTCCAACCGAAAACCAGCGCAATATATGAAAAGCAATATTCGCAGCATTATGCTGAGTTGGAACATTTTTCTTTGCCACAAGTGGCCACAACACATAGCGCCATTTCAAATATACTCCGTGCAATTTTAGTGGTTTTAAAGCCGAAGGTATTTTGTTACACTGGTGATTCTGAGCAAAATTACAAAATTTTATACCAAAACTCGCGAAAGAAATTCACTTCTCCATACAAATGGTGTCGATTGGCGATAGCCGTTTGTATTGGGAAGTGTTTTTTTTTTCGCTCGTTTTGAAGTAAAATTTTGGAATTTGGCTCAGAATCACGAGTGCAACTAAATACCCTCGGCCTTAAAACCACTAAAATTCCACGGTGTATTTATTACTAGCTTTTGCCCGCGACTTCGTCCGCGTGGACTACAGATAAAGCATATGTCCTTAAATTTGCCCCTAAGTGTAAAAGCGTTATAATATGTAGCCTATGTGTTATTCTGGTATCTGAGCTATCTTCATTCCAAATTTCAGCCAAATCCGTCCAGCCGTTTCAGCGTGAAAGAGTAACAAACACACTCACTAACTCACAAACTTTTGCATTTATAATATTAGTGGGAAGTGGGATGGGATTGGAAGCATGTACTTGTTATAATTTAAGTATGTAAAATATGGTCATTCAGAATGAATTTGTGTTGTGGTGGTTGAATAAAAACTAGTCGGCTACACCGACAAAATACACGGAGTAAAACCATGAGAAAAAATCAACGGAAGTCTTTCAGAAAATCAACAGTTTTGTTTTATTTATTCCAGGTGTCTACGAATTTGTGCCGATGGAAACTGGAGACGGTCAAAGGTTACAGATCAACGCATCAAATTGTATTCATTGTGAGTATACAGTTCTTTTTACACTTTTACCATGAGTTACAGAGTTGTAAGAGTTAATTCGTTAGCCAAACGTTGAGGAGTCTTATATTAACTTTCAAAGATTAGCGATATTTACACTTATAATTATTGTATTCGATATATTCGACCTGTTCTTCTTCAGCATTCAATACGGCCAAATAATTCAAAATTTTGGCAGTTTTTTAAATTTTGTAGCTAAACTGAGCTATTTTTCACTTTTAATGATTCGCGATATTTAAACATTATCGCGATTCGACCCGTTTCGAATACAATAATGAGCTATTTTTGTTTCACGGCAATAAAATATTATTATTGTCATTATTGTAAACAGCAAAACAAAAAATATATCTATCTATCCTGCCCACAATTAAAGCCCACTGGTCATGGGTCTCTTGCTTTAGTAAGTAAGTTTTCACGCTTGCAAATTCTTCGAATGCAAATCTCGTCCATTGGCCTCCCGCTGACGTAACGATATCATCGATCCATCTTGAGTTAAGGCTGGAAGATAGTAGTGTGGCGGGAAATCCAAAAATTTCACAGTTTTTTACATTTTGTAGCTAAACTGAGCTATTTTTGTTCAGCGATTTTTCGTTCGCGAGCATAAAACCGTATTCTTTTCATTCGTAGACCAGAACACATAGTTGGCTGAATTATTGTTGTTCTGTTGTTTACAATAATGAAAAGAATACGGTTTTATTCTCGCGAACGAAAAATCGCTGAACAAAAATAGTTCAGTTTAGCTACAAAATGTAAAAGTCTGTGAAAGTTTTAATTTCCCGCCACCTTGCTATCGTCTACCCTTAAGTCGGATCGTCATGAAATTTAGTAGGCGGGTAAATGAGGCAAAGAGATTTTTGAGTTCGAACATGAGCCAAATCGGTCGAGGGGTTGCTGAGATATGGGGTCGCGAGTTCACAGTTCGGGGCGAACCACTTATTTTAGTGACATTTTTCTTTCCAATCTCAGGTAAGACGTGCGACATCAAGGATCCATCGCAGAACATCAACTGGGTGGTTCCAGAGGGCGGCGGCGGCCCGGCATACAACGGAATGTAAACACGAGATTATACGCCATGGGGCCTTAGCCTGTAACACAATGGTGCCAAAATGGGCTCCCGGTTGACGGTTTTAATTACGATTTATTAATGCTGTCGGTCCAGTGTCGGTCCTTTTAATGTTTTTGTAGTACAGGAAAGAATATTATGATTCTAATTCTAGAGGATTCGCTCGCTGGAGGTTCGCTGGTTGTAGGAGAACAACGAAAAAATCCCGGTTTTGTCCTTCTACCTGGGACGCCATTGATACGCCATTGTGTTACAGGCTAAGGGCCCTGTAGGCCTCAATACTAACGATAAACAGCCCTTTTAGGTAAAAACTCTATTACTAGAAAGAAAATACATTTATTAACGGCACAATACTCAAAACATACATCAAAATGTAAAATCAAAAACATAAAATTAAAACAAGAACTAAAACTAAAATACATTTTGGCAAAAAGTAAACATAATTCAATTTGTTTTTTGGACCTAGGGATATAAACCTGTCTAGATGTCATTTGCGCTAAAAACCTGCCTTTTTCAGGATAAATTTTTCAAAATAGTGTTTTTTAGACTACGTTGGACCACGTTTAAACTAAAACATGGTTTTAACAACACTATTTTCTGGTAAAAAAAAACATGTCCCAGGCACTACAGCGCCGAGTGGTCTCTTCACCCATCTAGTTTGAGTGAAGGAGCCACTGGACGCTGTATAAATCATCAAAAAGGCCTTAGTTTTCTGGTAAGCCGGTGTGCGGTAAAGACGTAGAGATCTTGTTACGGTGCTCTTTCTCACTCTATTGATCTGTCTAGAGCAGGAAAGCGGTGTAACACGAATATTTTGCACGTCTTTAAACCACTTAAAACTATACCTTGAGAGATGTAAAGAAACATTAGATTATCGATATTACCTATTTTTTACAAACTAGTTTTTATGAGAATAATCAACCATTTTGAAATCATGTTAATGTTTAATCTACGCAAACGTTTTTAATACATAATAGGTCAAAAATATTTACAGTTTATCTTACCAAGTGTTCAAAGTGCGGTGCTAAAGTTACATTGTATTGTAAAGTGTATGGTAAATAAAATAAACTCTATGTTATATGTCGACGATTGTACAGTGTAAATGTGTGTGTATGTGTAACTCCTATACTTTAGCTGGTAAGTGTTAATTTTAATCATTTTTATCGAGAATAAAAGTACAGATTTTATTTTGGATACGTTTCATGTTTTATTCCAAGCTACATTGTTACAAAATAATTTATCTTAATCATAGGGCAACCCGCATAGAGAATCCACATGTGATCTTGAATACAATAGGTAGGTATACAGCTTGTAAAATTTTAAGCGAAGAATATAAAGTGTTTTTTCAAGAGATTTTGTTCAACCTTTGATGTTCCTGTCTGCCCCTTTATATGGCGTATTTAGTCTATGCTATGCCAGTTTCTGTTATGAAAGGAGTTTGTATATTGGCATTCAGTATTATTATCAAAGAATAACGTTAAAATCGGAGAAATAATCTCTATGAATGTCAAAAATGTCGTGAAATCTATTTTGAGAATATTTGTTTTGGAAAATGTTTTTTTTATACCTCGTGAACAAAAGTAAAATGAAATTACCAACGTTATGTGGTCGACAGGAATTTATTTTGTATTTCTATGGGCAACGGTGAGTTATAATTAAATTCCATCTAAATAGCAATGTTTGATTTCATGTTCTGGTTTGGTTCTGGTGGCAAACAATATCAAATAGCAGCGGAAACCTAACGAAAACTTTGCCTAACTTTAGTCTTTCTAGTTTCTACTCATCAATACAAACAACTTTAGTATGGGGCCAAAAAGTTCGTAACTAGAGGTTCGCCCCGAACAGTGAACTCGCGACCCTATAGCTCGACAGCCTCCTACCTGCATTACAAATGTATTATTTTTTAAGCACGAGATCCTTGGAGTTTCTTTACCATGCTTCTTCTCCAAGAACGATCAGAGCTAGTGAAGCTGGAGAAAAAAAAGTAGCTAGATACTTAGTATTAGATAGTAATAAGTATCTGATTTATATACCTTTTTTTTACTTTAGATAATATTTTGACGTTCAATGTAAATAATTTATTTATGGAATATTGAATAAAAAAAAATTGATTCTGATTCTTGATCTCCACCGATTTGGCTCATGTTCGAACTAAAAAATTCTTTTAATTTCATTTACCCGTCTATCAAATTTCATGACCAACCGACGAAATTTTCTCAAGTTATCGACGGACGAACATTCATACATACAAACGCCGGATTGTTCCGCTGGCTTCGCTCGCTCGTTCAAAAATATATCAGCAGTTCCATTCATTGAGTGCAGCATCTTCTACCTACTTTGATACTCTACCTTATGTATGAAACAGCAGATTTATTGTTTGCCAGTTACTTCTTTACGCTGAGCAACCAACTAGGTACCTACCTACTTCCCTACTACATGCTACGGACCGTCCGCGACATGCATTAGATTACCCCATTAACTCTTATCGAGCGCGACGTAAGTATGTCAATCGATAAATTAGGGGTAGGTACGGTCAGCCACACTGAAGGTTACCCGATGGCAGCCCTTGCCGCGCGCGGCATAAGGGCGTGAATCGAACAAAAAGGGGTGTCCTAGCGTGTGGTCGACTGTACCTATCCAAGCGACTGAACCAACTCATCTACAGACCGATCCCCAATTTCTCCCTTAAAAAAATTGTGCAAAGTACCCCTAGATAGGTACCTACTTATCTACGCGCCTAAAGTAAGGGAAGTTGCAAGCCCCCATTAAATCTTCATTAAAAATGTATAAAACGTCATCATAATTTTAATAAACACGGCCTTCGAGGGTAAAGGCGTGCGGTTTGCAAATCAACATAAAAATAAAGCTCTGCTTTTGCATGTAAAATGCTTTTTAGAAATCCTTATCTAATGGGGCTATTAAGGCGCTGGGCGTAGTGAATTAGCCCGTGCGCAAAGAAAAATGCACAAAATCGATTCGAGAAAAATGCACAACACAAAATTGGCTGTGTTAGATAGGTCTCACCTAATTCTAGGGTTTGATATGTGAAAATTTTCGATTTGTTTAGTGTATACAGGGTGTTAAAAGACCGCCAACAGACCCGAAAGGTACACATACTGGACATCAAAATAAAGTACTTTTTCGATAAATTATTGCTGGGAAATGATTTTGGTTTTTAAGGTTATAATTTTGAAAAATATTTTATCACGCAATGGATGTGTAAGGCACAGAAGTCATATTGCGCAAGAGTAGGTATAAGTTTATGTTACTTAAGCTTGAAGTGCCAATGTTTAGAATACATTGCGGGTTGCAATTTTAACGTCGTTTTTTGTAAGAAATGTTCATAATTTTGACATGGCTTCTTAAGAAGATATGTTAAGAACTAGATACTGAATACATTTCTGCAAAAAAAAAGTTTTGAAAAGTCTGACTTTGAACCTCATTACCTCGGAAACCGTTGATTTCCCAGGTATAGTTCCTTGGGCAAAAATGTTCCTTATGATGAGGACAATACGTGGTTTCCCGCGTTGTTGGCGGTCTTTTACCACCCTGTATACAGGACTCGATTTTTTTTGGCGCGCGGGCTATTCGCTATTCACCGCGCCTTAACAGAGGGTTTTAAAGACAGGTTAATCATACTGGGTTCAAGATTTTATGGCGGATTAAAAGGGATAGCTTTTCTTATTTGTTGTGTTCATAAAATGCAGCCAAGAATGAAGACCTCTTTCGTTTCCAGGCGAATAGCATGCCCTAGGTAGACCTTCCTATTATTTATGTAACCGCCGAAAAAACAGCCCCTTAACTTGGCCGAAAAACATTATTCCAAGAACTTATCCCTAATATTTATAAACCAGGAAAGTTTCCTCAGGTAGGTACTAGGTGCTTACGCATAAAGATGGACAGAATGACCAGTGGATAATAAGAAGCTAGACAAGTTATGAAAAAAAAAAACTTATATATAGCTTCGTAAACTTTTCACTTACATGTATACTTCAGACAGCATTTTGTATCCGAAACACAGAGCGTCAAGAATGAACGGGGCTCTCTTACCAAGATTTGGTTTTGATTTCGGCAACCGTTGTCTGAGATAATAGGCATGAAAGTTTTGAAAAGCACTGCCCAACGCCCAAGGCCCAAGGCCTACGCTGCGTCTGCAGTTTCGTTTCTACAGTAAGATCCAACCGGCCAACAGGATGTCTAGAATTAACGCTATATCGAGCTAGATAGCGCTCGATAGGGACAATGCAATCTCCCACTCTTGATTTCATCATCATCATTCAACACCCTGTTCGTGGTGGGTCCCACTGGCAATCGTCCTGCCAAACATACTCTACTCTGCCGAAACCTGGACGCCATACCGTCGCCACATACGCATGCTAGATCGCTTCCACCTCAGATGTCTTAGGAAAATACTAAAAATCCGATGGTCTGATCGCGTGCGAAACACCGAAGTGCTACGAAGAGCTAATGTGGCGGGTATGGAAGCCTACCTTATGCGCCGACAGCTTAGGTGGTGCGGTCATGTGTCAAGGATGGCAAAAGAGCGAGTGGCAAAGCACATCTTCTACTCAGAACTTGAGGAAGGCAAGCGTAAGCATGGCGGTCAACTCCTCAGGTTCAAAGATGTGCTAAAACGGCACATGAAAAAGTGCAGCATTGGTCCCACATCATGGGAGCAAATGGCTGCCGATCGGCCGGAATGGAGATTAATTATTAAAACCAAGGTCTCCGACTTTGAAACTCTTCGGCGGTCTGAGTTGGACGCGAAGAGGGATGAGTTGAACGCCCGTCCACCTGCGGCGATCAACTATAATTATGAAAATGGTGTGCTCGCATGCCCGCTATGCGGTAGAACATTCACGAAAAAGATCGGCTACATAAGCCACATGCGAGCACACCAACGCCGACAATAACGGAGTTGAAGTAGTCGCCGAGGCCGAAACCGGCACGGAACTATCATCATCAACACCCACTGCTGAGTGAAAGGATTCTTCATGCTTACTCCACGCCACCTCTCACGATCCTGTGCCAGGCGCAACCACTTATTTTCCGTCTACTTGGGCTATGTCGTCGGACCATCTGGCTGGTGGTCTGCCAACCGATGTCTTTCCCTCTCGGGGTCGCCATTCCACAATAAAATTTGTCCACCTGCCATCGGTACATCCAGCCAGGGGCCTTAGCCTGTGACGCAATGGTGCCAAAATGGGCTCCCGGTTGACGGTTTCAATTACGATTTATTAATGCTGTCGGTCCAGTGTCGGTCCTTATAATGTTTTTGTAGTACAACAAAGAATATTACGAGTCTAATTCTAGAGGATTAGTTCGCTGGTTGTAGGAGAACATCGAAAAAATCCCGGTTTTGTCCTTCTGCCTGGGACGCCATTGATACGCCATTGTGTTACAGGCTAAGGCCCCTGGTGTCCTGTCCACTCTTGATCTACTCTACTAATATAGAGCTCTGACACAGCGAACTATCACATCACACACTTGTCTGTCCCTCTGTATCTATCGTATCCTCCTGTTTTGTGGCATAAAGATAAGTTAAGGGTCGTTCTAATTTTGCGCTTCATAAAATTGGTTCGTGCGCTGATTTCCCTAGCGCTCCGTTTAGTTGGACGGCATGCGGTCATCACGGCTGTGGATATTATGCTGTGTGGAGCCAGTTTTTGTTATAAAAACTCTGTAGAATAAATGGCGAACAATAAAGAGACACGGTAGGTTTCTATCTATCTCTGAACTAAAAACGACACGCGATGGCGTGAATTATAGAGCTTTTAGGTTTGTACCAGTACTCATCATTAAACTAAGTCCAGTCATGGTCTCTTTTTAAGGATTTTTTCTGTTTCTTCTTAGTGCAATAAAATCGTTTTTTTTTCGTGAGCATAAAGAGGCCTTTACTCAGCAGTGGGTGTTAACATGTTGATGATGATGATGAAGTAAGTCATTCATATAAATTCTCTACTGAAAAGTGTGTACCTGAAAAATTGCTTCCCGATAGGTACCTAGGTTGGATGTAGATGTAGAGTAACACAGTAAGGGATGAAAACGCTTTGATAATATTCAGAATAATCTTTTTCTGAACAAAATAATCTAGGCGATTTCCAAGGGCTAAAGGAAGATGGCTACGTCCGAATCCTGCATAAAAAACCTAGTGTTAAGTGTAGTAAATAAAGGTACCTACTACCTGCCTAATGTGTGTGACTCAAGTGGTTAGTGCAATTACATACGAAGTGACTTATAATTAACCATTTCAAAGTAGTGACCAGAAATGAGTACCCTGCCTACCCATCGTAATCACTTCTAACTCAAAGTAGATCTAAACCTAGCTAAAGTAAGGGAAGTCATAGCGAGGAGTCTTTTCTGAGTTATCCAACATATCAATAAAAGTTTTATTTATGGCAGCCATTATAAAGATTCTATGCGACGGTTTGTCGCATAAAAAGGGGGTAAAACACCATTAGGTTTTTGTAAAAACACCTGCCCTCCTGTTTGCTATGTCTGTCGTAAAAATAATTGAATTTGGGGAAATTTAATCGTGTACCACATACTGCGAAGCTGTGCTTAGTGTGAACTGTAGACAGCTCAGGACCACGAGACCAAGGGCTCATAACGTTTTTTTATAGATCCATGGCTAACATAACGATCGGGCTACGAGTAAGTAGTATGGATACGACAAAACTAGTTCCTCTTTATACATTTGTAGTAGAAAACTAGGGAGAATTGTACTATGGCTATGAGTAAACTATAAACAAACTATAATAAAAACCGACTTAAAATTCGCACGAAAAAGGCAAACATAATTTTATTTCTTTCTAAATTACTTTACTATTTGAGACGGTTCTAAGGTTTAGTACCTCTATGTGATAAGGGGGATTAATCAGGAGCACTAAATGATACGCGCAGCTATTCAATCGGAACTGGTTTATTTGACAGATGTAGGTAGGTACAATGTTATTAGAGAATAACGACTACCTACCTATTCATACATTACATTCTCCCACAGTAATTCCAAAATAGGTACCAGAATATAAACAGCATGCTACATGCATAATCAATAAAGAACATGAGTAGGTATAGCCTACTTTACTTGATAAAGTAAGGAACCTTTTAACAATTTATTAATTATAATAATTTACAATTTAGTACCTACATACTTATTACTTTAGATATAACCTTCAGTTATACTAAATATAAATCCTAAATAGCTAATCAAAATCAAGCCCATAGCATCGCAGGACTGGCAGGGGATGACGGATACGCTGTTATCCGAAACGTTATTTACTTATAATATAACGGCATGTTATTACAAATATAATAAATTTATTATGCGTGCGGCGCGACGCAGCCGCCGGCAGGGACTTGCCCCGGCTCGGCTCGGCAACGCCTCCATCACCAACAGCGGCGTTGTTGTTTGAGCCAGAGCCATTTGACTGTATCCATATCCGCATCCCGCCCGGGCCACCACACTTAGCCTAGCGCCAGCCTTAGTACGCACCACTCTGTGCGCCGTGTGCAGCGCGCGCAGCTCTGCCGGGACTAGCTCGCGCGCGCCCTCTAGCACGTAGCCGTGCTCCATCGACAGCGCCGCGCGCCCTCGCCAGAATGCTGTGAGTTCCGGGTCAGAGCAATACTTACACACCGCTGTCCTCGGCTTCACCATGACCGGGTCTCTCCACACGCTCTCAGCTATGTCCCCGAGGTTCACCATGGCAGCAGCAGCTTCCTCTATAAAGCTTATAAACTCGCAGGACTCCTTATCACATACCCTTTCATAAGTCACCGGTAGTAGTGTCGATAAACAGTCAGCCACACAGATTTCCCCCGACATATTATACTCGTACCCTGATATAATCGCCGCCCGGTAAAATTCTTGTACCGCGAAGAGAATGGCGAGACCGTCACTACAAATCTGCGCGTAGTACCCCTCCGCACGTGTGCGCGCGCGCGGCGCGTGCAGGACGGGACGCTCGTCGCCGCTCGCCGAGCGCAGTACCATCGCCGCGCAGTATGGGGACGCCTCACTATAAACTCGCAGCTTTAGTTCCGTATTATAATGTGCTAAGAACTTTTCGACCTCTTCAAACGCCTTCTCGCACTCCTTTTTTTGACAATTATGTAACGCCGTACTTAAATTAGGCCGACCTAAAAACGCTCGCAGCCGCGGCACCTCCGTAGGTATCCGCGCCCTCAATATGCCATCGATCCTATTTGCCTCGGTGTACAAACCGGTTGCGTCGATGACGTAGCCTAGGTGAGATACCGACTCAGCTGGTCGTTTTATTACTGGAAGTACTGGAACTAACGATATTCCCCTATCACTGGTTTCGACCGGTGAAATGATACTTCTTGCTACTATGCGATCAAGCTCCGCCTCCTTCCGGTCACTAAACACATACGGCCGCGTTCTACCGTGTACCGGAACCGCGTCCGGTTTTACGTTTAACTTACTTATGCCTCGCTTAAATTTGCCTATGCCTGGCGTAAAACCCAATTGAAAAGCGCTTTTCAACTCATTGAGCACCTCCGCCGGGTGCGGGCCCTCGCAGCCCGCGCCCCCCGCGGCGACGTCGCCCGCGCGCCGCGCCACCACGGTCATCACCTCCGCTTGTTTACACTCGATACCTAGCGCCGTCATCCACCGCCTACCTAGTATTGCTGGGCTATTGTTTTGACTCACCACGATAACATCGAGATTATCGACAGATTGTGATTTATAGTTGACTGTACATTCCATTGTGCCCAGAGGCAACACACACTGATCGTTATACATTCGTAATTTTACATTTGTTGGATGGATTTTTGAACCTGGAAAACACTTTTCGTACAGTTTACACGGAGGTTGTTATTTTTAAATGTTTATTTGTAAAATGTTTTCGTTTGTGCAATAAAGAGTTACTTACTTACTTACTTACTTAATAACGCTCACCCCAGCTCCACTGTCCAGTTGCATCAATATCTCGACTCCATTTACACTCACGCGGCGGCTCCATGGATGATCTGACGCTGTATCATCATCGATGACGTACACCGGAACATCATCGAACTCACTGTCATCACTTTGATCACCGTAACGACCTTGGTCAACCTCAGTACACTGCACTAAGTTCACGTTCCGACGCTGCTTGCACACCTTCGCTATGTGCCCCTTCCCGCTGCAGACGTAGCACTCTGCATTGGCAAAACTGCACCTGCCAGACTGGTGGGCGCGCGCGCACCCCGAACAAGCCTGGTGGTGGGTAGACGGCGCGGGCGGCGACCAGCGCTGGCCGCGGCGCCGCGCGCTCGCTGTGGCGCGCCCTCCGCTGGGCGCCGCCGTGGGCTCACCGTACACCGCGTGCACGGCCTCGGCCGTGGGCTCGCCGCGCACCGCGTGCTCGACCTGCTGCAGCCCTGAGTCGCTGGCGCGCGAGTCCCGATCCGCAGCCTCCAACGACAGCGCCAGCTCTGTCGCTCGAGCAAAAGTCAGCTGCTCCTCCACTAATAGACGAAACCTTATCGCGTCCCTGCGTAGCCCGTAGACGAGTTGGTCGCGCAGGTTCTCCTCCAAGTATGCAGTACTCGTAAAGTTGCACGGCTTCGCGAGCTGTCTGAGCCTCGCCACGTACTCGCTGAGTGATTGACCTGCCTCTTGTTTGCACGCTCGAAAACAAATGCGCTCTGCTATTTCAGACCTCTTTGGTGATAGGTGTTTTTGGACCCGCAACACTATTTCACTGAACGCGACACTTTCCGGCTTCTCCGGGTAACACAGGTCGATGATCAGCTCCAAAACTTCAGATCCGACTAGCGCAAGAAGGTACTTACTGCGCAGTTCTGGTTTCACTTCATTAATGTCCAACCAAGCGGTAAACTGACTTATGTACGTGTTCCATTTCCCCGTCCGAGGGTCGAACTCCTTGAAATTAAGAGTTTTAGTCGCCATCCTAGTCGCCAATATGTGATAAGGGGGATTAATCAGGAGCACTAAATGATACGCGCAGCTATTCAATCGGAACTGGTTTATTTGACAGATGTAGGTAGGTACAATGTTATTAGAGAATAACGACTACCTACCTATTCATACATTACACTCTAAACAACTGTAGTCAGAATACTAGGTCTACGAGAGAGCCGGCTACGAGATGTGTGCTACGATAGAAGAGAACTGTGTAGTAGTGCTACATTAAATGCAGGGCTACGAAAAAACTGTGTAGCTACGAGAGAGAACTGTAGACGGGCTACGAGAATGCTACCACATAACTGGCGAAATGTGTGCTACAAGAGAACTGTTGTCGGGCTACGGAATGCTACGAACGACATAACTGTAGGGCTACTAGATGTGTGCTACGATAGAAGAGAACTGTAGTAGGGCTACGTAAAACGCAGGGCTACGAAAAAACTGTGCAGCTACGAGAGAACTGTGGACGGGCTACGAGAATGCTACGACATAACTGTAGGGCTATGAGATGTGTGCTACGAGAATGCTATGACATAACTGTAGGGCTATGAGATGTGTGCTACGAGAGAACTGTAGTCGGGCTACGAGAATGCTATGACATAACTGTAGGGCTAAGAGATGTATGCTACGAGAGAACTCTGTAGAAGGGCTACCAGCGACAATAGCTACGACATTATTTTCACGTTCAAGAAGAATGAAAAATAACTATTATACTAAATTGATAATCAAAAATACTCCCGACATTTTAGCTTTAAATAAGCATATCTCATAAACGGCTGGACCGATTTTGATAAAAAAAATCGAAGAGCACTCGCTAGAAAACTTGCTTTACACCCATTTAATAGCTACGGTGCCACCGACAGACAGGCACATATACAGGGTGTCCCAAAAAATTGTGTCAAGCGGAAGTCCAGAGATAGAGCACCCCTAGGGGTACCCGAATCACCCCCATGTATGTTCAGCGATTTATTGACGTTTAGAAGTAGAAGTTATGAGGCTTTTAAGGTTTTTTTGGGAAGAATTACCTAGCGTTGGTTTTTATTTTTTAACTTTCTTTGTATTTAACTTTTTTAATATTTTTATTTTTATTGGAGTCTTAGATAACTAGTCTATCACCAAAAAAATAATGATCAGCTTTAAACATGTAAAAGATACCGCAATTTCGATCCAAAGTACAAAAATGACGTTTTAGAGAAAACATCATCTAAAAAGTCCACTTTAGCTACCAAGAACCACTTTAGCTAACCAAATCGGCCACCATCGCAACAGGCATTAGCCATTCCTCGTTATTAAATTCAAGGGAATTTTGTAGTGCCTCGGTTGACGTTAAAGTGTGATATAAAGAGCGGCCAAAATACGAGCAATAAAGCCCCCGCACAGCTAACACGCTATTTTGGGCTGATGGGCCATTAAACATTTTTACGATGTAAATTTGTTTGGGCCCTAACCCCTTAACCTTGGGGAAGAGTCTGTGTGGCTGCTGCTCTCTAAAACGTTCGGCTTCATTTCAGAGGTACCTGCTTAAAATAAACTTATAAGGGCCTTCGCTGACTTATACAGCGTCCACTTACCCCAAGATGACTGAAGTTTCTACGAGATGCACTAGTGGACTGGAATAATTATGTTTAGATACAGATAGAGATAGATAGATAGAGAACACTTTACCACCAGAAATTAATTATTTACAAGAATTTTCTTAACCTAATAGTACAGACGGCGATCTTATCGCTAAGAGCGATCTCTTC
Organism: Zelleria hepariella; assembly: GCA_949319315.1. Classification (NCBI taxonomy): domain Eukaryota; kingdom Metazoa; phylum Arthropoda; class Insecta; order Lepidoptera; family Yponomeutidae; genus Zelleria; species Zelleria hepariella. The sequence goes on along the minus strand of OX439380.1, from coordinate 4,193,348 downwards.
CAGACAACCTTCGGATGGACTGGAAAAGTAAAAATAGAGAAGGTTGTAGATGTACTTAAACAACATTAATTGAATTACATAAACACAGGACATAAAATAATGTAATACTTATTTGTGCATATAAACTTATAAACTTATGAATAAGTAAAATAAAATAAAATACAGTATTTTTTCTAAATAAAATACAGTATTTAGTATTTTTGCCAAGGACTTTAAACAATTTACTCATCTTGGTAAGCTTAGTCCAGAGAAAATACAAGATCAATACGTACAGAGCCACAACTTCAACTGGATCAACCCCACAATTTTTTCCGTCGCCATTGCTTTTTAGGTAGTATTTTGATACTACAAAATCACAAAAATATGGAACCGTAAATTAAAATCAGTCAATTACAGTCAACAGAACATACAACGAGACTTGATTGTATTCCCTTAATGTTATGGGCAATTTTCCAGTGAAATAAGGAGTAGGTATCTGCTGTCCTGTCAAAACCAACGCCTAAACTCCCTGCGCAATCCCAACAAGAAGGCAAAGCGGATACATACAACCACAGCCTTCTTTATAAAGAAGGCTGTGATACAACACAATGATAAGCCCCTCTACCCATGACGCATTTTTTTCAATATGGCGGAATTTACAAAATTCAATATTTCACGAATTAAGACTCATTTTATATTGGTATTGTACAAAATAGTATGACCTTTGAATAAACATTACGAAGTATATAAAATTAAAGGATGACTATGCAATGTAAAAGCGAAATAAATTTTAAAACTTTGTAAATATGAACGTAATGGCGTCAAGGGTAACCCCCCAGCACAACGAAAAGAAGCCAAATCCTCGTCTTTCGCAACTCGAATTAAATAAAATCCTCGGAAACTTTGGCAATTCACTCAGGGGCTCGCGACGCGGAAATGAGTTTATGAATTTCCCTCTCTGTATGTAAAAATGAAACATGGGATGCCTCGGGCATGAAGTGGGACGACGGAAGTCACTTGTGGGTAGGGCGTGCAGAACCGGTTCCGGTTCCAGATTTTTGATACCCGGTTCTGGTAGCAGTCGGAACCGGGTAACCCGGTTCTACCCGGTTCCGACCGATAAAACTGTAAGTTTCATAATAATCAAATAAATCACTGAAAAACTGAAAGGCTAGGCTGGATATGACATTATTAACAGGTATGAAATAAAAACTGGCATTGTTATCATGAAATAACAGGAATAATAAAGGAACTCCAAAAATATAATTATCTTATACAAAATCAGACTACACAGTCAGGATCAACAACTAACCACGTCTAAGCTCCTGTCACTTAGCGAGCTGCGTAAACGATTACAAATTTAGCCTGCTGAGGAGAATATCCTTTCAGGCACCACACTTTGTTAGCCGCATAGCTCTTAAATAGTTATGCTCATAGGAATGGAAACTCAAGAAAGGCGGGAAGTACCTTAGGTTTAAGGACGTGCAGAAACGCCACATGAAAAGCTGTGCAATCGACCATTTGACATGGGAAGAGCAGGCTGAAGACCGAGCCGTGTGGCGGCATACAGTCAAATCAAACAAAAGTAAAAGTAAGTGAAACCTTTAAATCCATATACAAATCAAACATCTCAGAGTTCGCGGCCAAACGAAGAGCTGTCCTTGATGCCAGACGAAGAGCTGCTCTTGATGCCAGACGTGATGAACTCAGATGTAGACCGCCAGCGGCCATACAGTATAACTACTCCAATGGAATTTTAACGTGTAGGTGCAACCGCAAGGAGGGATTGAACGGGATGTTGAAAGGCGTATCTAAAACTTGCCCAACTAAAGGACATCTGGAAAAGTCCTAGCATTCTTAAAACCAAGAAGATCCGCTTATTCAATTCCAACGTAAAAACGGCCCTACTGAACGGCTGCGAAACCCGGAAGGTCGGAAAAGCTGTGTCACACAAGATCCAGGTCTTCGTCAACAACTGTCTAAGAAGCATCTTACGAAGACACTGGCCCAACAACTGGCACCATCTCAAATGCCGAACTGTGGCAGATCACCAAATAAAAACCCGTAGCCCAAGACATCAGGAAACGCAAATGGCGTTGGCTGGGATATACCCTGCGTAGACCCGATCACCACATCCCGAAGGTGCCTCTCAACTGGAAACCTGCCGGAAGCTCACGACGACACGGAAGACCGTCCCAGTGGAAAAGATAAGTTCTCTCTGAGACGAAAGAGAAGGGATGGGATGTGAGGAGAACTTGGCCAGAACTACCCTCCCTAGCCATGAAAAGAGACAAATGGAAAGCCCTTGTGTCAGCCCCAGACTCCACGGAGGAGTAAAAGGATAAAAGAAGAAGGTGAAACCGCCCTTTTACAGCCAACATAGGCTACATAAGTCACATGACGGCAAATGACCGACGCCTTCCCCAGCCGCAACAGTCACCATGACCGAATCCGATCGGATGGAATCATCATCAAATAGTAATACCTACATAATGCTAGCGAAAGGATGCTACAACAACTTCCACCATTTTCAAACATCGCCATTTCTATACTGATTTATGTCTACGTCTACGTGGTCTCGAACTTGAGGCTGTCCAGGTTAGGACAAGAATAACATCGTTTTTGCCGACATTTCCCACCTCATCTGTGCTGATAACTTCATAATTTTCGTTGCTTGACAAGTACTGTACGAGGTTGACAATACCCCTGCACTTATCATCGGAATTGGGACGAGGAAATACAGCTATTACTGCGGAATTAAGTAACTTTTTAGATTTTTATACAGAACCGGGGGAACCGGGTATACTTTTTCGGAACCGGTTCTGCAGATACCTCGTCAGAACCGGGTATACCCGGGTATTTCGGAACCGGGTAGAACCGGGTGCATGCCCTACTTGTGGGGCCCCAGCCCCAGCTTATCAGGAAATTCACATGCTAAGGCCCGGTTTCTGAATTGAGATTTATTAAGCAAATAGGTACTTAACTATCGTTCTGTCACGCTCTTTTGTGAGAAATCTGCAGAGACAGAAGGATACTTATCCATTTGCTTAGCGAATTTCTCAATTCAGAAATCGGCAGTAAGTATTTATTATTTAAAACTGCCTTCAAAAGGAGTCTTTTTTACAGTCGCCCGTAAAATCCTGAACCTACGTTTAGCAGCCACATAGCTGGCGCTTTTTTTGGTGGAGCTTCTGTCGATATCCTTGATGTGGCGCCAGACCCGTAGAGAACGGTGAATTTATTATCAAAGCCTCGCCTCTGATAGGAGTTAACAATTCGAATGTTGAGCTCAGAAAATTGTAGGTTGTTCTCAAATTTTCGTGCTACCGCGATTGTAGCCTAAATCAAGGAAAGCATCTTGACAAAACCTGAATGCGAAAATCGCCAATCCGTAGTGGGCAAAGTTTTAACGTGAACACCCAAAGACAGAGTTTGCGTCTTCACCTGTGCTCACCTGGTGGGACATGTATTTATTACATTTTCCAACTGACCTATCGCCTAAATTGTGATGCATTTATGAACTACCACTGATCTGATCGAGTATAACCTCCGTTCTTAGTGCCAACTAATAGACTTCGAAGAGACAACCGACCCCGAAACACCGCTTGCCGAGCTCGAGACCGCCTTTCTCGAAACCGAGCTGACTCCCAACACCCGGCGACCCTTCAGGACCAGGCCATCAGGCATCGCGCAGATCAGATCAGCTCTAACCCTGGACTGGCCGGCAGCGGAAGACTTCAGGCAGAGAAACCTAGCGGATGCCTACAGGAGTGAACCCACTGCGCCTGTGGGGTTGTTCAATACGAACTGTGTGGATTACCCCAAGCCCTCAGCTGGGAAGGTTGCAAGGCTGCTTTTGGAGCTACTCAGGTAAGTTATTTCTGATAAAGACTTCGCTGTCTAATTAAGCCTAATACTGCACTACCCTCATACCTGCTAGAACCAGCTGCATAAGGTCGTCCGAAGTGGAGAAAGTTTCTTCGAGCTCTATGTCCCTCCTAGCAGGATTTAAGTCAAGTAAGTCAAGAACTAACCTGCCACACTTCGCCCAGTGTCATAGTTGCATGAATGACTGATGATGATTAGGGGCATTCTAACATCAAGATTTACCACGATCCCTTTAAAAGGAATCTTCCATTGTGAGGAAACCCGTACCTTAGTTCGTTCCAATGGTGATGATAATGCTAAAACTCCATTTATCCCCAATTCCCCAGGAACCTCGAAGGCGACAACGCGACTCTCATCATCGACATCGTTCAAAACTTAGTCAAGGCCAACTTTCTGATGGAGAACAAGTACTACGAGGCGGAGCCTGACCTGGACTCGTTGCTCAAAGTTCCAGAGACCATGCTGGGGGAGACTCACGCTACGTTCCCAAGGATCCTGGCCATGCTCTGGCTCTCGGTCACTGACCCGCACACTGTCAGGACCAGAGGCTGGTGCTCCGTTAAGGCGGTAGATAGATTCTTCTTCTTGGTGTGCCTTTCCACTAATGCAGGTAGGTAGAATTTAACACTGGACAGGTGGACAGTATTCAGGGAGCTATAAAAACAAACTGAAGCGGTGGTATCTTCATGGATATAATGTTTCACTCTGAAGCGAAGGGTCCTGGGTGCTATTCTTAGTGGTGGCAGGTAAAAATCTTGGGCAGTTACATCTATGATAGATGGCCATAAGTGGATGCCTCCGCAACCAAAATATGCCAACGCTCCCTATCCATTGGTATCCTTTGATCCTTCCATTTCCATCGACAGACCAGCAAGTTCATTGCCAAGAGTCGTCCCAAGGACATAGCGAAACAGATGCGGGTCCTCGACCCGGTGATAGCGCGGGTCCGGTTTATCATCGAGGAGTTCATACACCGAGTGACTCCGATCAACATGTACGCAACTAAGGCCACGGCGGCCGTAGTGCCGAGACGGCAGGTTTTGGGCGACTACAATTTTGTTTGGGTGAGTGACTGCTTCAACTTATTATCCAAGACAAGATATCAGGCAGAAATAGAATTTCTTCTTGTAGTGCCATCGCGTAAACGGTTCCAAAAGGTTACCAAACGGAACAATGAGCATGTGGATTGTTCTTCCAGATCTTAGGACCTGGAAGGCCCAAGATTCATCGATTTAATTTAGGTTTAGGTATTTAAATCGATGCCAAGATATCATGGCTTGAGAACTCACGCTATTGATTCCAAAAATACAAGAACTCATTCTTCCAGGTCTGAAGAAGACCTCGAAGACCCAAAATATAATGACAACTTATACCAGTGGTTTGAACAAACCATCAAGCTTCGTGTTTAATTTGTCATCTTCTAAAAGCGGTATAGCCAAACAAATTGATTGCCAACTTCCGATAGAAGACGGCATTTTAGAAGAACAATAATTGCTCTACTTTTTACAGTAAATTCCACTTACATTACCTACTCTACAAAGCTTGGCCAGCCCGCTCCATTTATTACACGGGAGACACGGCAGCCTTCAAATGTTTAGGAATTTCCTTACATTGTAGATCTGATGCTGAATTCCTTTCTGACAGAATATGGACGAGACCGTAGTGAACACAATAAAGACGGACGAGCTCGCCATCTCCAAGATTCCGTTGCTGGACGCTGACGGAAAGGTTCACGAAGATGTGAACGTCTTCAAGGGGATGGCGCCTCCTGGTCAACTGCCCAATATCAGACTGACGGACGGCAGTGTGATGTCCCGCGGAGGACATTCGGTGCTGGTGCCTGCGATAGTGATGTTATTGGTTTTTTCGTAGTAAATGTTTCGTTTTGGGTTATGCGTTTTATTTATTGTCTCCTAGCTTCTAGCTTGCTAAGTCTGTATTTTCCACTAAACCTCTAAAAGAAGATGGCGGTAGATATTTCCCGATGACCATGGGACTAAAAATAAAACGTCCGATTATCAACATCCAGTGAGCAGGCAAATTTCGTAAATAGATGGTGGAAAATATTATTCATAATTTATTCATACAGAATGCCATACAAGCAAGTAAAGTATACCTACATTTCGATCTTGACTCGGAGGGGGTCCGTAGTCAGTCTAGCTCAGTCCAGCAGATTTTTCACTTTTTCCTTTATTCTCTTTGCTCTTTGGTATCTGTCAATACATTCCGTCAAATCCGTTGCGAAACTGTGCGAATCACTAACATTTTAGATTAAATCGAGAAAACAAAACCAAACCTCTAAAAATCCATAATTCCATGAGATTCTTGTAAAATGCTGGTTTCAGTAGAGTTGCTAAGGTTCATTAGCAATATCAAAAAGTAGTGAGCCATGGACATGATACTGAAGGCGCATCAAGTTTTATTGTGGCTCGTCTTGATGGTAACTTCGCTTTTTCGGTGTAGAGATGTAGTATGGAAGTGTAGACAAAAGTATAGGCAAAAGCCGATTCTACTGCTGCAATCTTAGCATCTAACACTGCAGCAGTACCTAGGTTTTTTTTTAGCAAAAAACGCATCTAAAATGAAGACATGTTTTTTTTCATTGGCAGCGCTAGTGTATGTACTCTCCTCTTAAGCTGCGTCCACATTAATGTTCTTTTATCCGTACTGTTTTTCCGCTTCGAGTTTGTTCGCCGCTGTACGGATCTGTACAGATAAAAGAACATGCCTAATTGCCTATGTGGACCCAGCTTTAGGCATCAGCCTTAGGGACTGGTTTCAGGTCCCAATCGCGTCCCAAGACACCATGGCCGCATTCGACACTGTGATCCCAGTGGATGACTTCAGGTATCGCTACGCTCGCTCGATGGAAGAGGGTTCCAGGATTGAGGCCGGCTGTCTCTCCGTTCAACCTAAGGGCAGCGAGATTGTTCAGCGCCTGTATGCTGTGCTGCCTTAGTGAGTACAGATGTTTTTTCTCACGAAAGCGGATGACCCGTACTTGTTTATGTAAATGTACACGCACATTGTCTTTTCGTGCGTAAGCTCGGGAGCGCTCGGATTCAGCCGAGCGCCGGCCGAGTCACTGTTACTCAGTTCGCGGCAAAATTAGGCCCGGTTTCTGAATTGAGAATTTTGCTAAGCAAATACTTTATTATCGTTCTGCCACGTTCTTTTGTGAGAAATTCGCAGAGACAGGACGATACTTACCCATTTGCTTAGCGAATTTCTCAATTCAGAAACCGGGCCTTAATTCTCTAAAAACTGTCAGCATGAAGTTACGCACACAAGAGCGCGCGTCTACAACTATGAATATGCGCAATCCGCTTTCGTGAGAAAAAACAACTGTACTGTACTTACTTACTCCGATAGCTCATCAGCTAACCGAAGCTGGTCTTGGCCTCAGACATAAGAAGTTACCACTGATCTCTGTCTTGCGCAGTTTTCTTCCATTCGCCTGTCTGTAGGCCGCGCAGTTCCTTGACGACTTCATCCCTCCAGCGGTATTTCGGACAGCCAACTGGGGCCTTAGCAATGGCCAGTACGATGGCGTGTCGATGGCGTCTCAGTAGAAGGACAAAACCGGGGTTTCCTCGTTTTTCTCCTACAACCAGAGAACTCATCCTCTAGAATTAGAATCAGAATATTCTTTGCTGTACTACAAACACATTAAAAGGACCGACAGCATTAATAAATCGTAATTGAAGCTGTCAACTGGGAGCCAATTTTGGCACCATTGCATTACAGGCTAAGGCCCCTGGTCTTCGACCGCTTGGCACTCCAAGGTACGCCTTTCTGACTGCTCTTGATGCCTTGGTGAGTATATTTGTTTTATTTTACGTCGCATCTTCAAACCTGCCTTGGAGCACCAAGGCACTGTAGAGCACTACAGTGCATCTAACAGTGCGTTGACGTGCTTTTGGGAGTGCGAAGCATAACCCTTTCGAGATGAGAGAAGATTTTGCAAATGGTATTGCATCAGAATTGCCTTGTAGTTCCACTTTCTCTATATCGAGAAAAAGTCCCGAGAGCAGCATGCATAATCGAAAAAAATAGGTACTGCTAGGTACATAACGAAATTGTTAGTGGGTAGGTAGGTAATCGTATGAGGTAGTGGCCACCCCTGGTGTCAGAGTTTTTAGGCCACCCAAAGGGTCTCTGACATGGCTTAACGATTGTTATTAATCAACAACAACCGGGACCAACGGTTTAACGTGCCTTCCGAAGCACGGAAGCGCTCAGATATTATTGCCACTAGCGGTCACCCATCCATGGACTGACCGCGGCCGTTGTTGCTTAACTTTGCCAATCGATTAAGAGCGGCTAGTACAACTAACTAGTAACTAGTTAGTGGGTTAATTAAAGGCTTAAAGCTTGTACGTTTTGAACAAAATATTTTGACGCAATTATTAATTTGCATCGCATCACTCGACGCGATAACAGAACGAAATTCATTTTACGATACTACAACCGCGTTACAGGGTGTTCAATTAAAAATATATCGGCGCATAATAATAGAGTCGTAGTCATGATGCGCATTATGTAAAACAGGGCCTTGTTTTAATTAATTGAACGTAAACACCGAGCGCTGTTCAAAATTGTGGACCTGGCAATCAATATAAGTGATAATGCCTATTTGGGGCTTCCGTGCTTCTGGTTCAATTCTCTTACCTAAATAAATACAAACAAAATCGACAAAAACAAAAAATCCAGAAGGGTTAACTAGGTATTGAGATGAGATTCCTGGAACATTAGAAGAGCTTCAACATCGATCGGCTTCAGTACGGAGATAAGCTAAATAGCGACAGAATTTCCTGATTTTCTTCCTAATTTGCAGTTTCACCAATGACTCCTTCTCACTTTTCCCACCCCCCCTTTAATTTCCAGTTGTGCCAATTCCCCACATTCCTACCCCTTTATTTTCAGGTCTTCCAATCCCCGTTCTTAAATTTACACTTTCAGCTTCCTCAATTCCTAGCCGTTAAATCTCCTATTCCCAGTTTTTCCCCTAAATTCCTGGGCAAATGCAGTCCAAGTACGTTCAAAATGCCCTTCTGCTTATATTAACCTGTCTGGTGGCGGCATAACAAAATTTGAAAATGCGCTCTTTCCAGTCAAGGGGTTAAGACTACTCTTCAGCCTTGGACACTAAAGCACACCCTTTTAGTTAATATGTACCTATCATCCTTGGTGGCTCTTGAACCAACTCACTTGCGATTCCTTTAATGTCCACGCCATTTCCAGTTTCGACAAGGAGCACGCAAACGCGGGATTCCTGCACAGGATGCGCGGCACCATAAACAGCATGGCAGACAAGAGCGACATGCTTGACCGCGAGGTTGCCTACTTTGCCGCCATCCTCACGCCCATCATCTTCCTGCAGAACTACAAGGATACTTGGTGCCTGCTGGAGCGGGTGAGTCTTTTGCCCCAGGAATGACGATTATGATGATATTTCTTGGCTGGTTTTAGCCACGGCGGCTGCTTCAACTCCAGCTTTCGTGTGCTCACATTGTATGTGGCTTACACAGCCGATATTATTATTTTTAAACGGTTTTATTAAACGGTTTTATTTAGCTCACCCCGTTTGTTTTATTCTTGGGTCAAATTTAGTAATTCAAATTTCACCGTCTTCCTGTCAACCGATTAATCTGAAATTTTGTATACACTTTGGATTTTGGTGACAATATAATTATGTTTATTATTTATCATTATAAATTCAAGATGGCCGCCGCTACAAAATGGCGGATAATTTATGTTTTATTAATCCCATCAATATGGGTATCAAATGAAAGAGCTCAACAAGCAGAATACAATATACTATAAAAAATTGAAATCCAAGATGGCGGCCGCTACAAAATGGCGGATAACGTAGGTTTTATCAATCCCATCAATATGGGTATCAAATGAAAGGGCTCAACAAGCAGAATACAATATACTATAAAAAATTGAAATCCAAGATGGCGGCCGCTACAAAATGGCGGATAACGTAGGTTTTATCAATCCCATCAATATGGGTATCAAATGAAAGGGCTCAACAAGCAGAATACAATATACTATAAAAAATTGAAATACAAGATGGCGGCCGCTACAAAATGGCGGATAACGTAGATTTTATCGATCCCATCAATATGGGTATCAAATGAAAGTGCTCAACCAGTATAATACAATGTACTATATGAATTAAACAGAATGCGAAATAAAAACTAAAAACTAGAAAATAAAAATAGGTAAAAAAACTTTTTAAGTTAAACGGTTTTATGTTAAACATACATTACAATGTTTAAGATAAATGTACTAAAAACCAAAAAATAATAAAATAGATACAGTCGTGGGAATTATAAACATATGCATAGACTAGACCAAAATAAAACCGTGGGGCAAGTCAACTGCCTAATTATAGTGTAACATTACAAAACAAACATTTTAATCAACGATTGTAGACAATTGACGTGCCCCACGGTTTTATTTTAGTCTAGTCTATGCATATGTTTATAATTCCCACGACTGTATCTATTTTATTATTTTTTGGTTTTTAGTACATTTATCTTAAACATTGCAATGTATGTTTAACATAAAACCGTTTAACTTAAAAAGTTTTTTTACCTATTTTTTGCAAAATTTCTTCCGCATAGCGGACATGTAAGCACACCGATCAGATAGTGGTAATCGATTACGGCATTTGATCGATGCGTCCTGTGCATCCCAATTAGCATCCAACTTTGATCGCCGAAGAGATTCAAAGTCGGAGACGAGGAATAAGGAATAGAGAACTTTGGAAGAGATAAAGAACAGAAGCCACTTCTTTGCTTGCAAGAAACTTATTAATGATGGTGTACTCATCATCGTGAACCGATGACGGCGACCTTAGGATTTGTAGTGGGACTTCTGCGACTATAGGCGCGGATTATTCATTTGTGATGATGGTCACGGCACAATCTCGGTTGAGGAAGGCGTATGGCTGTGATAACTAGCCAATATTGTTTTTGAAGGTGGTTGCGCAGGCCTCACAGGAACCTCAAGGACGCAGGGCCTCAAGGAAAACATCGGGAGGAAACCTGAGCGCACTTTTCGCGCCGATGGTAGTAGAAGATACCGTCAACCATTACCCTGGATACGTCATAAACTTGACCAGACTTTACATGCTTCACTGGCCATGCTAGACTCACTGACAATATTTAATACTCAAAGAACTGACTGTAGTTTGATAAAAACACGATCCTCCTCTTGCAATTATGGAGAAAGAGAGGGTTGTAATGTAAACGCTACATTTTGATGTTAGTCGTTTATCGTTTCAGTTCCATCGTGCTATACGCTTCTACCAAGTCTCGCATCCGACGGAGAAGCGTGCAGCTCTGAAGCTGTTGCAGAATCTGCGTTCCGTCATTAGCAAGGTATCAATTGTTGGTTTTTCACTTGAAACGTCCAAGTTTCATCATCGTAAGGATCTACCAGCATTTTTTTTTAATTTTGTTAGAGCACCCAATATTTCAGCATAATGTGTAGTACATAGCATTGTTGCTGAAGACCGTAACCGTGCAACGAAATTGTGCTCCGCAAAACGAATGAAGTTAATCGTGTCAAAAATCCTGACCTGGGGCCTGAGTCTGTAACGCAATGTTTCCAAAATGGGCTCCCAGTTGACGGCGTCAATTACGATTTATTAATGCTGTCGGTCCTTTAAATGTTTTTGTAGTCCAGCAAAGAATAATCTGTTTCTAATTTTAGAGGATTTTTTTGCTGGTTGTAGAAGAAAAAAGAGGAAACCTTGGTTTTGTCCTTCTACTGGGACGCCATCGACACGCCATTGTGTTACAGACTTAACTCAAGCCCCTGATTATTTTCATCCTCACTTTATTGGCTCTCTTAATTTACAATAATTTTTCGAGAAAATTAATTATTTTCTACACAGAGAAGTCACAGTAATCTATTGTTGTAAATAGGTTCTGCAAACCTATGGTCGGGCTCTACCATAGGTTACTATGGTAGAATAACTTACAGGACCAACTTTTCAACAGATCTCCATGTTCGTCCAGAACCTCCACGGACCGCAGGCCTTACCCTTCGAGCAGGTCACGGAGGCTGATGAGGTGGAGGAAACCACCAGGAAGAACATTCGGTTCATCAACGAGCTCATTAAAAATCTTGCGTGATATTTTGATTGAGTTTATTGTTTGATTTTTAACTCCCGACCCCAAAAGAGGGGTGTTATAAGATTAACCGCTATTTGTGTGTGTCTGTCTGTGGCACCGTAGCTCTTAAACGGGTGAACCAATTTATTCGATTTTAATGAGATAAGATTATTTAATCTTTCATCTTTCTTTCATCAGCTTTCATCTAATTATATTGTTCTATATGACCCTTTTTTCGATTCGTTTAGTTTATCTGATATAGGAATATATATTGTACATATTTCCTTGCGCGCGGGCTATTCACTATGCACGGCGCCTTATGTTAAGAACCAGTTAAGGTGGGACGATAGCAACGTGGCGGGAAGTTCAAAATTTTCACAGTTTTTTATATTTTGTTGCTAAAGTGAGCTATTTTTGTTCAGCAATTTTTCGTTCGCGGCAATAACATATTTTAATGTTAACAACAATAATTCAGCCGATTATGTGTTCCAGTATACGAAGCAGTGGCACTGCCCAAAAAACTTGTTGCTGACCAGAACACATAATCGGCTGGATTATTATTGTTCTGTTGTTTACAACAATAGAAAGAATACTATGTTATTTCCGCGAACGAAAAATCGCTAAACAAAAATAGCTCAGTTTAGCTACAAAATGTAAAAAGCAGTGAAAATTTTGAATTTCCCGCCACGTTGCTATCGTCCCACCTTAAGAACCAGCTAAGTGGAACTGTCAGCGCGCGCGCGGCGCCTAGTGACACGCAGTCTGAGACTGGCCACGGCGTCGCGAGGGCCGTCTCAGCTCCATGATTAAGGTCTCCGAATGAGAACCGAAACTAGTCGGCTACACCGACATAATACAAGTAAGTTTAACCGTTTACGAAATACCAAATGTGCAGTGCTACCAGCTAAGCGCTTAAGAAACAGTTAAGCGCTATGCCTGTACAGTAACTAACTTTAGCTTCTTAAGTAATTTAAAAACCAATCTTGCATTATTTTAACGCCCGCGCGCGTCTGCACGTCGGGGCAACAAATAAAGTAATATTAAATCTCCGAAGTTCTCTCAAAGATCCCGCCGTAGTTCCGAAGCCGGGTCAGAAGTAGCGAGTTGCGGAACTAATTTAACTACAACGAACAAACCAACAGTACCTACGAGTACCTTCGTCAAAGTGGGGTAGCTGCAACGGTTATGGACCTATGGCTCTGAAATGTATCTTCTGCTTGAAGTGCCTCTCCATCACTGATGGAGGTTGGCAGTCAGCTCCCTGCACCGCTCTCTGTTTATGGCTTTCCTGAATAATTGTTCCACGGTTTTGATGCCGGTCCATTCCTTGATATTACACAGCCATGTAGTTTTCCTCCTTCCTGGCCTTTTATTTTAGCTGGTTTAGCAGCTGGTAACGTTTATTTCTTGAAACTTTTCATAAGTAGGCAACCTTTCGCTGCTTGATGGTTGACTAGTTCTACTGTTATGTTCATACTCCTGAGAACTTCGACATTTGTGATTTTATCGGTCCAGCTGACCCGGAGCATGCGTCGTCGTCTGACATGTATAGTCTCCTGCTTTCGTTTATGGCACTCGGCGCCATAATATCACGTACACCCTAGCACATCTGTTCCATGAATAATCATCCTTCAGTTTTGTGGCTATCTCGTCCTTTGAAGATGTCAAAGGAAACAATGAGCCGGTACTTTGCTGGAACCATTTGTGCAGGTTTTGTATCCAGGATAGCCAGCCTCTATGTATAAGTATATTTATTTAAATATGCCTCTTCTAAATTTTTCCGTCATTGTCGGTTTGCTGCCTTTTTCATTCAGTAATAGTTTCTAGCTTCCTGTTTCCGGATGACATCCGCCCAGGGTCTGTGTGGGTGGCCTGGTATTTGCCACGTTTTCTAGTGACTTGAATTAAATCCTGTTATCCCTCAGGAAGGCTCGAAGAAGTTTTCTAGTATCAAAAAATTCCTAACACCTACTACTTACTACTATTTCACGTTACGCGACGTGCACATGCCAGTGGTATTGTATTGCATACAGATGCCAATTTCTTGGGCGTCAGCTTAAGAGTCACAAGTGAATATGCAACAAAATCCTGCCAAAATCCTACTTTTAAATATAACGTACGTTGCACGTTTGTCCACAGCTTACGCGAATATAATTCGATGCGCCATTTAATTAAATTAAGGTTTTATTGTGCTATGGGCGAGAATCGGTGCACGGACCCTAGGTTTAAAATTTCTCTACTCCGCTGCAAAATATTACTTGTTTTGTTTTAATTATGACACTCCTCACTCTTTGGAGTTTGTTGGGAAGAGTAGAACAACTAAGTCCTTTACTTAAGACAACTCCGCGAGATATTATAAGAAAACTATAGAAATAAAGAGGCAATTTCCTGCTAAGAAGCTTTTAAAAATTGCTCCATGCTAAAGTTCAACAGCTACTCTGCACCTGATTTATTGAGTGAATAACTAATATTTAATCATCAATCGTTCATCATCGGACAAACGGTAGGACAGGATGGAACAAAGGATTCTTTACGTTTCTGGATCTACAAAAGTGAATTTTAATAGTTGAAAACTGAAAAATTATATGTGGACTCTACATCATAACATTCGCAAGATCTTTTCGGATCCCTCCGTCGTCGGTGTACGGCAGAATCTGTCGGATATGTCCGGAATATTTAAGGGTAGACGATAGCAAGGTGGCGGGAAATTCAAAATTTTCACAGACTTTTACATTTTGTAGCTAAACTGAACTATTTTTGTTCAGCGATTTTTCGTTCGCGAGAATAAAACCGTATTCTTTTCATTATTGTAAACAACAGAACAACAATAATTCAGCCGATTATGTGTTCTGGTCTACGAAGCAGTGGTACTGCCCAAAAAACTTGTCGTAGACCAGAACACATAATCGGCTGAATTATTGTTGTTCTGTTGTTTACAATAATGAAAAGAATACGGTTTTATGCTCGCGAACGAAAAATCGCTGAACAAAAATAGCTCAGTTTAGCTACAAAATGTAAAAAACTGTGAAAATTTTGAATTTCCCGCCACACTACTATCTTCCAGCCTGTCTCACAACTAGCGCCGCCAATGGAAAAAAAATCATATCTTTTTTTTGGATGCGTTTTTAGCAAAAAACGCTCCTTCGATTTCTCAACGCAAGGCTTAACTATTTTTAGGACCTAAGGTTTGGATTCCAGATCCTAGAACTTAAGAATGCAATCGATTCTCGCCAAAAGTGGCCACTTTTGGCGAGAATCGATTGCATTCGTAGGAAATCCAATCCTGGATTCCAAACCTTAGGTCCTAAAAATAGTTAAGCCTCGCGTTGAGAAATCGCAGGAGCGTTTTTTTGCTAAAAACGCATCCAAAAAAAAGATATGATTTTTTTTCCACTGGCGGCGTTAGTTGTGGAACGTACGTCGTCTTAAGACTAAAATTTTGTATGTCACGCATTTTTCTTTTTTTTTCATTATTATGTAGAAGTAGCATAGACACTTCTACATAATTATGAAAAAAAATAAACTTTTTTTCGCTTTTCCGGTACAAATGCATTGATTTTGATTATTTGTAGCGAGGTTAATGCAATCTATTCAAGTACAAGTACACTTCTACACCGTGTAATAAAACAGCAAATGGATACATCTTAATTTATTGAGCAAAATAAATAATTAATCAGAGCAAGAGCGTTCGTCCATCGAAAAGAAAAGCCAGTCGTCGAATTTTTCGTATAAAAAACGTATATTTACTATATCGTAATATATTTTTGCACATCTCGATCACTTTACGAAATCTCGATTATAAATTCTATACAATGCAATACGGTATTTGACATGAAAAACCTTAGCACAACTAAATTGCCTTTTAAAGAAAAGTTTATGTTTAGTTATAACTAAGTGTTTTCTTGAGTCTGCTAGTTTCTATTGCGAGTTTAGTGTCGTGGTTAAAAATTGGATAGTGATACAATAGGTTTAACGAGAGAGTTCCTAGCGCATTGGCTAGTAGGCCATTGGTAGTGTTTTAGTAGCTGATGCCGTTGGCGCATTGGTAGATGGCTGCCTTGGCTTGGGCGGCTGCTTGGGCTGCGTTTCCACCAGACGAGACCACCCTTAAGAACTGTGGAGACAAAATAAAACCTTTTACATGTGAATAGTGACAATACAAAAAGGTTGGGCAAAGAGTTAAATTTATTGCAGAGAGACTTCCCGATATGATGATAAAATCGTTCAGTAGTTCCAGTTTCCTTTGCAATAACCCCTTGTTTCAATACGGACAAACTGGTTGGTCGGAATGGATGGAACTCGATGAAGCCATTGGTTCCAATCGAACCAACTTGTTGGTCCGATTCCTAGCCATATTTAATTTAGTGAATTTTTTTTTCTCAAACGGACCTTACCGTTTTTAACGAATTTGCCTATTTGGGTCACGACGGAGGGCGTCCATCTTATGCTCTATTCTATAATTGTCATTCAGGAGGGGCCATAATGAAGTACTTACGTTGGAGAGGTTGACCATTTTCGTTTACAAGGAGCCTACTTGGGGCACAACGGAGGGACGTCCCGTATGCTGTATTCTAAGTCATTCAGGAGGGCCATAATGAGGAACTTACGTTGGAGAGGAGCCCTGCGTTTTCAAGGAACTGGCCAACTTGTGGCATGATTTATACAGCGTCGAGTGGCACCTTCACTCACACTAGATGGGTGAAGAGACCACTCGGCGCTGCAGTGCCTGGGACATTGTTTTAGATGGAGTAGGCTTGCCCAGCACCTATACCACCCTGACAGCTTAGTCGGCCTAGCCCACAGGAAAGACAAAGTCAATACGTGTGGAGCCAACTACGCCGCGGGTTTCCTCACGATGTTTTCCTTCACGGTTAGCGAGTGGTATTGCTACTACAAATTCACAAATGTACGTAACTTTGAAATTAAACAAAGTCATAGCTGAGATACATGCCCGCACTCTGAATCGAATCGGGTACCTCTTGCTTCAGAGTCCACTGTTCTACCCACTAGACCACCACCGCTCCTGTATCTATCTATAAATAAAGTGTATTATATCTATCTATCTAGTCATTGAGGAGGTAGACTTACGTTGGTGAGGGGCCCGGCGGCGTTTCCGAGGAGCTGGGTCACTTGGGGCACGACAGAGGCGCTGACTGCAGCGGCGACGGTGTTGCTACGCGAGTTGAAGGAGTTGTAGAGACGGCTGTTTGTGCAGTACTGCTCATTCAGGAGGCTGCGGAAGAACGAAACGATAAGTCGTGGATTGGATTCCTCCTCCTCCTCCTTGCATCGGTATCCTTGTTACCGGCCAAACCCGATTTAAGGATAAACTAGTTTCGCCTAGGCCAAACTAGTTTATCCGAACGTCGTATGGATAAACCTGTATGTCCTAGGCCAAACTAGTCTAGCCGAAGCTCGTAAGGAGAAACCAGTTTAGCCTAGGCCAATCTAGTCTGGCCTAGCAAGAATATGTAAGCTTCAGGATAAACTAGTATGGCCTAGTCCGAGCTGATATTGACGAATGATTAGATATGAATGTTACCATATCTCGTAAACTAAGAGGTTTACCGCAAAAATAACAAAATTTTCGAACCCCTTAATGACCCCGGAACCAATCCTTTTACTTCTACATCCTCATTACTGAGGGCCGTGGTCATTCGATCGGAGGAATCGATTGCCGCACGATGCGTCGCCAGTTGATCCATCTTGCATCATGCCCTGCGTGCCCCAACAACTGCACACAGGAGGACTTAATGACGGCTAGTGACGACGCAATTCAGGTTGCCAAATTCTGGGCCAAAACAGTTATTTAAGGCGCCGTGCATAGTGAATCTTCCGCGCGCAAAGAAAAATGCACAAAATCGATTCCTGTATCAAAACACTAAAAAAAACGAAAATGTTCACATATCAAACCCTAGAATTAGGTGAGACAAATCTAAAACAGCCAGTTTCGTGTTGACATTCATAAACGTTTTGAAGATATTTTGCTTGAAAAAAAAAATAGGCGGCACACTTTTTTTCAAGCAAAATATCTTCTTAAATCTGTTATGAATATCAACATGAAACTGGCTGTGTTAGATAGGTCTCAACTAATTCTAGGGTTTGATATGTGAACATTTTCAATTTGTTCAGTGAATTTGATACAGGAATCGATCTGTGCATTTTTCTTTGCGCGCGGGCGATTCACTATGCCCAGCGCCTTAAGTTAAGCATCAGTTTTGCCATCGATACACTAAAAATAAGTTGTTCCTATCTGCGGCTAGGTGTATGGCATCTTATTATTACTGTGTAGATTGAGTAGACTGTGTGAATAACCCCCACTACGCTATTATCGTTCAATCACAATTCACTTACCCAATGTTGTATGCGTTGGCGCTTCCAAGAACGTTGTCCCAGAGACCCTCGAATTGGTATGACCTGCCACCTCCTGAACAACCGCTTTGGGCGACGGCCTGCAAGAGAAAACCAAACTTAGGCCTTTGCGTTACCGGTCAGAACCGATTTTAGGACAAACTAGTTTCGCCTAGGCCAAACCAGTCTAGCCTAAGCTAGTTGATAGGTAGGTAATCGTATGGGCTGACCCAGTGGTGGGTCAAAATCGTGGATCCACGAGCAAATACGGATTTTTTTAAGATGTAAAGTTAAGGGTCCTGTTCTGGGGTTGTTGAAATCATCAAAAGAAGCAAATTTTGTTACGGTGGCAAGTTGGCAACTCTAATCTTAAAAAAAAGCTGTTACTTTTTTATGAAAATGCAACAGATATGGTAGAGCTTAGTAAAACATGGGTCCATATTATGAATATTTAGAATTTTCATTTATACCTATTTTATACTGGCCGATTGGACTAGCTCCATTTAAATTTCGATAGTCCGGGATGACATACGAGACTCGTCAATTCCATCATTATTTCCAGATAATTTCTTTCCAATATATTTTTAAGAAGAAATTAACTACAAACTCAGACCCAATTTAAAGTCCAACCAACGTGGCGGAAGGTAAGAAAGACCAACAAACTCTACCTATATTAGATTGTTTTCTCTTAACAACTATTAATCTTCATCAGTGAGCGTGCGGGTTCGCGAAAAATCATCAATACCAATAAAAAGTAAATAGATAACAGAGTGCCTAGGATTAAACTGTTAGATACGTTATATGAGTTTATCAGAAAAAAAATCTATGAGCTCATCAGGAAAAAAAACAAAAAATATGGGTATTTGTGGCTCCAAAAGTTAATAGTTATTTGCTATTCAAGGATGCATAACTATTTTTTTAAGCGAGTGCTTGTAATACCGAGCTAGCGAAGGTTTCTAAAATAGAACTACGAGCGTAGCGTACTATTTAGCTACATACCCTACCAATTAACATTTAACAATAACACCTCTTTGGTCCAAAGAGCTAAAGACAGCGCCAGGTATACGGCAGGACGACAGGGATGATAAACGACATTTCGAAATATGATTAATGGATGTCCACTGAATGCAACTGTGAGCGCATCGCGGCACCCGCAGGTCATATAATACCCTTACATGAGACTATTGTACGACTCAAAAGTGGCGAAGAGAAATAGGTGATACTTTGCGAAAGTCTGACACTTGCCTATCGGCCCTATAACCAATTTTTGAGGGATCCGTCGTTCTTTTAGGAGCTGTATTCTTAGCACAAATTGTACAGTCAACAGCACGTAAAGTTGCAAAGTTACCCGTAACCTGACTGAATAGAGTGTACGCGTGTAAGGGTCGACATGAGCTGTCGACTGTACTCTAGGTCATTCTTTTACTGATTATGTCTAGGTCCAAGATTAGGACCCACAATCCATTAAAGCAGAGACATCAAAAATCTTCCAAAGCAGAGATGGTAGACCAGATGATTAATATTCATCAGCAGTTGTGCAGAGTGGATGAAGCCATTTGTTCCAATCGAACAAACTAGTTGATCAGATATTTAATTTGGTGACAATACATCTTCTCTGTACTATCCGTACTATCTGGGCAGGCCACAAAAGAATGCATAAGAACCGCTGGTCCTAGAATGGAGACCATGGCAAAATACCAGGCCACGAAACCGCCCACCCTGGCGGATGACATCCGCAAATAAGTGTGTTACGACTGGATGAGAAAGGCAGCAAACCACCAACACTGGATTTTTTGGGAGAGGCCTATATTCAGAAATGGACCAATAGAGGCTGCCCATGATGATGACGATGATGATATCGTCTCTGGTGTATAATTCTAGGTAAAAATAAGGACTAAGCTCAAAACCTAAGCCTTCGATTCGAAGATCTGAACCCAATTAGGAGGCTACTGGAAAGTAAACCTAAAGAGCTAGAGAGATACTCGAGGGAAAGCGCAAAAAGTGAAGAAATCAATAGTGATTTAAACTCTCTAACCATTGATCAATATTAGGCTTAGCCCCGAAGTACAGAGGGGTACGAGGTTCTAAAAGGATTAAAGCAGCCGGGCTTCAGAAAAAAAAAGTATTCTAAAGGAAGAAAGTTCAGTGTTTTCTCACACCAAACTGTGACGGTTTGTTAGGTATTCTGTGGCGTGTGCAGTTTGTTCCTCTAGGTTTCCGGATCGCTGGGTGATGGATCACCTCGCCTAGTCTGTTGGATGATGCCAAATGCATTGTACTATAACTCCTATATACTTATACAATTAACTATCCTGGAATAGGAGGAGTAAGCACACTGGTTTGCTAGTAACCACGATCCTGATATACTTAGCTTTTTTGCTTCATCTTCATAATTTTTTCTCGGTATGCACGATAGCTGGTTTCGTTCAGTACTTTTTTTTAGGGCCTATGCTATAGGGTAGCATAAGTCGACCAAATTGGTGCCCTTGGCCTAGCCCTAATAGCCTATAGCCTAAGGGCGACCTTTCTCTCACTATTTAATTTAATATTTAATACAGTGATTATTTATACATCATACAGTGTCATATCCACGCATTTTAGTTTAGGTTTAGTTGGATGAAGTGACCACTCTTGGACACTGCAATGCTTGCCCAGCATCTCTACTATCTTGATTAGCTTAGACGGCCTAGCCAAGGAAAGACAGGGTTTCACTTTTTTTTCTGGATAAAGGTCATAAAGTTGAAGTGGAGATGGGCGGGACATTTGTTTCAGTGTGATGACGGACGATGGACGTAAGCAGTCACTGAGTGATGGCCTGGAACTGCTCGACGACCTATGGGCAGGCCACCGACCCAATAGGTCGATGATATCAAAAAGTCGACCGGAAAGCAATGGCAGGGGACCAGCTCCCTGGTGGTCGACGTGACACAGAAGAGGCCTATGCCCAACAGTGGGCGACATTCATGGGCAGGATAGATAGATGTATACTCACGAGAGAATTGACAGCGTTGGGGTTGGCGGAGACTTGGGCAATAGCGTCGATGTTGGCGCAGAGACGGTTGATGTAGCCGTTCAGCTGGCCGGCCACGGCTTGGCTATTGGCGCTGGCGCTGGCATTGGCCAACTAATAGAGAAAAAGAAAAATAAAGTTGGGTTAGGTTAAATAATAGGTAAAAGAATATAAAGAGCTGATAACCACAGTGTCAAATGTGTTTCGGAAAGGCGTTGAAAACTCCTTCCATTTAGAGCTGATGGCAAACTTCCAGAAGTCAAGAGGCACGACAAAAAGAATGAGTAGAAGAAGCTTAAACTGCCCGGTAGATTCATTCTTCAGCTATTTAATTTTGTTCAGGATTAATGATCTTCTGTCATATTATGTATTACATGGTGAATTGCCTGGGTAAGGGCTTCCTTCAGTAGCTGCTACTTTCTCTGGCGTGTTTTCTAGTTACCTGGGTGAAGCTGCTCACTTGAAGTAGGCCTTCAATATGACGAGATGATAAGATAGACTAAAGCAGGGAACTTACGCTAGCGTACTCGCAGGCATCACCAGGGCTTCCGAGGAGCTCTCCGACAATGCTGATAGCCTGACCGACGGCCAGGGACGACAGGTAGGGGTCTCCGGAGTTGGCCATGTCGTTGAGGATGGCCAAGTGGGTCAGGCAGTAGATGTTCAGGTCGCCGGTGTCGAGGAGGCCGAAGACGCCTTCGACGAGGGCGCTGGGGTGGAATGTCTTATCAGTGACTAAGGCGGACTTGTGTCAGTCAGGGTTAGCCAACTAACTCGGAGTTAATTTGACATTTCCATACAATTATTGACGTTAACTCAGAGTTAACTGGCTAACCCTGGTTGGCGGAAGTGGACCTTGGAAAAGTAGTTTAACCGTTTCAGTTTGTTGGTTTAGTTGGTCAGAATGGAAAAAGGGAATCAGAAGACTACGGGAGGAAAATTAAATATGTTTTCATACACATTTCGTACTAACTGAACGAGGCAGAGGTTTTAAAGGTATATAAACTCATCTCTCCATCTTATCTCCGCTTCCTAACAGAGTTTTTAGAATTGTTAATTTTACAACATATCCTTCTGTCTAACCCGCCATTTTTGAGAAAGGTTAGACGGAACAATATTAAAAGGTAGGTTTTTTAGTAAGGACGCTTTACTTTCACGAGTTTTTCAACTAACTATAACTTAGTGATTTGCCATCGACTGCTGAACAATTTGCTTTAGCAAAACGGCCGTTAGGTCCGAGCAGCCTAAGAAATGATCCAAGAGAAAATATCAACTCAAAAACCAGGGATTTGTCAATCTTCACTAACTGGCTTCCCACCTACCACCACATCCCGAAAGTGGCTCTCGACTGGAAACCCGCCGGAGGCTCACGACGACCCGGAAGACCGTCCCAGACGTGGAAGAGATCTGTTCTCTCTGAGACGAAAGAGAAGGGAGCAACTTGGCCAGAGCTACCCTCCCTAGCCATGAACAGAGACAAATGGAAAGCCCTTGTGTCAGCCCCAGACTCCACGGTGGAGGGATATAAGAAGAAGAAGACTTACTGGATGATCGAATCACAGATTTTGTACAACACGGCGTAAACATAGTAAGAGTTTGGTGTAGCCTAGGTTCAACTAGCTGGCCACAGGCCTTCTTTGAAAGATACGAGTATACGTGCCCACTGCGGACAAAAAATATCATGCAAAAAGAAGTCACCACTATCGTGCAATCATACCCCATCACAATATCCCTTCTTTTCTCATATATTTTTTTCTTTTTTAATTGTTTTTTTTGCAAAATAACTTATTTCCAAGTTTTTATGGGAGAGGATCGGGCAGTAAGAAAAGCATAAGAAGGGCCAAGAAACGAAGTTCATAATAATAGTTCAGGTGGAAAATTGGAGGAAAGTGGCGCAGGACAGAGATGGCGTCTTTTGGTTGTGGAGGCCAAAATCCACTTCGAGTCACTAGTAAGGGCCAGCGCACTAGTGAGCCAGCGTAGTAAGTTTTCTTTTCTGGCCTTAGCTATTTTTACGTCTTAAGACCTAGATTCTAGAACCAATGGAAAAAACTTGAACAAGTAAAAGCACTCTTTTTTTGCGGTAAGTAAATACGTTTTTCCAAAGGTTGTATGACATGTCATAGGTTTCAAACAAGATAAGAGCAGGGTTGAGATCCATATTTTTCATAAAATGTAGGTATCCAAAAAGAAGATAGGTTTTTACCACAGACTTACCTGTTGATACCTCCATTGTCTGGCGGCAGGGGAATGCTGTTGGCAGAGCCCTGGTAGACAGACACGGAGGGGAAGCTGAGCGCGCTCTGAAAAGATAAGATAACATTAGATAAGATAAGGCATCACACAACTACAGAGTAAGCTGGGTACACTTAATGGATCAAGAATCATACTATAAACAGCTACAGAAATAATAGAAATAGTTTATCCTTGTAACCAAAAGTACATGATTACCTACTGCAAAAATAGCCTTTGTATCAAACCTGGGACGGCGCTGGAGATTGCAACACAGTTCTTTTCGGAACTAGCACAGTCTCCAACGGAACTAGTATGTACAATTTTAATAAGCTATACTAAGTGTTATATGTAACATACTATGTACATCTCTTGTAATACCTACTCTTCATGAATTTTTTTTTAAATTTAATTTTTAATATGAATAAATTACTAGTAGACTTCGCGAGTCTGACGAGAGAGGGTTGGGGTGTTATCTAGGGACGTTGTCGAGCCGCCCTGCCGCCTTAGCACGCTATCATTTTGCCTACTCTCAACTGTCACCTTAGCCACTTAACACTACTGAGGTGACAGTGAACAGTGGCTAAGGTGACAGTTGAGAGTAGGCAAAATGGTAGCGTGCTAAGGGGGCTGAGCTTCGTTCAACGCGGGACTCGGCCTTCAGCCTCGCTAAACGAAGACCTTCGGCCTAGTAAACCTGTTCTTAGTCTGGCAAAAGCCAAAATTCCCATAAATACAATTTGCATAAATATCTAAGCGTCATTTCTATAGAAGGCAATTTCTTAGAAAATTTGTCAACTTTTGACAGTTATATCTCGGCTGCCATATTGAAAATTCACGATATCGTAATTTTCTGGTATACAACGGCTCATCTCTTCATCGACCGTATATCGGTAGCGCTATCTCTTTTTTCCATCGGCCCCGAGCTTTTTGCCGAAAATCAGTTTTCCATAAAAAAGGAAATTTTAAAATTTTGTATAAAATTTCGAACACATCTCTATAAAATTTTCTATTATTCTAATCTATGTCCATTTTAAAGAGCGAACTCGGACGGTAAACAACAATATTCTGTCCAAAACTCCAAATTGAGCTCACAAAGCGGACACTTTATGCAGTGTATAATGGATTTGTCCAGCCAACGGCTGGATTGGGCGGCAATTGCTAAATTATTCCATTTAGATCTCATATTTCGATCCTTGTTACAAACGTTGTTCCTCAAGAACCCTGGCTACCCATAGCATAAGGAATTCTACTCGTAGTTTGAGACACAGAACAAAGTAGGTAAGTAGTAACTTTTTTTTAATTTACTTTCATTGAAATAAAGCTTATTAAATAAAGCCATGGGTCTCGTAAATTCATAGTGATGTATATTGATCTCATGAACTATTGATCCAGCTTATTGAAATGTTGTCATAATAAAAGATGATCTTAGGTACCAGACCCGTTTATCGGGAAGTCTGATTGAACTATTCATTTTCACATACTCTACAATGTATGTCTTATTTGTCAATTTATGACACTTTATGTCTGAACTCAACTTAACTTGTATTGCATTCAGAACAGACTTTTTTTGCACATTTTCCAAAAGTCTTAAAATTCCAGTTTTTCAGGAAAATAATATCGTCCCTTTATGTTTGACAATGGAGTAATGGTAGAGTCAACTAGAATATTTACCTACTGCTACTATAGAGTGCTGCTCTGTCTAACAGTTAGAGAAAAATCAAAATCAAAATCACCGAATGAAAACTCGGGCTTCAGGTCAGCTGTCAGCATATAATTAGTCACTAGCTTGAGCTTGAGCTTGACATTGACATTAGCCAAGGGCTCAAGTCGGTGATTTTGGTTTCTGAGATGATCTTCTTGAGCTCGAGCTTGAGCTGACGACTATTAATGCCACCCTTAAATTCCTATAATAGTTATTAATTCTATGAAGTATTACTTTTTGTTTTTTCTAAAGCACTAACCCGTGCTAGGGAATAATTTAAACAAATATAATATTATATTAATAAAAAAATATAAAAAATAATAATAATAATAATTTAATATATATATATATATTTTTTTTAGTCCTGTCCCGAGTGAATTTTTTCAACTTATTATAAATGTTTAAATCTATGAAGTATTATTATTATTATTTGATCTGTTTTTTTTTGTAATATTGTAATCATACATTGATGGAAACACATACGCAAATGGATTGTTAATTAATTTAATTTATCCATGTTGAACAACTTTTCGTGTAAATTAAAACTATTTTACGAATAAATATGTCTTTGTCTATGTCTATGTCATAAATTTATTGATGATCAGTTTTATTTCGTAGTTCACTGCAACTCTACTCTACCAATGCTTAGTTCTGATACAGTTCTACCGTGCTACTATGCCGTTAACTCTACCAGTACAGCTGGCTTTAGTTTTTCACTGATTGACACATTTTTATATTTTGTAGTTTGACATCCCTTTTTTGAAGTAAAATTATAGAAATGGAATCAACACACAGGTTCCATGAGCAACGAGGTCCAATTGGCCAGGGATTCGCGCGTCAAGCGGGCAACAGTTTTCATAACTCAGCCCTCCGTGGGCTCCTCGCCTGTCAGTTTAGTGTCCTGGGCCGATGCAATTCGCACTGTTTGCTGTTTGCTTGTTACTGGGCCCTTAGCCTGTAACACAATGGTGCCAAAATGGGCTGTCAGGTGACGACTTCAATTACGATTTGCTAACGCTGTCTGTCCTTTTAATGTTTTTGTAGTACAGCAAAGAATATTTTGATTCTAATTCTAGAGGATTAGTTCTCTGGTTGTAGGAGAAAAACGAGGAGAGCCCGGTTTTGTCCTTCTGCCGGGACGCCATTGACCCGCCATTGCGTTACAGGCTAAGGGCCCTGGGCCGATGCAATTCGCACTGTTTGCTGTTTGCTTGGGCGTAGAATTTAAGCTTTGGTGCCAAGTTTCAAATACCTAGGTACTCCAAATCTTCGTTTTTTATTGTCTTGTGATTTATCTTTCTTTGTCAGTGCAGTATTCACACGACCGGCTTCAAGCTATTTTCCTTTGACTATTTTTCACTTTTTCACAAAGGCAAAACTTACTTCACGAAAGAAATCCGAAACTGATCGGATCAACCGAACCGTTCGAAATGTATTATCGTAAAGCAGCTATTACGAAACTAAGAATTTTTGGTATTTTTCGATGGCCGAAAAATCTCTATCAAATCGTATCAGCTAAAAGATTTTATAAAGTTTATTTAACAATTGAACCATCACCCTAGTGACACATATTTATCGATGCACAGAGGTCAAAAGTCACTTGATTCAAATAGAAAAAAAAACACACACCGATAAAAAATTCAACAAGGAAACTTACATGCGCGACGAGTAATACCAAAACGAGAGGCAGCATCTTAACTGGTCTTCTCTCGACCAATCGGTATATACTATACACGCCCACAGGGTGTTTCAACATATATTTATATTAAAACCCAACAATGGAACAGAAATGAACGGCGGCTGTCCAAACAGGGTGCCATCCGAGTGCGCCAAGAACAAATACGAAATCAACTTTGAGAATAATGGTGGTTAATTCTGACAATATTTGCCTTCCAATAAGAGAGGCGAGCATTAACGCAAGTCCTCATTGTTTCTGCCGAATGGTAAATGAAGATGTTATTTTTACGAGTCTTCAAACGTCATAGCTTGTCCAAGGGCGTTAAGTTAAGGGTTAGGTAGACCAGCAAAAGTTACGATACGATGGAGTTTTTGGCCAGATTAGGTACACGATCCTCTCCTTCTATTTGAAGGATTTTGAATTTAATTTAAAACTGTATTAATACGATATTAACAAGAACATATGGTTGGAAGGTTGCGGGTTCAAGTCCTGTCCCGAGTGAATTTTTTCAACTTATTATAAATGTTTAAATTATTCCCTAGCACGGGTTAGTGCTTTAGAAAAAACAAAAAAGAACATTATCCTTTGAGTGGTTTTAAAGCCGAATGTATTTTGTTGTCAGTTCTCCATACAAATGTTTACCGTCCATTCACACCATTTGTTTGGAGAAGTGGTCTTTTGTTTTGTGAACCACTAAAAGGTCGCGGTGTATGTGTGTATAACCATATCTAGCCCGTGAGTCTTTTTAGTACCGTCGTAGGCCGCGCGAGCGAAGCCGCGGGCAGAAGCTAGTACGCATATAGTAATTTTGGCTACCTTTTATGAATTTTATTATATCTTAGCAGTCTGACAGCTAGGCCTTAACATACAACCACGGCGTGACGTCACAGTGTGCAAGCACATCTGTGCCTTTTAATGTTTTGTTTCTAGTCTACAAACGTCACCAACTCTGAAACCTTTCTAAACAAAGCTAGCCAAACATTTTTAGACACGCGCACAAAAGCGATAAAGAAGGCACGCAAAAAAGTAAAAGTATTAAGTACTTACCTTCTCAAAATCTGGGGGCACGGCAGTGCCCCCGCCAAGTCGAGCGCGAAGCAAACACTGCCGTACCATCCTTTACTGGAACCATTTCGCCGCATTTTCAGGGCCCTATTTGAGAACCTCTGGATAAGACCAGAACGCAGAAATTTTCGTCATCCAGTAAGCTATAATCACATACTTAAAAACCAAAATTTCAAGTCTGTAGTTCATTTAGTTCCGAAGTTAAGCGAAGGCAAAGTTTCGCATTTATGACACTCACTCACTCACTCACTCACTCACTCATGATCATCATAATAGAACTAGTACTTCCCATAAACTCAGAGAGCTGAAATTTGGTACAGAGTTAGGGTTTAATGGCCACATAAAGGGAAAAAACTATAAAAACTAGGATTTCTGCAAAAAATGTGGTCAAAAAGAAGATTGTTTTTTCTATCAAGACAGTGTGCTACTGAGCTTTACCCATCACCATAAGTCGAGGGTGGAATATTTCTTTGTCAACAAAGGAATATTTCTACGACAACAGAACAAAACTAATTGTTCCCGGCGTACTAATTACCCCTTTACATCTACAATTTAATCCGCGCTTTACCCAGCAAAAAACTGAAATCAGAACAAACGGAACGTTTCCAAAAGAACATGAAAGTTTCAAGCGACTTTGTGTCTTCTTTGTTTCAGCAGTTCTCTTGGGTCAGGATTGGACTCATCAGTCCCTGTTGATTGAGCCTCCATTAATCATTAGTAGACATGCGCAATCTAAATCTTTTCAAAGATCAGATATTTATACATCTTTTGATCAAAAGATTTAAATCACTCTTATACATCTTTGAATCTTTAAATCCCAAAATACATCACTGATCGAAATTGATCCCATTCTTCTACCGTCATTCTTTATCCTTAAGATGCCATACGTCTCACAACTAGCGCCGCCAATGGAAAAAAAATCATATCTTTTTTTGGATGCGTTTTTAGCAAAAAACGCTCCTGCGATTCCTCAACGCGAGGCTTAACTATTTTTAGGACCTAAGGTTTGGATTCCAGGATTGGATTTCCTACAAATGCAATCGATTCTCGCCAAAAGTGGCCACTTTTGGCGAGAATCGAATGCATTCTTAAGTTCTAGGATCTGGAATCCAAACCTTAGGTCCTAAAAATAGTTAAGCCTCGCGTTGAGGAATCGCAGGAGCGTTTTTTGCTAAAAACGCATCCAAAAAAAAGATATGATTTTTTTTCCATTGGCGGCGCTAGTTGTGAGACGTATTTCACCTTAACATAGGTATCTAAATCTTTAACCGCTTGATTGGCGTAAAAAAAATCCAGTACCCTCAGGGCATCTATGAGCCGAAGTAATACCAATTCGTTAAATCCCAAATACATCACTGATCGAAAATAAATAATTGATCGATACATCACGTTCTTCTACCGTCTTTCTTTATCCTAACTTATCTATAGCTAAGCTAGACTTATATTTAGTAAGATAAACACAGATTTTTCTTCATACTACATACATTCCATCCATTCCATCAATCCAATCGTGAATTCTCATGCTTCCATTCGATCACTCTGAATTAAAGATGTAAAGATATAAAGATGTATTTGGAAATACTGAGTGAATGCTTCTTTTGGAAGGATGTACAGCTTTTTTATGAATCACTCCTAAGTTACACATCTCTAATCATTGAACGAGCGAGCGAAGCGAGCCAAGTTCTCCGAGTCTACTTGAACAATCCGGCGTTTGTATGTATGTATGTTTGTATGTATGAATGAATGTAAATTTAGTCGGATCGTCGTGAAATTTGGTAGGCGGCAAAGATAATTTTTCAAGTTCGAACTTGAGCCAAATCGGTCGAGAGGCTGCCGAGATATGGGGTTGTTAAGTTTATATGGGGTCGCGAGTTCACAGTTCGGGGCGAACCACTAGTTAGTATTAAGCTAAAATTGTGTGACTAAGTAGGCATAGCCAACAATAGATCAAGGCGCCAGCCATATAGAAGAGACGTGGGACGACGACGCGGCGCGGACGCCACGTCAGTTTGATGTCACTGTCATACAAAATGTATAGAAGCGACGTGATGCAAGACACAGAAGAGACGGGGCGCGGACAAAGCAAAACGTCACGCCCGTGCCGCGTCTCCGTCCCTCCCACGTCTCTTCTGTGTGGCTGGCCTAACATTTCCTTCTAATAATTTTAAAAAGTAAGAACTTAATTTATAAATATACAATATGCAATAAGTTTTAAATAGGTGCGTTAGCCTGGGAAACGAAACGAAGGTATTTACATATTATTTTGTGTTCCTGATTTTGAGCCTTATCAGCCCTGTATTCTCTCAAATAATCACATTCAATATTTCCGTTTTCAAATGTAAAAAAAAGGTTGTTCATTTCAATAAGGCTTATTTTCCAGTGTTTCGGCGCTCGGCGGTTGAGTAGATTTGTTTGGGAATAGACGCGCTGGGGAAAGATTTATGGGTCACACGGGTATAACGGCTCAAGTCGGTCAGTATTATTATGACTTATAACTGCAACAGATTTCTGCAACCGGACGTAAGCAGGTTGCTTCTGTGGTGAAAGGTGCGATATCGGAAAACATAAAAAAGTTATGGTTTTAAATAATCGCTGTGCCGTTTCCTATGGAAGGTTGGAAATCCTCTTGGCTAACTATTCAATACTATTCATGGCTTTATTCTTTTTTTTTCATAAAATTCTAACAAAACTTAGGTCTTCACACCCTTAAACCGCATGGTTTGTGTGGTTTTGAAGCTGCCAAACTGAACGAGGAGCTCATAGACTATTGGAATCCATGGCGTAAGTTCTCAAGCCTCATCTTGGGTCTTTCAGGTCTCCTCCTGCCTGGTATCTACATAACCATACATTCGATTGCTATATGCTACGTTTTTTCTGTACTAATTCAACGGAGCGGAGACCTGGAGCCGGCGAGTTTGTAACGCAATGGTGCCAAAATGGGCTTCCAGTTGACGGCATCAATAACGATTTATTAATGTTGTCGGTTCTTTTAATGTTTTTGTAGTACAGCAAAGAATATTCTGACTGTAATTCTACATAGAGTATTGTTCACTGATTGTAGGAGAAAAAGGAGGATACCCTGGTTTTGTCCTTTTACTGGGAACCTATTGACACGCCATTGCGTTACAGCTAAGGCCCCTGCCGGCCGGCTATGTAACGCAATGGTGCCAAAATTGGCTCGCAGTAGACGGCTCCAATTACGAATTTTTTGTGCTGTCGGTCCTATTAATGTTTTAATTGTAGTACACTACAGTAAATAATATTTTGATTCTAATTCTAGAGGATTAGTTAGCTGGTTGTAAAACGAGAACAACCCCGGTTTTGTCCTTCTACTCAGAACCTATCGACACGCCATTGAGTATGGCTTGACCTTTGTAGGTAGGTACTAGGTAGGTAGGTTGCAATAATAATTCTGAGGCAGCTTTCGCACCTGCTTTGCTTCCGGGCAAAAATGAGAAATCGGCAAAAAATGCACTAGTCGCTTTTGACGTCGAACGGTGGATTTGCTCTCAAATCCGACAAAGGAGTTGTGGAATAAACCAACGCGCCCCCAGGTATTAAGACTGAGCTCTCTTTGTAGCAGAGGGAAGACACTCTCTGTGCAGCAGAGAAAAGACGCAGGTTGACTTCACTTTTGATATCATATCACTTTTGATATAGGTACTTAAAGGCTAGTGCGATTGGAACAGGGGCAACCTTTTGAGACGAAAGAGCCAACATTTGCAAAATTTCTTACTTTTTAAATAGCCACAAAACATTTTCTTTTAAATAGTTATTATAGAATTTGTTTGTTTATTTAAAAAATCACCGATTTCTCCCTTAGCTTCCTTGAGAGAAATTCACATTGTTAATAACACAAATGCGCACAAAAAAATAATCGATTCACCCTAAAATTCAATAATAATAAAGATTTCCTCTGCTGTAAGTAAACATTGACAGCGCGCGCAGTGCGCCCGAATATTCACCGAATTAGCCCTTAACTTTCTTGATAGAGATTTCTCAGTGTAGTTTTTTTGAAGATGGAATTGAAGAGCCGCAACTTTCATCGAAACAGCCGGCCTAAAAACTCCGACACCAGCCCCTGTATTATTTAAAATATCCACCGTAAAAATAACTGTTTTTAAATTTCAAAAAATAGATTGTTCATTTCAATAAGGGCTATTTTCGATTGTTTTGACGCTCGGAGGTTGAGTGGGATTTTTACATAATAGAGGCGCAGGGGTGGCCACTCAAACCTAACTTAACCCCTACTTTGAGAAACACTGGTCTTCTCAGCGGCATCTTTTGAGATTGCAGCGGGGCTTAGCCTCGGGGTTCGCCTTTACAGCGGTTAACTTATTGAAATTGAATTCTGTTTTGCTTTAAGCTTGAGCCAAACAACATACACACACACTCAAAGCCTTGTATGGTGCTGAGCGGAGCAACTAGGCCTGAAGTCTGTAAGACAAATTAGAATAGATTTTATTATTCATTTACTTATTTTTCGACAGGATTAAAGGTAGGTACCTAAATAAAATGTGTTATAAGCTGGTTACAAGGTTTCAATCATCTTTTGCTATGTAGCCAACTGCGAAATGTCGAAAAAATATCAGCTGCATTTGATGCAGTAGGTCTAATGGTCTAGTATTTCAGTGTGGAACAGCTGATGAAAGCTTATCACCCTGTATAAATAACGATGGGATTGTTTTTTAAACGACGAGTGATAAAATCCGTTAAACATGTAGTTTTATAGGAAAGGTGCCCAATAACAAAATCATAGAAAATCGATCGGGGGTCTGATTTGACTCAAGACATTATGTCGCATTGCGTGGCGTTGCATTTGAATGTGTAGTTTAATTTATAGGTCAATAGGGCATTCGTGTGGACTCTACATTGTAGACGAGCACTATAAATCGTAACTTTGTAAGCACCCTACCTTACTAATAAATAAGGGACGCCATTTACATTATGCGTATGCATTATGCAAACAAAACTGTGCGACGTGCGTGCGTGTCTTCGTGTGTAAAACGGAAACGCGCGTTCTTCGTACATATATAACATACATAAAAAAACCGCCCAAGTGCCAGTCGAACTCGCGGAATAGGATTTTTTGTATTATTTTTTATTATTTGTTGTTGTGTCCCGCATAATAAAAACGCATATTCTGTGAAAAAATCAACTGGCTACCTATTATGGTTCCAAAGAGGCAGGACAGACAGTCAGACAGCGGAGGCAAGAGTAATAGGGTCCCGTTTCGCACTCTTCGGATACGTAACCCTAAAAAAGTAGTAAAGTGGAATAATCGTGAGAGGTGGCGTGAGCATGAAGAGGTCTTTACTCAGCACTGATGATGATGATACATAACCAAATGTTTGGCAGCGCAGCCGATGGTATTTTTTCCGCTGCAGATTGACTTAGTAGGTACTATCATACTCCGTGCAATTTTAATGGTTTTAAAGCCTAAAACTTTGTCTCTTTTCGCCTAAAACTTTGTGTCTGACGGTATTTTGTTGCACTGATGATTCTGAGCCAAATTACAAAATTTCATACCAAAACGCGCGAAAAAAAATTTCACTTCTCCATACAAATGGTTTCGATTGGCGATAGCCGTTTGTATTGGGAAGTGTTTTTTTTTTCAGTCGTTTGGAAGTAAAATTTTGGAATTTGGCTCAGAATCACGAGTGCAACTAAATACCTTCGGCTTTAAAACCACTAAAATTCCACGGTGTATACTCCGTGCAATTTTAGTGGTTTTAAAGCCGAAGGTATTTTGTTGCACTGATGATTCTGAGCCAAATTACAAAATTTCATTCCAAAACGCGCGAAAAAAATTTTCACTTCTCCATACAAATGGTGTCGATTGTCGATAGCCGTTTGTATTGGGAAGTGTTTTTTTTTCAGTCGTTTGGAAGTAAAATTTTGGAATTTGGCTCAGAATCACGAGTGCAACTAAATACCTTCGGCTTTAAAACCACTAAAATTCCACGGTGTATATTACCACACACAATAGGTGTTTGGCAAGAATACATCCTTATTAGCTTTATTTTTAAAGTCACTTTCAGACAGTGCCGTGGAACTGTGGCGCCCCTAGCTTGAAGGATCAAGTTTAAACACAGCTACTTTAACGTAGTCGGGTGTACAACTTCGCTGTAAGTGTGTGACTAAAGACTCCAGCTTTAGTTCTTCAGAACAACCAGCTGCAACTCGAGTTTCGAGAACTGTCAGAAATAAGACGCCTAATTGGGATTGGTTGGACTCGGTGTAGCAAGCGGGCATCGGTGGCGTATCTATAGTCTAATGTTGTATTGTCACTGGCAAAATTCTGGTCAAATCATTCAGTTGAAAGTAAGTAATAGTGTTCCACCCATGTCCCGAAGAGCTGCATGGCGTGGGCGGGAACTAATCTCTTCGGACAAAACCTTCTAATAACTGAGACATATAAAAGCAAAGGCAGCAACATCCATATAACCCGTGCCATTAAAGAAACGATATATAAATGGCGGACACTCTCGCGCCCTCTCGCTTTAATCATATCTCCATCTATACTCACACGTAACGTTAGCAAAGTCAATTTAGGCAGTCCTGATTAGTCACCTACGCTTGGCTAATAAAACACGCCAAAATACGTTCGCCTCTTATTGATTTTTTAATGTTTGTCGAGTTATTTCAATATTGTAGTTTACGTAAAGTGTTGTAATTTGTTGAGGTTTGTATTATTTACTACGTTTTAATATTTTTGATCTTATTTTCATAAAGAATGTTGTTTAATCACAAACCCAACGTAGAACAATTACCTAATCAATAAAGAAAGCATCGTGAAACAATATTTCCTAACCAAAAATGTAAGAAAGTTTTAGGTATGAACCGAAATCGTATTTTCGTAAGCTCTTTTTCAGACCTTACCATAGGTACCCGCCGCCATTTTCATATCGTTTCTCTATTGGCACGGCTTATACCAATTGGTATGGATGTTGCTGCCTTTGCTTTTAATGTCTCAATTATTACAGAACAAGCGAGCGAACCGAGAGAAGTTCTCCGAGTCTCCTGAAACAATCCGGCGTTTGTTTGTAGTGGTATGGCTATAGATCCAACTACAGATCGCGCCAAACATCTAGTCCGCCCTGAAGTTGCCGCGCCGCGCGTTGCGCATTGCGCAGGTTTTCAATGTATGTATGGCGGCTATGTACGGTCGGCCAGTCACAGATACCCCATGGCAGCTCTTACCGCGCACGAAATAAGGGCGCCAATCGAACAAAAAGGGGTATCCCAGTGTGTGGCCGACTGTACATTACTAGTGGTTCACCCCGAACTGTGAACTCGCGACCCCATATAAACTTAACAACCCCATATCTCGGCAACCACTCGACCGATTTGGCTCATGTTCGAACTTAAAAATTAACACACACAAGTAGGTAAGTACATACATATACAAAAAAGTTCAAAACAAAAACAACATTAACCAAATATACCGATAGTTGACTGCACTAGGTACCTGAAGATAGACATAAAGTTTATTGTACTTAGACATAAAAAATGGATAGCTATGAAATGTCTATGAATACGACTGTCGAAAAGCAATGCACAGTAGTTAACTAATGATAGTTTGGTGAGTTAATATCAACTTTAGGAAGCTAATGGTTGGGTGTCAAAAGAACTAAGTAATAGGAGTTCCCACTCTTTGGTGCTAGGCTGACTTGCTACAGGATGTACCTACTCCAATTCGATAGATTCTATTCATCCATACTAGTGGTTCACCCCGATCTGTGAACTCGTGACCCAAAAACTCAGCAACCCCTCGACCGATTTGGCTCAAGTTCGAATTTGAAAAAATTTTTTTTTTCTAATTTACCCGCCGACCAAATTTCATGACGATCCGATCAACGATAACTCAGTTATGGTCGAACGGAAATTCATACATACATACATAAACATATACATAAATACATACAATGATACATACATACGTACATACACCCTAAAATACAAACGCCGGATTGTTCAAGTATACTAAGAATCAGATAACTTCTCTCGCTTCCCTCGCTCGTTCAACAAATGAGGTCAAAATAGGTAAGAGATTAGCTCTTCATCAGATATTCACAACAAAATATGGGACCACCTCTGAACACCAAAGTAAAAAAATCTAAATCAATTCATTCTTGGCGGAATAATCGCGCGCTATCTTAATGAAACTTTTTTAAAATCTAAGCTTGCGCGGACGAAGTCGCTGGCTAAGGCTGTATTTTATATATTCCATAGATAAATAAGGGTGGTATTAATAGTGGCATCTCAAGCTCTGCGTCAGTCAAAAGATCGAGCTTGAGTAGCTGTCAGCATATTAATAGACACTAGCTTGAGTATGCAATTGACACTAGCCAAGGTCTCAAGTCGGTGATTTTGTTTTCTGAGATCACCTACTTGAGATCGAGCTTGAGATGACGACTATTAATGCCACCCAAAAGGTTAAATACTTAAATGTAAACTGGTCCAATCTTCGCAACCTGGCAAAAACAAAACAAAATACTAAAAGCTGTCATCATGTGTTACATACAGTAGACTTTTTGTAACGCTGGTATTCCGTCAGGAAAAATAATTAATTTAGGTACTTACCTACCACAATACCCAATAACTAAAGCCTCAGTGTATCTTTGGTACTTACACGAATCGTTTACTCGACATCGAACATTGGAGCGAGGTGTTAAACCAATAACGATATCGGTAAATCATCCTGGCCCAGGTGCATAATTTAACCGTGCGACCAAACCAGCTGCACTAGGCATAGTCAGGGCCGTCTTTAACCTATTGAGGGCCCTGGGAACTTTAGGATCAGGTGCTCCAGACCCGGTCGCAGCCTACGGGTGGCATTAAGACGGAACGCGGGTAGGCTGCTCCATACAAAAAATACAAAAAGGGAGGCCTGTTTCCTCCCTGGATAATTATTTTAGAAAAAATATGTTTATGCCATTCAATTTATAATTATGTACTTCTGCCATGTCCCTATGTTTTCCTTTTTTATTATTTTAATAAAATTTATTTAAACAATTAAAATAATAAAAAAAGGAAAACTTAGGGACATAGCTGAGGTAAAGATAGATTGAATAGCATAAACATATTTTTTTCTAAAACAATTATCCAGGGAGGAAACAGGTCTCCCCTTTTGTATGGAGTTGAGGTTACCCACGTTCCCTCTTACAGCTCAAGGTCGAGCTCAAGTAGGTGATCTCAGAAAACAAAATCACCGAACAAAAGCTCGAACTCCTATCGGAGGTAAGCTATCATTATTCCACTTTCATACTAGATATTTTCTTTGTAAGTAGCATGGACGCATGTAGCGCACTGAATTTTTTCGCTTAAATATGGCATCGAATGGCATTAATAGTCGCCTGAGATCACCTAATTGAGCTTGATCTCAAGTAGGTGAACTCAGAAAAGTCAAATGCTAATGTCAAGCCTTGGCTAATGTCAAACTTGAGTAGCTGTCAGCATATTAATAGACACTATCTTGAGATTGACATTGACATTAGCCAAGGCCTGATATTAGCATTTGACTTTTCTGAGATCACCTACTTGAGTTCGATCTTGAGTCGATGACTATTAATGCCACCCTTTGAGATGGGGGGGGGGGGGGCTATGGATCGCGGGGCCCGGCTCCCAGGGGCCCTAGCCTGTAACACAATGGTGCCAAAATGGGCTCCCGGTTGACGACTTTAATTACGATTTATTAATGCTGTCGGTCCAGTGTCGGTCCTTTTAATGTTTTTGTAGTACAGCAAATAATATTATGAGTCTAATTCTAGAGGATTAGTTCGCTGGTTGTAGGAGAACAACGAAAAAATCCCGGCTTTGTCCTCCTACCTGGGACGCCATTGAAACGCCATTGTTTTACAGTCTAAGGCCCCTGGTTGGTCAATGGTAAAGAAGTCACTGGATCCACAGCTGAACTAGGCATACTATCGGCCAGGACACCTGGTGTTTTATTGAACGGGTAAATTGCCTCTCCAGACGCCTGCAGAATATTTCCAGAGCGAAATGAGGTGGCAGTCGTGGACCTGCATACAAAGGTGGGCAATAGGAACGATCGGGTGACCTCCTCGTCTGCGTAATATGTTTAAAATGGACAGTGGGACAGGGAATAGTAGAATTTATTTGTGTTCGGTGTTTAAGAGGGAACGCGGGTAACCTCAACTCCATACAAAAGGGGAGACCTGTTTCCTCCCTGGATAACTGTTTTAGAAAAAATATGTTTATGCCATTCAATCTATATTTACCTCTGCCATGTCCCCATGTTTTCCTTTTTTTATTATTTTTATTATTTAAATACATTTTATTAAAATTATTAAAATAATAAAAAAAGGAAAACATAGGGACATGGCAGAGGTACATATAAATTGAATGGCATAAATATATTTTTTCTAAAATAATTATACAGGGAGGAAACAGGTCTCCCTTTTTGTATTTTTTGTATGGAGCAGCCGGCTACCCGCGTTCCGTCTTAACTTGATAACAAATAGGGATTTGAATAAGCGAAAGACGTATGCCAGGATTGTGGAAAGGAAAACCGTGCTTCTGCCTACCCCTACAGGATACAGACTTGAGTTTGTGTTTGTATGATTTTAATGCAAAAGTGTGCTTCTTTATTTTATTTAGCCTTTTGTCGCACCTTGATTTTAACCGAGAAAACTATAACGCTCTAAATCATTTAGATTTCAAAATTAAACCTTAGAAACGAAGTATTGATCTGAATTTCTAGGATACTAATTTTGTTCGCCAATATGTAACATAAACGTAAATATAAATATTGGCGTTAGTAACGAAGTATTGATCTGAATTTCAAGGACACCAATATGTAACATAGGTATAATCCGCGCGCGATGAGAATGGGATGGAACCTTGTCGAAGTCAATCGAAAATATACTTTATTTTACTTTCTCAAGGTTGCTTCGACGCGAGTTTGCTTACCCCGCGCGTCTCAGTTCCAAAAGGTCGCGTATCCCATTCTCATAAACTAATATTGTCAAAAGTTAACTCGATAAAACGTTTTTGGCCGGAAAAGTAGGTAGCAGCTTATTTATATAAGAAACTATCTAGCACCGTTTGTTTCCCGTATTCATGCCCACAAGTTTCGCCTCCTCTGAAGTCCTCTGGCAAGACAAACTGCATAACATCTGTCTCTTGGGATGCAAAGCCTCGCCCGGGTGCAATGCCATCGGCAAACAATATTCCGAGTCGTTTTTCCGACCCAACTGTTACCGCATGCTCCGGTTTAGAATGGGGTTCTATTCTTGGAACATATGCTGTCTTACTACAAAAACTTGGTAAACACTGGTCTAACATGCGTTTAGCTAAACACTGTCTAATAGAATCTGTTAAACATGGGTTTAACAAGGTTCAACGCTGCTAAAGCCGTGTCTAGTCACAGTGACAGTTTTGTGGTAACGATATTGATAAACACGTGCTCAACAGACACTTTCAACTTCTTTGTAGATCAACTTTTTTGTAGTAAGACCGATAGAGTTTATTATTTCTGAAACGGTTGTTTTGTGTAAATACCGATGATACCACAAACATTAAATTTAGACAAACCGATCAGAGAGTGTACTTAGATAATACAGAACCTAGAACAGATAATGTTTGGGGAAATAATAAACAATAATAAAATTAAATTTTTTTTCAACATGTTAGTAAATTTAAAGAAAAGCTAAATTTAGGTTCTTAAATTTGAAGCCAAAACGAACCCAAATATTTTCTATTGGTTGAATTTTAGTAACAGAAAAGCTCTAGCAAGTTTTTACTGACGGGCTTTTTCTCGGACGGCCCCGAAAGTAAGACGTTCATAGAACCCAACTGCTTAGATTTCATATAATTTAGAATTCATAAGGGGGCGTCCATAAATTATGTGAGAGTCGAGTCAAATCTCATCTAATCTTACGTTGGAGAGAGGGGGAGTCTCGGCAAATAGCACGCAATTTTTTTTCTGATTGAAACAAAAAAAAAAACTTTAATGGTGCACTGGTCGTAAATAAAAGCATGAAGCATTTTTTTTTCTTTTTGCAATAACAATCCAACGCGTTTACGTAAGAAACCCACATTTTGAAAAATCTCACGTGAGATTGGGGGATGGGGGAGGGGGTAGAATAAAATCTCACGACATCTCACCAGGAGGGGAGGGAGTGGAAGAAAATAAAAAAAAAAACACCTCACGTAATTTATGGACGCCCCCAAATTATAAATAGATTTTTACCATCACTCTGGGATTGCCTAATTGAACGAGCGAGCGAAGCGAGCGAAGTTCTCCGAGTCTACTGGAACAATCCGGAGTTTGTATGTATGTATGTATGTATGTATGTATGTATGTATGTATGTATGAATGTTCGTTCGACGATAACTTGAGTAAATTTAGTCTAATCATCATAAAATTTGGTAGGCAGGTAAATAAGGCAAAGAGAATTTTTAAGTTCGAACATGAGTCAAATCGGTCGAGGGGTTGCTGAGATATGGGGTCGCGAGTTCATAGTTCGGGGCGAACCACTACAGGGTGCACTCTAAGTCGATAGCGGAACTTTAAGTGGGCTATCTACTGATCAATACAAACAACTTCTACTAGGTGGTGAAAAAAATGGAGTGAAAAAAATATCTGCTTTTTCATACAAAAGGTCGACTCAGTACTGCGCCAAATGTATGAAACAGCTGATATTTTTTTCGCTCCATTTCTGTCGCCACCTAGTAGAAGTTGTTTGTATTGATCAGTAGACAGCCTACTTAAAGTTCCGCTATCGACTTAGAGTGCACCCTGTAGTAACAACAAGAGTTAACATTTCAAAAGTCTCACGCGTCACGAGTGTCTTCGAGTATCCCCCTACTTGTTTCCAGATTTTCCGTCCAGCTGCAACTCAAACACATTTGCCGCGTCCCCGCGTGTTGGGCTGTTGACTGACCGTTGAGATTTATTTAGTTGCACACTAAATAAAACCTATACCAACTTACACTTACATTTGTAAGTAGAGCGGTATACCTAAACCCATTTTGGCAAGATTATTATTGAACGAGCGAACGAAGCGAGAGAAGTTCTCCGAGTCTACCTGAACAATCCGGCGTTTGTATGTTTGTGTATATGGATGTATGAAAGTGCGTTCAACGATAACTTGAGTAGTCGGATTGTCATGAAATTTGGTAGGCGGGTAAATGAGGAAAAGATAATGTTAGTTCGAACATGAGCCATATCGGTCGTGGGGTTGCTGAGATATGGGGTCGCAGGTTCATAGTTCGGGGCGAACCACTAGTATAAAACTAGTTATAAGTATAGCTAATCGCAAATCCGCAACCCCGGAAAAGGTGGAAGTATTCAACTTTCAGCACAATTTTTAGTACACCTATTGCCAGATTTTATTTATCTATCTATCCCGTCCATACTGTTAAACATAGCGTACTTAGGGTGGCATTAATAGTCGTCGACTCAAGATCGAACTCAAGTAGGTGATATCAGAAAAGTCAAATGCTAATGTCAAGCCTTGGCTAATGTCAATGTCAATCTCAAGATAGTGTCTATTAATATGCTGACAGCTATGTCAAGTTTTACATTAGCCAAGGCTTGACATTTAGTATTTGACTTTTCTGATTTCACCTACTTGAGATCGATCTCAAGTAAGGGATTACAGACAACTATTAATACCACCCTAAATTTGCATTTAGTATGTATCGCAACTCCAAAGATTAAAAATAAGCAGACTGAAAGACAACGCAAAATGTCTTATCGCTCCCAATCAGTCAATCGCAGAGAAATTTTTTGTGTGTTCATGTTGTATATTAAGTAATTTCGAATTTATTGAAGCGAAGCGAGCGAAGTTCTCCGAGTCTT
Source organism: Zelleria hepariella (assembly GCA_949319315.1). Lineage (NCBI taxonomy): Eukaryota > Metazoa > Arthropoda > Insecta > Lepidoptera > Yponomeutidae > Zelleria > Zelleria hepariella. Next base: position 4,151,477 of record OX439380.1, on the reverse strand, counting down.
CTGGAACACTCCGGCGTTAGTATGTATGTATGTATGTATGTTTGTATGTATGTTTGTATGTTTTTATGTTTGTATGTATGAATGTTCGTTCGACGATAACGTGAGTAAATTTGGTAAGATCGTTATGAAATTTGGTAGGCGGGTAAATGAAATTAAAAGAATTTTTAAGTTCGAACATGAGCTAAATCGGTCGAGGGGTTGCCGAGATATAGGGGTTGTTAAGTTTATATGGGGTCGCGAGTTTACAGTTCGGGGCGAACCACTAGTTATTTTCTTTCGATAGACGAACTGAAAAGCCGTCGTCGCCATGCACAGTTGCACACGCGTTCGCACCACTCCGCGGCACTCTGTATATCCTAAGGCGGACTTGCGTCACTCAGGGTTAGCAAACTAGCTCCGAGTTAACTTGACATTTCCATACAAATTTTGACGTTAACTCAGAGTTAACTCGCTAACTCTGGGTGACGCAAGTGGACCTTAGTGTGTATACTATATGCGATCCACAACGCGAGCGGCAATTCAAATGAGGTTGCCGGTAAACTATTTACCACCAGCAGTACGACTCTCCTCTTCGTGTAGGTTTGGGGCCTTAGCCTGTAACGCAAAGGCGATGGCATAACGATGGGGCGACCCAGTAGAAGGACAAAACTAGGATTTCTTCGTTTTTCTCCTACAACCAGCGAACTAATCCTCTAGAATTAAAATCATCTCTGAAAATGTCAACTGTCTAACTATCACGGTTCATGAGATACAGCCTAGTGACAAACGGACAGACGAACGGACAGCCGAGTCTTAGTAATAGGGTACCGTTTGGCACACTTCGGGTACGGAACCATAAAAATGTGCATTTCCCTCTACGCTACTTTCGTTGACCCTTAAATCGGACCATTCCATTTTCCTCCACCAGAGTTGCCCCACTGGTAGGGTAAAATGGAATATTTGTATGTGTGATTTAATTTTTTCTCTACGAGTGGGGCAACTCTGGTGGGGGAAAATGGAATGGTCCCTTAAATCATCTTCTGTGTGTAGGAACTCTATGCCACATGTGTGCCTAGCCTAACGTAACGTGTCTGGCTTTAGACAAACAATGTTGCCTGAAGACACCAGCAGGTGAAATAGTTTTCAGTTGACATTCACCGCTGTGTCGCGGAAATATTGTGAATTCGTGCTGTCGACGCCGCTTGGAGTTTAATTTCAGGACGATATTATAATAACATATACGCCCGTATTTTTCTACAGGGTATGCAGAAAGGTCCTGACATACCGATGGTTAGAAATAACTTTTTTTTTTGAGAAATCGTTGTTGGGCGGATGGTAAATGTTTCTTGAAATCCACCTTGCCAGCCTCTCCATTTGTAACTGCGCCGCAAATATTGCCAACATTTTTGTATTGAAAAATTTAATTGCACTGACACCAAAGTCATAAAACAACAGTTGTCGGAAATTACATTTAGGGTGGTATTCTAGAACGCTACTTAAACTCAGTACAAACTAGAACGCTACTTAAACTCTGTTTAAACTCAGTTCAAACTAGAACGCTCCTTGAACTCTGTTTAAACTCAGTTTAAGTATCGTTCTAGAATACCACCCTTAGAACTTGACAGGTTCAGGAATAAAGATATTTGAAAATTGCCCTGTACAAGTGCGTTTAAGTTCGCTCGTTGTAGGAGAAAAACGAGGAAAACCCAGTTTTGAACTTCTATTGGGAACCTATCGACAAGCCATTGCGTTACAGACTTAAGCCCGTTTCCCCAGGATACTTTCGTCTTCGCACTTTGCGTGTTCATAGTTACGTGAGAAATTATAAACGTATCGAGGTCATAGCTAATAGTTGGAGAGCTGGTGACCAATCGAGATATTTTTTCGTACAAGGCTGGGAGTTAGTAGGCTGATAGAGTAGACTTCGCTGAGTCTGGGAAAAATATTTTTTTGGTCCGGACGCGGTTGAAAGTTAGATTTTTTCGACTTTGAAAGTTTAAATGTATGGGTTGAGTCATTTCTTTTTTGACTACAAGGCTGGGAGTTTTTAGGCTGCCTTTTTAGTCTCCGCTGATCACGAAATCACTATTTATTACTAGCCAAACGCGGTAGAAATATTGTTTTTTATAACCTAGAAAGTGTGAATTTTTGGGTTATAAAAATCAAACTTTCAACCACGCTTGGCCAAAAAAACAAATATTTTCTTGTTCAACGGAGTCTCAACAACTAACCTAGAAGTTTCTAGCCTTGTACGACAAAAAAAATATACTGAACCCATACATTTAAACTTTCAAAGTCGAAAAAATCTTACTTTCAACCGCGACCGTGCCAAAACAATATTTTTCCCAGACTCAGCGAAGTCTACTCTATCAGCCTACCAACTCCTAGCCTTGTACGAAAAAATATCTCGATTGGTCACCAGCTCTCTAACTATAACAAACTTCACCATTTCATTAATTAATTTTGCAGGTACAACTGATATCCTGAAACGGTCTGATTACTCAAAAAACACATGTAAAAGTCATAAACTGAATTTGCATTACACCGTCATAAAGAAGTGAAACTGCAAAATAAATAGAATAGAAGGCAATCTTCGAATTGGTTTGGCTATAAGCAGATAAAATAAAATCAGCTTCATCCAACAAATCGTACAACATACAACTTTCAATCGTTGAGAAAATTGTGTTTTCGAATCGTGTTAGGAGCCGTTTTTGTTGACAGAAAAAAAAACAAAATGTTAAGGATGGCGGGAACTGCACAATTTTCACAGTTTTTTTTTAAATTTTGTAGCTAAACTGAGCTATTTTTTTTTTGCTTAGCGATGTTTGTTTCACGACAATAATACAGCATCCTGTTCATTATTCTTAGCAACAAAACTACTATACTCTACACACCCTAACTATATAAGCCCTATCTTCACAAATTCTACAGCTTAGTCAAAATATGTGGCTTGGCCATTTCGCTACCGTCATAATGGGCGTAAGGTGAAAAAATTTTTCACTGTTCATTACTTTTCTGTTATTTATTACAAGTTCTTTTAGTAACGAAACGGCCAAGCCACATATTTCGACTAAGGTGTAGAGTTTGTGAAGTTAGGTCTTGTATAGTTGGGGTGTGTAGAGATAGAAGCTTGGCTCTATCTGAGATCTGATAGCTTTTTGACAGTGCGAGGTGTATGATTTCGTCTTGGTATTGCCAAAAGGCCTATTACAAAATCAATGATTATTTAATTGACAACGATGTCTGGCACTAAACCAGTTCAGGGCAAGATTATTACTAATTATGTACTTATTGAGTACCCACGTTCCTATATTACAAATTATATATTATTTTTTAAGCACTAGGTACCTATAATGTGAGATCCTTGGAGTTTCTTTACCATGCTTCTTCTCCAAGAACGATCAGAGCTAGTGAAGCTGGAGAAAAAAAAATTGCTAATTACTATTAGTAGTAAATAATACCTAATATTAATTTAGTTTATATTGTGACTTTTACTTAGACTTAGAATGTCAATTCTGTAAAAAAAAGTTGAAAAAAACAGTTTTTATTTTATAACCTCAAAATTGAAAAATGTTCATAACTTTTTTGGTATTAGCTCAAATTTAAACATAATAATTATGTTTGTGGGTGTAGGTGCATTTGCATAGGATTGAGTTGTTAAAACATTGTGAAAGTCAATGAAAACAATATTAAAAAAATACTTTTCTCCCGCCACAGCGTTCACATTTTATTAATAAAAAAAATCAACGGAACGTCATAGAGCAAAAAATAATTAAGGTTGTGATCCCTATCACCGGGTGCTATTACCCTGTAAAAAGAGTTAGCATCTTTTGTAACACCTTGTATAATGTATTTATTGAATACTGAGTAAAAATTTTGAGTTTGAGTTTTTTTTTACATGAAAATGTTTTTGGTGGGATTCTATTTACTTAGTCTATGCTGCCGACTTGCACCAGACCGCTCCGACTGCACTAAAACTCGCCGTAAAGCGAGTTTTAAAGCCGGTCTAGAGTGATTAAAGTTCAGGAGAACAATATTAAAGTACCTACGTGTACTAGCGAAAGCAGATTGAGTTGCTTTATTACCTTACTGCAGTAGTTTTGAGGTGCGGATTTTCTTTGTAAGTTTGGTCGGGATTCTTGGTGGTTTGTTTTGACGCAATCTCTAACTCTTTTATGGTAAAGAAAGGGGTAAAAGGGTAAAGATTAGCAGACCTGCAAGCCTCTGGTTCTGTTATATTTCAGGGGGTCAATAAGGGGACAATATCTATTTGAGAATTGATCAAAGTGCTACTTTTTGGATTTCAGTATTGGAATAAATTCTGGTCTCCGAGAAATGGATCACGTGGCACTCGAATTACGACATGAAAAACAAAAAAAATAATCCTTCAAAAATCCGCTCGGGCGAAAGAAGAGCTCACAAAAAGACGACCGCGAAAAAAATTACTACCCTTCGCTGGCGAAGCAACGTCGTTTTTCAGCACACAGCACAACACATGTCGCTGAAAAAAGACAAGAAAAACACGACTTCCGCCAAATATTTAACCTGCCAACGGTCTCAGTAATCCGAGCAGAATGTACCGAAGATAAACAAAATTTTTGTGGACCGAAAACTGGTAGGTCGCCTCTAACACCGGTTTGGATAGAACAGCTATTGCACTACAGCCTTACAGTATTCAACTTCACGATTCGCGTGTCATGAAGGACTATAAGTACGTGTTACAAAAGGTCCTAACTATTTTGCAGGGTAAAAGCATCTGACATCTCATCCTATTTTTTTTGCCCTATGACGTTGCGTTGATTCTTAGATTAATAAAATGTTAGCGCTGTGATATTTTATATTTTTTTTAACGTATTTCAACTACGTAATTTCAAATGGTGGATCAATGCTAGCGTGATCATTGCGAGTTACGTAATCAAAACGCGGGTCTCATCAAATTCGGCCTTTCCAGACACAATAGATAGAGTACACTTCAAGAAGTAGTGGTCGCTGTAGTCAGACAATCATTCATTCATTCATCATTAGCCCATATCTACCCACTGTTTGGAAAATACATTTTTCTTCTCACGACACCTCTTGTGGATTGGATATAGCGGTCATTTGTGTGCATTTCCGGCTTGGGCGACAACAAAATCTGGCACTAATGCCCGTTGACACTCCAAAAAAACACCAGTGGTCATTTGGCACAATTCTAGTACCAGTTGTCCGCTTCAAAAATCACTAGTGGTCAAATGGCACATGTTGTGTTACAGATGGCAAATATGTGATTGTTCAACTGGTTATCGAACTTGGAACTATGATGTAGAGTCGTAGAGTCAGTGTACTCTTCATAGACTAATGAACTTTGATCGCCTCTACATTGACTAGATTCTGAGTCCTATAGCTGTTTCCTTCTGACGATTCTGCATGCCCTGTAACTGGGCAGGAATGAATGTTTAATTCTGGCCGGCTGCACCGAAACGAATGCGCTCCAACAAAATACAGCACATACATTTTTACACACCCGCCAGCCGCTTCGGTCGCGTTATAGGGGCTTCCCCTTTGTTACAATTACTTACAAGTCTACTCAGACACTTTTAACTCCAGCTTTTGTAAAAAAATGGTGCAGTCGGACGTCCGCATCGCTGTCACTTGTATGGCGAGGCGTAACAATGACATGTCACTCCTCCCGCACCGCTCCCCTACCGTAGGCACGAGGAAACGCGGGTAGCCGCTGCTCCATACAAAAAGGGAGACCTGTTTCCTCCCTGGATAATTATTTTAGAAAAAAAAATTTATGCCATTCAATCTATGTATACCTCTGCCATGTCCCTATGTTTTCCTTTTTTACTTATTTTAATTATTGAAATAAAATTTATTAAAATAATTTAAATTATAGAAAAAGGGAAACGTAGGGACGTGGCAGAGTTACATATAAATTGAATGGCATTAACATATTTTTTCTAAAATAATTATCCAGGGAGGAAACAGGTCTCCCTTTTTGTATTTTTTGTATGGAGCAGCGGCTATCCGCGTTTCGTCTAAAGTCTGTAACGCAATGGCGTGTCGATGGCGACCCAGTAGAACAGTGGTTCTTAACCTTTTTTGGACCACGGACCACTTTGATATGTTTTTTCTCAGTGCGGACCACCAGATCCAAGGTACATCGTGTTTCACATGAAATTGTTTCACCTTTGACCTAAATTATAATGAATGTAAGTAAGTTGAATAAAGGAAATTAATATGAGTCGGTTTTGGAACAATGGAACATACACGCGAAAATTCCCCAATTTTACTAATATTATTATGGAGATTTAAATGGTAGGCGATAGCAATGCGCGCGCAGCGCTCCCGAAAATCACCGATTTTACCCTTTTTAAGCCGCAAGAGTGCCAGATAATCTTCCGTCAATATCATCAAGATTTCATTTGTTTGTAAAAGCGCGCGCAGTGCGCCCGAAAATTTTACGATTTAACTCTTAAAAATCAAGTTTACCTTAGCACGTGTAGTAGGTGCGTGAAAAATGCGCGCGCAGCGCGCCCGAAAATTTACAGTTTTTTCCCTTTTTAATTGTATGATGAAGATTTATTTAGCTATTATTTGAACAAACGCACCCAGCGCGGCTGAAAATTAACTTATTTAAGTCTTACATTTCATAATGGAGAATTCCTTTGTTTTGAATAGAAGACACGCGCGTAGCGCATTTGAAAATTCACCGATTTTAACCTAAATATAGTCTACGTGCGGTTTGACATGGGCTAACGACATACTATGAGTGAGCACTGATTACTCGATTTTTAAGGGTTTTGATACTAATACAATTTATTGTTTTTTGCGTATTAAACTGAAGACCGCATCTTTACATCGGAGCCTGCCGCAGGTTACGTATAGGCTATTTATTGTATTATCCTGTCAAAATCTGGCGCATTCGGTAATTCCTTGGCGCGATCTGCAGTCACGCGGATCTTTGGAGGTTAAAAATATTTTTCAATAGGAAGCGCTCACAGCCTAGTTGTACTAGCCGTTCTTAATCGATTGGCAAAGTTAAGCAACAACGGCCGCGGTCAGTCCATGGATGGGTGACCGCTAGTGGCAATAATATCTGAGCGCTTCCGTGCTTCGGAAGGCACGTTAAACCGTTGGTCCCGGTTGTTGTTGATTTAATAACAATCGTTAAGCCATGTCAGAGACCCTTTGGGTGGCCTAAAAACTCTGACACCAGGGGTGGCCACTACCTCATACGATTACCTACCTAATAGGGAGTAAGAGCGCGCGCCAGTGCGCAAGAAAATTTCAGTTATTTTATTCATTGGGAATTGATTCAAACATGACTTTCAAAATCAACATTAAAATTTATTGATAACTATCGCTATGTGCGCTGGACTGCAGGACCCTCCCGCGGACCACTAGAGAGGCCCTCGCGGACCACCAGTGGTCCGCGGACCATAGGTTAAGAACCACTGCAGTAGAAGGACAAAACCGCGATTTCTTCGTTTTTTTCCTAAAACCAGCGAGTTAAGATGAAATAAGTCTCACAACTAGCGCCGCCAATAGAAAAAAAATCATATCTTTTTTTTGGATGCGTTTTTAGCAAAAAATGCTCCTGCGATTTCTCAACGCGAGGCTTAACTATTTTTAGGACCTAAGGTTTGGATTCCAGATCCTAGAACTTAAGAATGCAATCGATTCTCGCCAAAAGTGGCCACTTTTGGCGAGAATCGATTGCATTCGTAGGAAATCCAATCCTGGAATCCAAACCTTAGGTCCTAAAAATAGTTAAGCCTCGCGTTGAGAAATTGCAGGAGCGTTTTTTGCTAAAAACGCATCCAAAAAAAAGATATGATTTTTTTTCCATTGGCGGCGCTAGTTGTAAGACGTATGGCGTCATAATCCTCAAGAATTAGAATTTGAATATTCTTTGCTGTGCTACAAAAACATTAAAAGGAGCGACAGCATTAATACATCCTAATTGAATCCGTCAACTGGGTGCCCATTTTGGCACCATTGCGTTGCAGACTCAAGCCCCTGGTAGTTTGAAGCTATGGCAGCCCAGTCAGTGATACACAAGCGTGAGGTCCCAGGTTCAAACCCTATGTGGGCAGAGGAGAGAGGCTTGGAGAGGCACGCCAAGAAGAGGAAGGCCGTATGAACCTAGGACTTTACGTTTTTTTTAAATTAGATTTTTTTTTACTTGGTCTACGAGTATGATGTGACTGCGGTTCCGTTGGCGTATGCAACAGAGAGAAGGAGGTGGGTTTAGACCGTAGCTCCCATACGAAGGAAGGGCATACCATACGGTATCATTGATGTTTTCCTCCTTATCCGAAAGAAAAAAGATTTTTGAGATGTGAGACTAGTATCATGGCGGAAGAGCCCGCCGACTGCAGTATCGCACTGCGGGGGCTCTATGAATTTTTCCCCATGTCCACGTTTGAGCTTTTCACTGCCCGGCCCACCCAGCCCTACATAATGTATCTAGCTAGACGAACGGTATCGCGTCAGTCAAGTTTAAAGACCAAAACTCTACCAAAAGGCCTTGGGCTTTTTGGTAGAGTTTTTGTCATTCAGTATTTTCCTTGCACTTTGGCTGAATATTATGGCGTGAAGTGGCATTAAGAGACCTACTATTTACCATTTGAAGATAAAATTTACAGTATCTACGTACATTCCTCTAGCTATGATTTATGGAACTTTTGAAGAACTTTACAATTTAAACTGTCTGTATTGAACTTGGAACCTTTTCCCCGTTTAATTATGATTTTTATTTTGCATTAGTTGACTCGGTGAATTTCTTTTCAGCTATTTTTTTTCAGCTATTCGTTTTATTTTTGCTTTCAAACCACTATCGAGAACAAAACGAAAAAAATATTGTTCTAATCGGTTCAGCTATATAGACTAATGAATGGCGATTGACGATCGACAAGGAGAAGAAGAAGATCTCTACGCTTGAGTCACACTCAAGCGTAGAGATAGTTAGTTGAGAAACTTTCCTAAACTAGTGGTTCGCCCCGAACTATGAACTCCCGACCCCATATCTCAGCAACCCCTTGACCGATTTAGCTCATGTTCGAACTTAAAAATTCTCTTGGCCTCATTTACCTGCCTACCAAATTTCATGACGATCCGACTAAATTTACTCAAGTTATCGTCGAACGAACATTCATACATACATACATACATACATACATACAAACGCCGGATTGTTCCAGTAGACTCGGAGAACTTCGCTCGCTTCGCTCGCTCGTTCAATTATAAGGTGGGTAGTGCAAATAGGCTCTCACTTCTAATCCACGAGTCTAACGAAGGCCATCACTCACAGCTCTAAGGGTGGTATTCTAGAACGCTGCTTAAACTTAGTTCAAACTAGAACGCTACTTAAACTATGTTTAAACTCAGTTCAAACTAGAAAGCTCCTTGAACTTTGTTTAAACTCAGTTTAAGTAGAGTTTAGTAGTGTCGACTGTCGATAAAACAGTGCATGTTTTGATTTGAATATCCCTCCCTTCATATCAAAACACGCACTGCTTTATCGACAGTCTGAACTCTGTTTAAACTGAGTTTAAGTAGCGTTCTAGATTACCACCCTAAGTCGTCACGCAACACGTGAGATATTTGCCGGCTATCTGCTAGCCCATGAACTATGATCAGTTCTATCACCCATTAAAATCTGAACTCTCCAATGACTAAACAGTCTAGACATTTTTCTCTATAAACAGAAGTTATTTGTACCGAATTTGGCACTTTTTCACATACAATGTTTTTGGTGGGGTAGGTCTTTTCACTCTCCAGTTAGCGCGTTCATGCAAGGCTTAGGTGGCTCAGCGCAAAAATATGTGTTCACTTCAGTAACGAAGCCCACTCTCGCCCTATCGCCATCACTCACAGCGCTCTAAGTCGTCCGGAGTGCGCCGATACACCGCGCGACACGTGAGATATTTGCCGGCTAGCGGCTAGCCCCTGACCGAGGAAAGATTGCCGGTTACGCCTCCGGGGGGCTACTGAGACTGCTGGTAAATCATCGCATGTTTTCACACTCTGGCTGTCTCACAAAAAACCAGTGGTAGGTACCTACTGTCTAAAAACAAGCAACAAGTATTCTCATATCTCAGCAGGATTGTTGTTGTTTATAACTAGTGGTTCGCCCCGAACTATGAACTCGCGACCCCATGTAAACTTAACAACCCCATATCTCAGCAACCCCTCGACCGATTTGGCTCATGTTCGAACTTAAAAATCTTATCTCTCTTGGCCTCATTTACCTGCCTACCAAATTTCATGACGATCCGACTAAATTTACTCAAGTTATCGTCGAACGAACATTCATACATACATACATACATACATACATACATACATACATACATACATACATACATACATACATACATACATACATACATACATACATACATACATACATACATACATACAAACGCCGGATTGTTCCAGTAGACTCGGAGAACTTCGCTCGCTTCGCTCGCTCGTTCAATAATGAAAAGAATACTATTTTTGTGACTGTTTTATTATTGTGATACAAAAATCGCTGAACAAAAATATCAATTGGTTGAGCGCCTGCATGGTATGCGAGAGGTTGCGGTTCAAGTCCTGTCCCGAGAGATTTTTTCAACTTTATCTTTAAAAAAATCCCTAGCACGGCTTATAGAGCTTTAGAAAAAATAAAAAATACCTCAGTTTGCCTACAAAATTTAAAAAACTGTGAAAAATTGTGCATTTTCCGCCACAGCTAATTCCTCACAGTGCTCAGCGCCTCTATTCTAAAAAAAAACACTCAACCGTCGAGCGTCTAAACACTGGAAAAAGCCCTTATTGAAATGTACAATCTTGTTTTTGACATTTAAAAACGGTTATTTTTACGGTGGATATTTTAGAGAGTACAGGGGCAGGTGCGGTAGTAGGGTGTAATTTGACGTGATATACTCCGCTCCTCGCCCGGGGGGGCGGTAAATCTTGTGTCGCCACTGCCGCCGGGTCCATGGCTTATTCATTTATTTATTTACTTCCCCCTCCCCGGAAACAATTCGATACACTAGGGCTCTCTCGTGATTATTTCCTGCCGGTTTGCCGGGCTCCTAGATGGAACATGTTGGCTGATTTACTTTGAACCTTGAACCAGCTGGACTTGTAACACCGTGAAATCGTACAAGGATATTATTACCTCGCTATTTGCGTAGTGGATTTCTCAATTCGAAAATCGGAGGTATAACAATTTGATAGGTTTTACTCTACTCATTCTGTAGTGTGATGGATTAGTTATTGTTGTTAGTTTTTCTGTCTCAAAAGTTTAAAGGAAAAGCCTCTTTACTAGAACGGAAGTAAGGGGAATATCTGAGTGGTAAAACAGGGTTAATCCTCAGGATGGGTCTTAAAAGCTTGCCGTCTTCGAGACATCCTTTGCTGCTATACAGGGTTGCCCAAACAGAGACGTCAAGCGAGATAACCTAGACACCTGACACCAAGTACTACTCGAATCACCTCCATGTATTTCAGTCATTTTTAACGTTTAGAAGTTATATGGCTAATGAAGGTGATATAAAAAAAAAACAATATTCTCAGGAAAAAAATAATGAAGTATAAACCATTGCTTGTTTTTTTTTTTTTTAAACCTTTTAAGTCTCGTAAGTTCTAAACGACAAAAAATGGCAGAACATAAATGGTGGTGATTCAGGTAGCCCTTGATGTTACCACGGTATCTAGATTTTCTCGCTTGACTTCTATGTTTGGGCCACCCTATATTATTTCGAAACAACCCTCTCCGGACTGACAAATGGAAAACATTTTGAGGGAATTTTAATATTGTAAATGCACATTTTACGTATATTTTTATTACTCAAAAAAGCTCGTAATGTGGACATTAATTCGACAACCTTCTTTGAGCAAAGTCGGACTTGCGGGCTACTTGGATTAGGCGCCAGAAAAGTTGTATGGAATTTCATTAATGACTTGTTTTGCGGCCAGAAAAACTGTATGAAAATCCATTAATGTCGAGTTTTGTTTCATAAATAGAACTCAAACATCAGGTGCAAAAAGTATTTATTTAGAATTGGGCTGTATGGGTACTGGCAGTCGACACATTGCACAGAAAAAAAGCGCGGCCATATTGTTTTTGGCTTTCGCGCGTTGTTCGAAGTGATTTTTTCTATGTTTTTGTTGAAAAGGTGAACTCTCAAAGCGACGAATCCTCCGATTTAATGTGTTTAACACCGCCGGACATTCAAAAGCAAGCGAAATTAGTAATTGGAAATTTATTGCCACCGAAGTCAAAAGAAAAATACAAGCAAGCTTACCAACAAAAAGTTTGCGGAATGGAAAATCGACAGAAAGTACTTAATCTACGACAATAGATACCTAATGGTAAGCTAATTAAATTACTATTTTAATTACTCGCATTGTTTGAGTAAAGCACTATACAAGCCTTGGTCTGCAATGAGTGCGCTGCTGGCCACGCTATGATTGCCTCGAGCTTAGCTTAGCTACGCCCTCGGCCCTCAAGTTTGGTCATCATTGCAGCCCTTGCTGTCCGCGCTGTAAAGGCCTCGACCATCGGTCTCGGCCTTCATTCCAGCTTGTCCATCAAGGGCTGCAATGCTGTCTGCACTGTGAGGGCCTTGAGCTGAGTTGAGCTGCGCTACGCTGCGCTCTGTCGGCCATCAAAAGCGCGCCAGAAACGCACTCATTACAGATCGCGGCAGTAGTGTACTAATTTCGTTTTAATATCACTTCGCTCTGACGTGGCCCTTGCCGGAAACAGGATAAATAAGAATAATAAGAATGATTTATTTTAGCAAAATGCATGCACAATATTATGCGTTAGTACTAATATACATCAAATAGAAAGAAATTACAGAAAAAGGTATAGTTTGGTACATTGCAAATCTACTTCATGATGACAAAAATGCATGATATTAATGGTGATCCTCATACAAGGCCTAGCCTGTTTCGTGGTAATACAGCCTACCTTTATGTGTGCATCCATCTCGCGTTAGGTAGATAAACAGAAAGAGAGAGGGCACTGTATCCAGCTTGAACCAATTCAGTCGCGCTACTTTTACCAATAAAAAAAAAAGTGTCATAATGTTTTCCTTTGGTCGTTGACATTAAAATTATTTTAAAGTACCTAGCTAGGTATATTAAAAGCCTTAGTATCATTAGACCTAAAGCTGTTTGACATAGGTACCTAGATAAGACGTATATTTAGAAAAAATATCCATTTGGTCAGCTGAAATAGTAATGTCCATTAGATGTACTAAACTAAAGTACTAAAGTATGATGATGAATTTACCCACTAAACTTACCGCGATTCGACCAGTTTCGAACCAAAACTTAGGTTTATTGTTTGATACTTTGTTTCAAACATCGCCGTTATATGTAGTTACTGCGCCGTCGGTTCAAGTGGAATTTTACTGCTAAAATTCACAAATATAGAGAGTGCCCCTTGCCTTTGTACCGCCCCGGACAGCGTACACACCTAAATGAAAGACGAGTAGACAGCACTTTACGGAAAAAGTTTGTTTGACTTGTTGATGAAATATGCACTCCGGTCGGTGAGCTGGGGATTTTTAGCCTATTTTTCATACTGTTTCATGTGAAAAAGGGATTGGGTTGGAATTTCCCGGGAAGTGTTCTCTTAAAGCGGCGGTTTCCAACCATCTTTGAATGTTTGTCACTTTAATACACCGGAATGTACCCCTGTCAGCAAATATAGCCGAGTATTGAACAGAAGAAGACGGAACGTTGATTACCATAATCCTACTTCCTACTTATATTATAAAGGCGAAAGTTTGTGAGTGAGTGAGTGAGTGAGTGTGTTTGTTACCTTATAACGCTGAATCCGCTGGACGGATTTGGATGAAATTTGGAATGTAGATAGCTGAGGCATCAGAATAACATATAGGCTACATATTATTACGCTTTGGCGCTTAGGAGCAAAGTAAATGCATAAAGATTATCATATAGTGGCTATTTGTATAAAAGTGAACTACAAAACCATTTACTATAGACCCTCTGTCATCACGTAGCGTTGAGCTATTTACTTTCGTCAATCCATCGAAAACTGATCAACGCTGAATTTTGATCTACCAAAAACACACCAAAAAGGCCTCGATGTGCCGCAACTATGCCTTATAATCAAACGATGTCCAACAGCGAAGAAGTTGTTTTAAATTTTATTATCGCTGTCATCCGTCACTGTCACCCGTCACTGTCACAAAAATGGTATATCAACAAAGCAAAAAGTGAGAAATCAACATGTTTAATTACCTAAAACAGACAAAAAAACATAGTTTCAGTGATAGCTACTTACAATCTGAAAGAACCAATAAATCCTTACTTAAAAAACTCTGCATTCAGCAGTTTTTATCAAAGCTTTTTACAAAGTTGCGGTCACATCCTGCGATCCTTTAGCCAGACGACATGGTAAATTCATTGAGTGAATTGCTGGTTATTCAGGGAAGAATAGGATGCACCAGACCTCGAAGATGGACGGATATTATGACCAAAGCCACACAAAAACACCTGCATGAACTGATCCACATCGCGAGTCATAGAGCGCAATGAAGAACTCTTCTCTCTGCCACCTTCAATGATGGTCACGATCTTCAGCATTGAGGGAACGACTGAATGAAATGGAGACCTCGAAGTAAAGTTAAGATACGATGTTCTGACCAAAAAATCCCCTGTGTGTAGCTGTACTGTGCAAGTCTGCAAAACATTGTAGAGTCTTGAGCGACCATAGGCGCATAACATCAGCCATTGATGGTGTAACATGAGCACCATGACCGTTTCATTTCCATTAAGTACTCTTATTGAGTACCTAGAAGGACTGGACAGGTGAACTTTTACATAATTTCATTGTCGCCTATATTTCATTCTTGCATGTGAAAATCCCCGAACCGCCTGCGTGGTGGTGTTGCCGGCATGAAAGATATGTGAGGAATACATCCAGAAGAGGCAAATGCCGATGTTTCGTGTCAATCTTAACTGTACTGACTGACCTGATCATACCTGTCCTGATGCTCTACAGTGCAGCTAATAGGCGACCTCAGCGCGATCAAGTTAACGAGTTTCTGGGACGGCAAAGTGTGACGCTTTCAACACGAAAGAAGAATAAGACTAACGATTTAAAACCGTTGTTTCAGACTTTGGTATCGTAGACGCTAAGAATACGCGTTTGGTGTTTCAGAAAGGCCGCTCATAGGAAAAAAAACTACTCAGTGTGATAGATTTATTTAAAGTATCTCCTGATATAATCACATATTTTCTGGTGTCAGAACCCAATTATTATGATCGGTCTCTTTGATATAATATGATGCAAAATAAAAAATAAAAAAACACACGGATTTTCAATTAGTTTTCTCTACGTGCCTATAATACGAGTAGGTAACGCTAACTAGCTCTGTTGGAGAACTTTTACAGTTTTATAGAATGCCAGACAGATGTTGAGACCTGGGCCCTTAGCCTGTAACACAATGGTGCCAAAATGGGCTGTCAGGTGACGACTTCAATAAATTACGATTTGCTAACGCTGTCTGTCCTTTTAATGTTTTTGTAGTACAGCAAAGAATATTTTGATTCTAATTCTAGAGGATTAGTTCTCTGGTTGTAGGAGAAAAACGAGGAGAGCCCGGTTTTGTCCTTCTGCCGGGATGCCATTGACCCGCCATTGCGTTACAGGCTAAGGGCCCTGTAACGTACTGCAGCGAATGCTGATTATTCATTCACCCAACTGCGCAAGCTAACGGGATGTATACTATACTTGGGTTTCAAACTATCCATTAGGGCTCTCTAACATCGGGAGAGGCAGTGTCCACAAAGGCCACAAAGGCACGTAGTTTTTGCATAATCATACTTAGAAGACTTGGAACGAGACCATCTGAACAGAGAGAGAACCCAGCCTGAAAGTTTGCAGTAAGCAGCAGCAGATTAGCGGACTCTAAATTATGGGATAAGGCTAAAAAGAGAAGATAGTCTTCGAGTGTGTCTTGAAATGCAGGTAACCCACGTTCAATCAGTTAGTCGCCGATAACAGTAGGTATCTGCATCTTTACTCCGTTGAGGTTCGAAAAAGCAGATAACAACTCGTGGTCCACGGAAACGAAGTCTTGGGCCAACGCTTTGATAGCGCTGGGTGGAGGGTGGGGTTCATACTAGGTGGTCAAAAATGTGCTAGGTACCATTGCTAATATAGTTTTTCTTTTATCCACGTAAATGAAGTCACGGCCACAAGCTATAAACTATAAATTGCTATCTTTTCCCCTCACTGACGTCGATGGCGGGGGGAAAATAGAGCTGCAACTTTTTATCTTAGTCAGCGCGGACGAAGTCGCGGGCAAAAGCTAGTAAAGTATAATTATTGAATACCATACCATATACAGGGTAATTTTTAATAGCTTTATTCCTGAAACACGTCAACTTTCAAATATGATTTCAGCAACTTTTGTTCTACGACTTTTTGAATCGGTCGATCCTTTTATTTAATTGAACGAGCGAGCGAAGCGAGCGAAGTTCTCCGAGTCTACTGGAACAATCCGGCGTTTGTATGTATGTTTGTATGTTTGTATGTATGAATGTTCGTTCGACGATAACTTGAGTAAATTTGGTCGGATCGTTATGAAATTTGGTAGGCGGGTAAATGAAATTAAAAGAATTTTTAAGATCGAACATGAGCCAAATCGGTCGAGGGTTTGACGAGATATTGGGTTGTACAGTTTATATGCAAAGCGCGCGCGCGCCTGGGGGAATGGCATAAGCAAAGTTACACATCTTTTACTGCGGTCGCGAGTTCAAAGTTCGGGGCGAACCACTAGTGAATATTTACTAGTGGTTCGCCCCGAACTGTGAACTCGCGACCCCATATAAACTTAACAACCCCATATCTCGGCAACCCCTCGACCGATTTGGCTCATGTTATAACTTAAAAAATTTTTTGATTTCATTTACCCGCCTACCAAATTTCATAACGATCCGACTTAATTTACTCAAGTTATCGTCGAACGAACATTCATGCATACATACATACATACATACATACATACAAACGCCGGATTGTTCCAGTAGACTCGGAGAACTTCGCTCGCTTCGCTCGCTTCGCTCGCTCGTTCAATTACTTACTAGCTGTGCCCGCAACTTCGTATGCGTTTTAATCTGACTGTGAAGGAAAACTTAGAAGGAAGTTCTTTTTTTTTCATTTCTTGCAGAAGCAGGCCTCAAAAGAAAATTATAAGTACAGTAAGCAACACGCTAGGATACCCCTTTTTTCAATTAATAATTATTTTAATTGTAGGCATATCTTTTAAGCCCCATAGAAAACATACATACCTAGTTATAAATTTAATAATAAAACAGGTTTTTTATTATTATAACTATGAACGAACGGTTTTATTAAATTTTAAACTTGGCCCTGCGTTTTGTATAAAGTATGTGTCCGCTGACCCGACGTTGGGAAACGCTGAGCTGTTCTGTTTGCCTTTCGTTTGAATTTTAGAAAATGGGGTAAAAATTCTTTGTACATAAAAGTTCTTGCAGGAAGACTAAAGTTGTATTCATGTTTAACTAAGAATTTTAATTTAATTCACAAAGGAAGCAGGTAAATACTAGAATATTTACGCTGAAATCTAGATTACGCCAGAAATATCAACTGCACCACACATTTTCCCGCGACTTTGTCCACGTGGACAGCTTTAACCTCTGATACAACTAGTGGTTCGCCCCGAACTATGAACTCGCGACCCCATATCTCAGCAACCCGTCGACCGATTTGGCTCATGTTCGAACTTAAAAATTCTCTTTGCCTCATTTACCCACCTACCAAATTTCATGTCGATCAGACTTCATTTACTCAAGTTATCGTCGAACGAACATTCATACATACAAACATACAAACATACAAACATACAAACATACAAACATACATACATACATACATACATACAAACGCCGGATTGTTCAAGTAGACTCGGAGAACTTCGCTCGCTTCGCTCGCTCGTTCAAAAAGAGGTGTGTTATTTGTGGTGTACATACTTATGATTTAATAAACTAGTGGTTCGCCCCGAACTGTGAACTCGCGACCCCATATAAACTTAACAACCCCATATCTCGGCAACCCCTCGACCGATTAGGCTCATGTTCGAACTTAAAAATTCTCTTTGTCTTATTTACCTGCCTACCAAATTTCATGACGATCCGACTAAATTTACTCAAGTAATCGTCGAACGAACATTCATACATACATACATACATACATACATACATACATACATACATACATACATACAAACGCCGGATTGTTCCAGTAGACTCGGAGAACTTCGCTCGCTTCGCTCGCTCGTTCAATAAAGTTGCTTGGTGAGCGCCCGCCCCCCGGCGCCCGGCCGGCACTCCTGCGCTAGACGTAGCGGCGGACGGACGTGTCACAGGCGTGACCTAATTTGTGTTGTTTTATTTCCGAGCCTTCTAAAGCACCCTACAAAGTAGCGCAGGACGTCACATTGGCGACGAAGATAAAAACGTGAGTAAAAGTGTGTTTTAATAAAAAATAATAATAATAATAAAAGGTGCAAAAGAAACAACAAAAAGTCATTACGACTACAAGCTCAAGTTGTCAAAAAAAAAAAAAAAAAAAAAGAGTGTGTTGTACCTGGCATGCAAAGTGTAAGCAGTGCAAAATTTTATGGATTTTATTAATTAACACATTTGAAATAAATAAATAAAATAAAATTAAAAGCAAACTAAAAGTAAATTAAAACTAAGCTATAAACTAGACGGTTTAATAATTCATGATTTGATATTTTCTTAGGTTGGCACGAGCACTACACAACGAGTGTTAAAGCCGTTAAAATCTGTGTTTAAATTAATTCATGATTTATTAACTAGACTACTATACTAAATTTAAAATTGCCTTGTATTCACCGACACAACGTTCTATGCGTAAAACCACAAGATATGGGTGAAACCATGAGCATGCAAACAAATGACAACTCGCTGCAAAGCTAGTCAAGTACCTTTGAGTACAAACGTGCCTACTGCAAAGCCAGTCAAGTACCTACGAGTACAAATGTGCCTACGGCAAAGCCAGTCAAGTACATACGAGTAAAAACGTGCCTACTGCAAAGCCAGTCAAGTACCTACGAGTACAAATGTTCCTACTGCAAAGCCAGTCAAGTACCTACGAGTACACGTGCCTGCTAATACTTACCAATCTTCGATTCCGTTGTTAACCGCTTGATTAACGTAAAAAAAATCCAGTACCATCAGTCTATGAGCCGAAGTAATACCAATTGGTTAATTTGTAAAGAAAGAAAAAATAATTTAATTTTATCTACCTACCTACTTCCTCAAAATCTCTTACAAAGCGTTTGTTACATGACATACTTATCAGCGCATTAGCGAGTAGGTATGAAATCGAGTGATTAAACTTTTGTTTACATCATGATTTTGTTACCGGCCTGCCTGCATAACACAATAAATGTACCTGTAAGTATTAGCCAAGTTGAAAAACAAAACCGAAAGGGTACACATAACTCAAAAGAGTAGATAAACACATAACAATTATTTATTCAATTAAATTGATTAGTTTTATCAATTATTTATTTACTAAATGTGCAGTGCTTACGAAAGTTTAAGTGTAAAAATTATTTATTCATGCAAAAAAAAAAATAATAAAAAAAAAATAAAAAAAAAAACAAAATATTAATAATAATCAAATATACAAATCACAAATATTCACAAAAGTTTCGTCAAAAATAAAAAACAATGTTCAATAAATAATGAAAAATGTAAAAAAAAAAAAAATAATAATAATAATAATTACAAAAAAAAAAAAAATAATTTTAAAAAATAAATTCAAACAAAAATTAAAAAAAAAAAAAAAAAAAAAAAAAACGCACATAATTCAAAAGAGTTGAAAATTTATACCTACGTTGAAAAACATGTGAAATCGCATATATGCGTAAAGAAAGAGATAAACGCATTGTTAACATACAATGAAGTGCCTCGCAACAAAGGTAACTTGAAATACCTACATAAATAAACACATAACTCAAAAGATCTATACGTTGAAAAATGTATAAAATCGCACATATGCGTAAAGAACGAGATAAACGCATTGTTATCATACAATGAAGTGCCTCGCACAAAAGATAACTTGAAATACCTACATAAATAAACACATAACTCAAAAGAGTTAAAAATCTATACGTTGAAAAATGTATAAAATCGCACATATGCGTAAAGAACGAGATAAACGCATTGTTAACATACAATGAAGTGCCTCGCACAAAAGGTAACTTGAAATACCTACATAGATAAAACGAGACAAGTTTCGGGGATTTGAAAGAGGTCTGATGCCTTATTCTGTGAGAGTAAAATTCAATTAAAGTCGTTATTTGATGCGAGAAAAATTTGTAATTTATGTTGGAAATTAATTGGTGACTCAAAGGTCTCAAATCTTTATTACTACCTGAATCTTGCATACATAGTTAAATCCTATCTTTTATAAAGTTTAACAAGAGTAAAACTATAGCAAAAAAAAAAAAAAAAGAAATAAATAATAATAATAAAAATAAAAAAGGGTTGAGATGTAACCTGTTCAATTATACATGTCTCACTAGCTGGGCAAAGGCCCGATTCAGTTAAGTTCTCAGTATATTTATTTCATACAAAAGCATTCCTTAAATCGATTTACCTACGTAGGTACCTAACTATGAAGATTTATACCTACTTATTATAGGATTGTTGAGAATAACAAAAATGAGTCAGTAAGATTATAACTACCTACACACACTACTTAGTTATGAAAATCTACATTGAAGTCCCAATCTACATTGTAGGTACTGAAATAAATTCTTTACAATGCTTCATTTCTATTGTAGTAGTGCCAAAAGACAATAATTGGCGTTTCTAGATTATTTTCATATGAGACGTTTCTGAGCTAAAGTTAATCTATTTTGAAAGATTTTGAGTTCGGTTGATCACCATAAAGTTATGAGTACTTAGTACCTAAAATAAGGAGCTGCAGTGTTGCCTGAAACAGAATAAGTCAACGAGAATAAAACTAACATTTTGAAATATTGTTTTGGTTATACTTAACCTTCACTAGTGGTTCGCCCCGAACTATGAACTCGCGACCCCATATCTCAGCAACCCCTCGACCGATTTGGCTCATGTTCGAACTTAAAAATTCTCTTGGCCTCATTTACCTGCCTACCAAATTTCATAACGATCCGACTAAATTTACTCAAGTTATCGTCGAACGAACATTCATACATACATACATACATACATACATACATACATACATACATACATACATACATACATACATACAAACGCCAGATTGTTCCAGTAGACTCGGAGAACTTCGCTCGCTTCGCTCGCTCGTTCAATTAAGAGAAAAAGCGTGAATTCATGAAGTTCCGTTTTCCGAGCGTGTTAAAATGTAACGAGTAATGAGAAAACCAGTAATGGTGGTAAGTGCTAGCCAAAGTCATTGCGTAATGCTTTTCTCACATTATACCTGGTGTTTAAAAACGAATACATTTGTGGCAGATGTTGTTTGCCAGTAAAGAGAACGAACGCATGCAATGCATGTGCGAACGTTGCCTTGCACAAGAAAATAATGGAGTGACAACCGGCTGACCGACCAACGGCAGGTAGACAGTGTAAAAAAAAAAAAAAAAAAAACGAATCGAATCGATTCTCTAAACGTGCGAATTCCTCGTGTAGGCTAAAGACGCTACCTATGTTAGCTGTATCTTAGAATGAAGCGACGAAATATTATAATTTGAGTTGGTGATAGTTTTGTTTCCTTGCTGCGGAGTGAAATGAAATAAAATTAAATTTAGGTATTGCACAACCAGTGTCACAATTATTAAACCCCTGGTTCCTCAAGGAGGGTAAGCTGTGTTTCAGGAACCAGTGCCTTCCTTAAATTACACAAGGTAGGTAGTACAATAATAATTACTGACGAAATGATAAAGTAAAAAGACAATTGAATGATTCAAAAAATTGTTCGGAAGTATCACTTTCCATGTAAAACGAACAGTTGAGCCCCTGTAAAACGAACTCTCCAAATTTTAGGAAAGTGAAACTAGTTAATGTAGAGCCAATGCTGAATCAATGAAGATTCAATTACAATCAAAGTGATATTTTTGATCTAAGAAAGAGATGGAAATCTAAATGAAATAATTCTTAAAGTTCAAATACCAGAAAATTATTAAGAAGAATGTTGATGCAGTAATGATGAAATAAGGGGTGCACGATTCATTTGATTTGAGGTTAAGTCTTGTAAAGACTAGAATGAGTCATCGTTGGACTCTTATGATCCTACGAGAAGATGTGTATGCTCGTTGGTGAGCAATAGACCACGAAGGTGACACTTACTTTCATCTTAGTTGCTTTTGATGCGATATCATTGTAATTTGAGATTAATTTGTACAGCTAATGTAGTGTCTAATGTATAAGTGATGCAATCACTCAATAAATGGCTCTAGATTAGGGTCGATATAAAGTTTAGACTGAAGTTTCGTCTAAGGAAGCGATGGTAATAAGATTTCTATTGATTAAATAATATTCTAGTAAACCAAAAAGAAAAATCCTTCGGGTTAACTAGCTAGATACCAAAGGGTCATGTACCATTCGTGTTGATATTGATGATAATCATGACAATAATGTGAAGTAGCAATGTGAAGGCTAATTGATACCAGGGAAGCTTGGGTTAGCATTTTAAAACCGTATTTTAAACTCTTGGTCTTGGCACAGACCACTGTGATGACCGTTTCTTGAGTAGTCAGAGGGTAAGACACACGTGCGATCCATGTGATGCTGAGAGTGAATGCTTGAGATAAGCGGTTCGGCTTTGGTAGCCGTGGTGATAAAGTGCATATTTGTGGAGATCTTAAAGCTGTTGTAATAATGTGATCATTAAATGTGAAAGGTTTGGTACACGGTTCTGGTATATTATGTTTCTAGTTCCATTTACGAGATTTCATTCAAATGTTGGTCAGGCAGGTGTGACCAAGCGAGATAGAACACTTTGCGTTTGTTTTCGATACGAATGAGCCATAAGATGTACCAAAATAGTATAGCTAAAACATTGTCATGTCAACGTTATTATTCTGTGAAAAGAAACGTCAAGCATTAGTAATTGGTTGGCAACCATGCGAGGTTAGACACAATCCATAAAAACTAAAGCTATACGTAAAAGTAAAACTAATGACACAAAAATCAAACGAAAAATAATAATTATAGAAATAGCAATTTCGACCAACTTTCCAGACAACAAATTTACGCATTATAGAAATGAATGAGAATGTAAATATAAGTGTGTAAATATAAATTGTGTAAATCTAAGTGTGTACATATAAATACTATAAATGTAGTAATTAATAACAATGTATGGGAAAAAACCTACCACGTTTCTGTAACTTTCCTAGTCGAATATTGCTATAGAGTACCTAAGTGCTGTTTTATAGTGTTAAAGTGTGAGTAGAACATCAAGAAAAAAAAAAAGAAGGGTAGAGTGAGTACTGTTCCATTTTCATTGTATTTCAAAGTGTATTCAATGCTCACTTTCAAAGTGTACGTAATAACAGTTGTAACGACTCCTAAAGATCAGAAGAAAGAGATGTACAGACGGGATTTCTTATTGAATAAAATAGAATAGAAAATATATAATTATAATAAATAAATGAACAAAAATGTCATCCACTTGTTCTGATACCTACGGTATTAAGTATTATAGCCATTGATGTAGTCTTGATAGGGCATTTGATGACGATTGTGATGATTCAAGAGGCAATTATAATTTATGTTAAAATATTGATTTTGGTTAGACGATTGTATGTTTTGCATTTCAAAATTTATTGAAAGGAAGAGATGTGGTGTACATACTTATGATTTAATAAATAAAGTTGCTTGGTGAGCGCCCGCCCCCCGGCGCCCGGCCGGCACTCCTGCGCTAGACGTAGCGGCGGACGGACGTGTCACAGGCGTGACCTAATTTGTGTTGTTTTATTTCCGAGCCTTCTAAAGCACCCTACAAAGTAGCTCAGGACGTCACATTATTAGTTTGACCGCTAAGTATATGTGTTTGTGTCTGTCTGTGTTACCGTGTCTGTAGCGCTTAAACGGGCGACCCGATTTTGATGATGTTTTTTGTATTGTTAAGCTGGTTTTCTAGCGAGTGTTCTTAGATATGTTTTATCAAGGTCGGCTTTGCTGATGAGAATGAGTTATGCTAATTTGAAGCTAAAATGTCGGGGGTATTTTAAATTTAGTAGTTATTAGCAATAATTTTGCTAAGGTGGAGTCATGTTAATATTGGAAGGTAACACTAAGCTTTGAGTGGAAACTATTATTTACTCACATTCGGATTTTCTTGGAGTGGCATTAATAGTCGTCATCTCAAGCTCGAGCTTAAGTAGGTGAACTCAGAAATCAAAATCACCGACTTGAGACCTTGGCTAATGTCAATGTGACTGCTACTTAAGCTTGACATTAGAATTTTAGTTTTCTGAGATCACCTACTTGAGCTCGAGCTTGAGCTGACGACTATTAATGCCACCCCTAGACAGACAAAGTGAAAACCAAATCCTCAACAGCCTTTTGTTAGCAGAGACAGAGATTAAACAAGATTTCCCCACGAAACGGGCTGAAGTATGCCAAAGAGGTTTAGTTCTTTGTGCATTTCGTAAGACGATAATTTCTCGCTCGCATTCACGAATGCGGGAGCAAATGCACATTGAAGGATCATTTCTGTGAGAGCTCTACATAGGCGACAGGGACGTAGCAAGGGTCGGTTTGCGGGGGTAGGTCAAAGAACTCTATTCTACGTGCACTTGGCACAGTAACTTTTTAATTTGCTCCTGTTCTTTGCCAAGTTCAACGGGAAGAAGATTTTGATTAGAGAGTATACTAAAAGTCATAGCTATAAAACAATATGATTGATATGGCTGTATTTCTGCTAGCTTTTGTAAGCTTGGAACCTCTAAATAAAGCACAGGTACCTACTATAAAATTTTCATCGGTTATGGACTCTATTCCGCTGCGATAGAGTTCAGGATCGCGCGTCTATAAAGGGTACAATAAATAAATTGTATCGATCGGTCAGCCTATAACGGAATGGGTCTATTGGTTCTTGATTCGTTTTATACTTTACTTTATTGCACATAAAAACATAGCATCTTAGTTAATATAAAGAAAAGTAATAGTGTACATGGCGATCTTATTTCTGAAGAAATCTCTTCCAGTCAACCCTTGGTGTGGAGAAATGGCAAATTATTGGGGAAGATAAGATTTTAGAGAGTCTTGACAGACAGTCAGACGGACGGATACACGGATATTGGTTCCGTTTTGACATTATGAGGTCCTGAAAAGCAAATTACCCAATTTTATCCGTTTTTCATACAGTTACTAACAGAATTTGCGAAAATTTGGGGTCCTAACCCCCTGGAAGCGCCCCGTTCCCCAGCACTAGAAGATGAAATATTAACAGTTCCGTCGTCCAAGTGCAATAATTCCAGTGCTAATAACTGGCAATAACCGGCGCAAACCGCCTCACGCCAGCTTCAACTGGAAATCATGGTACTTCGGTAGAGGGTGAGGTCCTTCGGATTACCGCTCTCTTGATAGAAATCACTTTTAATATTAGCCCTTTACCTCGAAAGTCTTGAAAACTAAGGATATTATTGATCAGCCATCAGAGTTTTTTTAGTCATTGGCTAATTAAAATCTTTAATAATTTTTCCACAAGAGACTGATGATGAAGGATGATAGGATGTCGAAATAAAATAAAGATACCAAGCAGAAATTAGTGAAAGAGCCAGCCAGTGTAGCTCTAGGCGTCTGCGACGCCTCCATACGACGAATAGATAACAAATTAACTCATAACCAGCGAGCATACAGGAAATTTGGTAGGACCATGGTGTGGCAAATGATCGTCCCTGCCTACACCTCTGGGATAAAGGCGTGAGGATATCGATGAGTAATATTTCTCACAATGAGGTTCTCCTCCTTGCATCGGTAATTTCATTACCAAGGATCGTGATCGTTTATCCGGAGCAATACTTTAATACGATGCGTTGCCATGCCCGTTGTTGCTATCTGCTACTTAGTATGTATGTATGACATCGTATACTGTGGTGGTGAGTCATAGAGTTAGGTATGGTAAGTCATGTGTTTAGTGAATGTCACGACGGAAGTGTCATCAACAAGTTTCACGCAACAAGATACCCTGCGTACTTCTACGCAGGAAATAATTCAGGACCCAGCGAGATAGCCCGGTCTTTGCCAAATCCACTCAAGCTAAAGTGCACTTAGCGGCGGTTTTCGACTGCTTTTTTTGCCTGTGTCTTGTTTTTTTTTCTCGAGCTCGCGGTTGGGAGACTAATCGTCTCGATTTGAGGCCGAATCGTCTCGCTTTAAACCCTCAATTGAGATTTATGTGCAGAATTCGAGACCTCATTGGAATTCGTCTAGGACTGGCTGGTCGGATTGGAATGAATGGAAAAGTGGAACGCTTGCCATTTTATAATTTGAGCTCTACATTTCTTAAAAAGCAGTGTTATTTTGTAAAGCGCGCATGAAGCCAGTACGTAGTACCCCTACACGCATGGTTACGTAATACTAACTTGCTGAATATAATTCAATTAATCTGGTTGTTAGTCTGGCTGAAATAAGTACCTAAGTACAGTGTAATAGGCGCTATCCATTCGTCAGTAAGAACCATGAAGCGTCCTTATGTGACAGTTTTTTGTTTCGGTTTTTTATATAAAAAGAAAAGAAAACCTTTTGATAATTCGCCCAAAGTAATCACAACCTAAATTGTACTACGACTGGAACTGGCACTGGCACTGTGGTACACATGGTCCAGATGGATGAAAACAACGTGACTATTTTTGTTGCAGAAACGCAATCTAGCTTTCCGTCCACATTACAGTGCTAACAATCCAGAACTAGCTCGCTTTTCTTTCCTACCTTTATTCACGCTGTAGAAAGTGTCTTAAATATTTCTCAGTCCTTACTTGTTTCTTTAGGCTGGGCGTAAACGCACGACGAGCGCCCTGCGATCCGATTTTGATTTGATTTCAGTGCTCTTCTTTGCCCTTTTCCCCCTTTTTATATCATACATCCTGAAGCATTGTCAAAGATGCAACAATGTTAACGTTTCGACCAACAACGCCACAACTTACGTCACGTAAGACGTCGCAACTTTCCGTACATTTGATTTGCTACATTTTCATTTGATTTGCATTTGATTTGACTACAAAGAAGATATGGCCCGGCTTCTGAATTGAGAATTTTCCTAAGTAAATACTTAAGTCTCGTTCTGTCACGCTCTTTTGTGATAAATCTGCAGAGACAGAACGATACTTACGTATTTGCTTAGTGAATTTCTCAATTTAGGAATCGGCAGTAAGTATCTCGATTGTAGGGTTGGCCAGTTTTGATGATTTCAGGATTTTTTGGCATCTGCACTTTTCTGTTTTCTACAAATAAAAAGGTTAAGTATTTTATTATAATGCAGATTACAGCAAGGAATCTATTCGTAACTAGACGCAGCACCTGTCGTGCGTGTGCGCCTACCCTAACTACAATTGCAAGGAACTGGGTAAGTATACGCTGAATATCAATTCAAGGAGGAAACTTCTACCATTTGCTTTTAAGGCCCGGTTTTACACCTTTAAAAAGTTTCTAATTAGGGATTTACTAAACGAAGCACGCACTAATATAATTATGTGTCTTGATTATACATCCCTCGTTGGGATTTTTTGCAAGTGCAGCTTTTTTTTATTGTACTTTTAAGATGAAAATAACTACAGGGTGCACTCTAAGTCGATAGCGGAACTTTAAGTGGGCTATCTACTGATCAATACAAACATCTTGTCCTAGGTGGCGAAAAAAATTAAGTGAAAAAAATATCAGCTGTTCCATACAAAAGGTCGACTCAGTACTGCGCCAAATGTATGAAACAGCTGATATTTTTTTCGCTCCATTTTTGTCGCCACCTAGTAAAAGTTGTTTGTATTGATCAGTAGACAGCACCGCTATCGACTTAGAGTGCACCCTGTAGATTTAGAGTGTCATCAGTACTAGCTTTAAATGGGCATAATACCTCTCAGACGCATAATACTTTGGGCAGAGTTCGGCGTCCTACGGGCCTAAATCGTAACCCGTTTTTCCAAACTCCGATTATCATAACCTAGGTGGAATTGGCCCCAGCCGTGGTAATGTGAGCTCGTTAAACTACTTTTGTAATATATTTCACGAAACTGGATTTAAAGTAGATTTCCGAGGCTCGTGCCTGATTCTCTCTCTTTCTTCTTTACTAATACGTACAATATTACTCTTATATAAAAATTGTTTTTAAATTCGCAGATTCAAACTTTTTGTTTCCATGTTTTCAGGGTCATATTTTTCAGTAGAGAGATGAGATTTGGTGTGGTGATGGTGATAGAAGCTGATTTCTGGTCCATCTACCACATAATAAGATAAGATCTAAATCGGTTTAACCATTTAAGAGCTACGGTGCCCAGACAGACGGACAGACAGACACACAACATACACACACACATAGCGGTCAAACTTATAACACCCCTCTTTTCGGGTAGGAGGTTAAAAATGTAACAGTCTATAAAATAAACTAGCGCGTTCCAAAAACAATTGTTTCCTATTATCCCAACGCCAATCCACTTTGCGTCGACCAGTGCATTTCAACCTTTTCCAATTAAAAGTTAATCCGGCAACAAATATCGACGGAGGAAAAGAAACCACCTCGAGAAGAGGAATAATGAGTTTAATCAATTAGTTAGAGGGAAGGGAAAACTTGAATTGAGAGGAAAATGGCTACCTATGTTGGAAAGTAACAAAGTTGTTAATAGAATCGAATAGAGAATGAAATATTGTCTTATTGCACGAGCACTTATGCAGAGTTCAGTGGCCCCTTCACTCACACTAGATGAGTGGACACCAAATCCAAGATTATTAGCGTGAGTGAAGGTGCCACTGGACGCTGTATACATCATCTACTAGATGCAAAGGCCTTTACTCGAATAATTGGGTAGGCAAAGTTTTTTGTTCGAAAGTCCGTTATTGGCTTAAACTTATCTTTAGACAATATTGAGAAACTAATTTAAATATTTTTTATTATGGTCCAGTAGTTTTGTTTTTATGCGCTAAAATGTTTTGTTCCTATGACCGCCAACAGTATGCAGACCGTCGCGTGAAGGTCATAAAATCGTATCTTTAAAACGTTGTAAAATCTAAACTACTGAACCAAAATAAAAAATATTGAAATTAGTTTCTCAATATTGTCTAAAGATAAGATTAAGCCAATAACGGACTTTCGAACAAAAAACTTTGCCTTCCGAATTAGATGCAATTATTTTGACATGTTTTTTTTTATCGCTTCGCTTTTAAATTTTCGCGACCCCCTTAGGTAGCTTGGCGACCCCCACCATCCACCGGTTGAAAAACACTGACTTGCCTCCGATTTCTGAATTGAGATTTTTCACTAATCAAATACCTACTTCAAAGTATCGTTCTGTCACGTTCTTTTTTGTGTCATCTGCAGAGACAGACATTCAGAAATCGGCAGTTAGAGTTAAGTTAAGAGTATAAAGTTATTTTTGGAAAGGTATAAATTACCTATTAGGTATTGAGATCGGGGAGAAATATATTTCTGTTGACCTTACTGGTTTACAAAATAGAGAGCCAACTTACGTAGTGCGGCAGTCGAGTAAAAAGAGTTTGTAAGTAAGTACAATTGCCAAGGGATTGCCAGAGCAGAGCAGAGAGGAGGAATAAATGGGTTTAATTAATTATACCGGTCCAGGGTAATAAGATTAATGCCTGGGGTCCTACCCTCGACACTTATCTTCTTTAGGTGTCATCAGCGCTCGCAATCGAGTTTGACTGGACATTAGAATAGAATAGAATAGAAAGCGTTTATTTTACTGACCACAAATTACAACTTATCGAAATAATACATATAGGTACTTATAATTAGGCAGTTACTAACTTAAAAATACTATGCAGATGGGACGACCTACACATACACACCTACCTAACCTACAGTACCCATACCTACCCAATTTCCACTGTGCGCAGTGGTCAGTAAAAAGGGCTCTGACTCAGCGTGTGCTACGAGACGTGTAGGTAGCTACCCGTGCTCATAGCGCTGGTATTCTGCCAGAGCCCAAAGTATAACTAAAAAAGTAAAACAAAAAAAAATATATATTTAGAATAGAAAATACCTAAAACAATGGAAAAAAGAGGCATACTGGCATGCACTCAAAGAAAAACATTTTCAAACTTGCACAGACTAGGGACATACACGCAATGTCACTGAAAGTCACACAGAACACGCTGCGCAAAACAAACGCCTTATTTTACAAAAGTACCTACATTATTGACCGATTGGCAAAGTTAAGGAACATGGGGCGCGGTCAGCCTATGGATGGGTGACCGCTAGTGGAAATATCATAAGAACGCTTTCGTGCTTCGGAAGACACGTTAAACCGTTGGGCCCGGTTGTTGTTGATTTGAACAATCGTTAAAAGGAGAGTACCCCGTCCACTAGCGCCGCTAATGAGGTTTTTTTTATCTAAAAACGGGTCTTCAAATGAGAATCCTAAGCATTAAGCTATCCTAGAACCTACGAATTAATCCCACTCAAGAAAAAAACAGCAACTTTTGACGTTTTTTTTTTCATTGGTGTCGCTGGTGTGCCTTGACCATCATGTTTAGTCATGTGGGCCTTTGGGCGGCCTAAAAACTCTGACACCAAGGGTGTCCACTACATACGATTACCTACCCATCTCCTTTTGGAGGTCGGTTTTCTTAATGGCCACTTGGGCCCCAGAATTCTGTGTGGCTCTTCCGAGCTACGGAACAGGGCTGGCTGGAAGAAATTTCTTTAGAAATAAGTCCGCCCTTGTACACGTTTTCTTGCTACCATGTTATTTAAGTTTTCATATATTTTGTGTGCAATAAAGTGTAACAAACAAACCCTAAAATCATGCCCCAGTAACTACAGGGTCCCGATGGCTACCTCCGCAATCTAGTGTGAGTGAAGGTGGAAATAGTCCTAGAAAGTCTGCTCTACCATTTTACAAAACAAAATCTTTACCTAGGATTTAGGAGCGCATGATGTCAAATAATACTTAAGGCTGGAAGATAGTAGTGTGGCAGGAAACAACAGAACAACAATAATTCAGCCGATTATGTGTTCTGGTCTACGGCAAGTTTTTTTGGGCAATACCACTGCTTCGTAGACCAGAACACATAATTGGCTGAATTATTGTTGTTCTGTTGTTTACTATAATGAAAAGAATACGGTTTTATTCTCTCGAACGAAAAATCGCTGAACAAAAATAGTTCAGTTTAGCTACAAAATGTAAAAATCTGTGAAAATTTTGAATTTACCGCCACCTTGCTATCGTCCACCCTTAAGTACTCAGTATTAAGAATTGAGTATCGAGAGTAGGGACTGCTGTTTGGTACTAAAGGTCGAAAGCTGTGCCAGGCGCCTGGGCTATTCCCAAACGTCCATAAGAATATGTATGATTGAGGTTTTTAATCGAGAGCGATTGATATCGATACAGTGGGAGAAGTGGCCACTAAAAAGCGACTGATTTAAAGAAGTGTCAAACCGAAAAATTTCCTATAATTTACAGAGCAGAGATAATTTACAGAAATTGTGCATTCCAAAGTATACTACTAAGGCCTTTACATCTACTTAATGAAATGATTTATGCAGCGTCCAGTGGCACCTTACTCACACTAGATGGGTGAAGAGACCACTCGGCGCTGCAGTGCCTGGGACATTGTTTTAGATGGAGTAGGCTTTCCATACGCGATCAGTTAAAACATACTCTGCGTTCTGGCACTGTATACAATGGAAAGACGCTGCAGCATTACCCATAAATTGCTACAGTGCTACAAGTCAATGGAGAGTCTGGGCTTCATTTACCTGCTTCATCAAAGATCTAATGAAGGTCACATCCAAAGCCGTAGCGATCGTGAAGCACTGGCTGCGCTCTGTTTAAAATTTGACACTCTCACTCGAATAATAAAAATAAGTTTTTAATATTTATCGATAACTAAATTAGAGTGTCGATATAGTCGCATCCTTGAGCGTGTCACCCCTCTATCCTATATTTTCGCATCCAATACAAGAGTCGAGTCAGTTCTAGTGAGGCTAGCATACAACCGTTTTCAATAATCAGTTCGTGTATATAGTTTGCAGTCTTCGTTCTTCCACGGTAGGCCAACATACCAGCGTCCTTTTTTCAGCATTGCTGTTCGTTCGAGATGCTCTAGTGCTCGCACATCATCAGACTTCATTATCTTCACTGGTGTGCTTCTCTAAGACTAGGGTGATTTATCTACGAACGGGTTAAGGAAAACCGCTACAGATAAATTAACTCGGTTTATACGGCCTGGCCGTGTCAGGGAAACCTGGCTGGATGGATTGCAATCGTATCGTAACTAAATTAGAGTGTCGATAATAAGTGAGTCAGTGCGGAAGAGCCCGCGACAAGAGGGATCGATCCGCACTAATCGGCTCGCATTAAACTGAATCAATGCACTTTCATCAACGAATTGATTTCACTGCGTAGAGAGGATTCGAGACTTTAAGTGCTTACGAGCTAAGCGTCACTAAAGCCGCGTCTCTAGCGTCACTGCGTCACTGATGTGGCGTTCAAATGCTGTACCATTTGATTTGTCAGTGCGATTTGATAGCACGTTAAAAAAATAAAATACGCGATCACTGTACAGTCGGCCACAGTCTCAGATACCCCTTTTTGTTCGATTGGCGCCCTTATACCCCGCGCGATAAGAGCTGCCATGGGGTATTTGAGATTGTGGCCGACCGTACCTGATGATTTTGAAAGAAAAGCTTTAAATAATTTCAGAATTTTAGCGTTTTGGTATTAGTACGAGTAGCGGACTCCTGAAAGAAAGCGACATAGTTAAAAAAACAGCTGTTTCAAATTTAAAATTAGTTATCTACTTAACTGCATCAAAATGTATGGAGCAGCCTATATTTTTTTGAGATATCGCATTTGGTCCAGTAGTAAAAGTTGCTTGTATTGATGTGTTAATCGACCCCCTTCGGTATCACAGGACCTTTCTGTAACACCCTTTATAATGAACTAAATGTCAAATTTCAGATTTTCTGAAAATCATCCCCTCAAATGTGAAAGGACCCCTTTCGGCAACTTTGTTTCAGGAATGTTCTAGCACGTTCTAGTTAGGAAATAGCTTGTGACAGTTCACCTTTCAGTATCCTGCTCTATAAAAACATCGTGAGGAAACCTGAGCGGCTGAGGGATAAAACCCCCGTCGCGAAATCGCCAAAAAAACAAATAAACAATCTGTTTTGCCAAGATTTGCCAAAGAAAAATAGACTCTAGCCCTTTTATTGTGAAAGGTCAGTACAAATAGACACGGGCTATTTCCTTCGTGTAGGTTTCACAACGACGTGCACGACAGAGACAGCGCTCTACACAAGTGGGAGATAGCGAATGTCATGCGTACTAGTAAGGGTGCGGGGGCGGATTGAAAGTTTCGCCACCCCCGACAGAGGTCCCATGGTGTAATGGTTAGCACTTTGGACTCTGAATCCAACGATCCGAGTTCAAATCTCGGTGGGACCTGAGACGTTTTTGGCGGAGTTTTGCTTTTTTTGCGCAGTTTTTATTTTGTCGCCTCATTTTCAGATTTGATTCCAGATAATTTAAATAACAAGCGGAAACGTACTCAGGCTGCGTAAATGTATTTTTTTTATTTTAAGTAGGTATTTGGTCGGATTTGTGCCTGCTGCAATCCACTGCTCCCCCGATGAAATAAGTTTACTCTACATTGTGTGTGCGCAATAATCGACTATGAACTAACCATCGCTTTTTTCTTCTTCTGCGTGGCGAACTTATTTCTTAAGAAGTTTCTTTCAGTCAACCTTCAGTTTCACCTTTTAAGTAACTGCTAGTTATTTTCCGTACTCGTTAAAACTGACGTCTGTTCTAGATTCGCAACAGACAAAGTTTTCACCATAAGTACATGAAACATAGGCATTATTTTCAGTGCCCATAAATACAATAAATTCATTTCATTTCAATACAATAAATCCTAATAATATGAATAATTTTATAATCATAATAAATTACAATTTTCTGTCATTTTTTTGAGTTGCGGTGCAGCTTATCAGTCTTTTTTATGACTTTGATAAAATATTCTCATAACTACAACGAGAAATTATTGATAAATAGTGATTAGTATGTCTGCGTAAACCAACAATAAGAAAACCTTATTTAGTATAATAATGTACTATTGTACTCTGTGACCTTATCTAACAGGGATGTGAAACTTATCTACAAAGGCGGACTTATTTCTTTATAGAGATTTCTTCCAGTCAGCCCTAAATAGTATTCGATATCAGACCGTCAAGTCTGTAAATGTGTGTGGGAAATTCATTGAAACTCTAAGGCGGTTTTCATTGCATTTTCAGTAGCACTTTACTTATTTATTTATTTTAGGATTCCGTACCCGAAGCGTTCCAAAAGGGACCAAACCATATCTATAGGTACGCTGTCTGTCTGTCTGTGTTTAAAACAGCAAAAGGTATTTTTTTCGATTTAAAAGCATTTTGCACGCGGTCCTAGAATGCACCCGTTGCTCAAGGGATATTTTAATTTAATTTATGTTTAACAGGACATTTTTGTAACACGCCGTATATCCAGAGCCCACCTGCCTTATAATCAGGATACTTAAAACTTTTATCATACTTACTCCATAGAGCTAGAAAGAAAATTACCTGTGGATTTTCCCACCCACCTTTCTGTCAGATTGATTGTGAAATCGTGATGATTGCTAAGGGTGGTATTACACTGATCAAATATATTTGTCCTGTGACGAAGCGTCGTCACAAATGAGCTACACGACGCATGAGGGGCATGCTGCTGCGCGGGCGCCGCGGCAGGCGACCGCAAACGGAGTGCGGGCTGAGACGCGGCGCGGCAAGGCGCCAGCGGGACGGGGCCTGAGAAGCGGGGACATGCCGGCAGCAATACTATAAAAGGCAGAACGCAGGCCAGTCGAGGGGGCTCCCGCTACCAGTCAGACGTGCCGCAGTAGGTCCGGTTGTGGTATTAAGGGGTTGGTTCGCAGTGGGAGTCCCCGGTAGGGTTTTAGGCAGGCGGAGGGGGTCCCGTCCTGTAGAGGGAAATAATTAGGGAACAGCGCGGGTGAGAGAAGGCTGGGTTTGTCCTCGGAAGCAGGTATGGCGGGGACCCCGTCGTTGACCACATCCAGGACATTCCCGGCTAGACATCACGATTGACCTAGAGATAGGTATGATGGGGAACCCGTCGTTGACCCGTCTAGGTCTTTCGTGGTGTCTACTCGAGCCCCCGCTATGGATAGGTCAGCGTGATGATAGTAGCCTCGTCTAGGCTAACAGGGAAACGAAGGGGCTGGTACGTCGGGGAACCCGATGGTCCCTATCTTTGTGAGAATCGTCCTCTTTATCCAAGATCAAAAGGGTAGTCGCCCCTAGTGTTAAAAAGCTGCGCGTAATCTAGTAGGGGATAGTGTGCTAAAACAAATAAGTGAAAACAAGGACATTCAGTGCAAAGGACATTTTAATGAGTGGTAAATAAGTGAAAGACTTTCGTAGAACAAAGACCTAGATGTAATATATTGTGTGGATTAATCTATACTTATAATAAAACTCTAGCGAAGTCAATTCTGTACATTGAATATTTTTAGAAAAAAACTAGCAGGGGTTACTAAGTAAACTATACTGAATCCAAAAATGCAAAAAAAACGGTTTATTTCTGTCTGTCTGTCTGTCTGTATGAACACGATAAACGCGAACACCGCTGAATAGTTTTCAACCAAACTTAACATGGTCGTAACTCACGTTTCTGGGAGTAACTTAGGCTATCCGATGTTTAGAATACATTGCGGGTTGCAATTTTAACTTCGTTTTTTTGTAAGAAATATTCATAATTTGGATATGGCTTCTTCAGAAGGTATGTTAAGAACGTGATAGTGAACATATTTCTGCAAAAAAAAAAAAGTCCGACTTTGAACCACATTCTCTCGAAAACCTACATTGCGGGTTGCAATTTTAACTTGATTTTTTGTAAGAAATATCCATAATTTTGATATGGCTTCTTGAGAAGGTATGTTAAGAACGTGATACTGAACACATCTCTGAAAAAAAAAAAAAAAAAGTCCGACTTTATTATCTCAGAAACCGTTGATTTCCCAGGCATAGTTCCTTGGGCAAAAATGTTCGTTATGATGAGGACTATACGTATACGTGGTCTCCCGCTTTGTTTGTGGTCTTTTAACACTCTGTATAATAGCACGCTACATATTGTAAATGAAAAATCGGCATTTGTTTTTATTTTATTTTGGCGGAAAATGTTAGTTCTACAAGCGTAGCATAAGGCCGGGTTAGAGCGTATCTATGTTTAAAACAATAGGTATCTCACTCTTTTGTTTGACGTAGAGCGGGATGGACAGAGCCATAGATACGCTCTAACCCAGCCTTATGATGCTTGCTGGAGGGAATTGTGAGTGGTTTTCGGTGGAGGTCGGACAAAGTTTATCGATGTTAGAAATATAGTACTGTTGCGTCGCGGTCGAAATGTTCTGGGTTTAAACCCACGCGAGGTTGAAATTTTTTTTTGTGCCTTTTTTTAAATATTAACTCTACTGAGCCCAACTTGATATTAAAAAAATATATTTTGTTTGCCGTAGAGCGGGATAGACAGAGTTATTTGCGGTAGATACGCTCTAACCCAACCTTATGCTTTGCTTGCTGGCTTAGCATGAGAATGGGTAAGACCTTATCTATGGGCTTATAACTTTATCTATCCCACTCTACGTCGAGGGAGATAGATAATAAACCCCCATACTTCCCAGGCAATTCTTATGCTAAGCTTCCTGGTATCTTACACGGGCGATACCCAATCTAAATAAAACATATTTTATCATAAATGTATTGTTTAGATTAGGGCACACACACACAGACAGACACACAGACAGGCACACCCTCATAAACACATAAACAGATACACACACAAAGCTATCAAACTTATGACACCCCTCTTTGTTGGTCGGGGGTTAAAAAAAACCTTCCTTTTGAGTTTTCCTCCACAGTCGAATTTAAATTAAATGTCAAATGTGTAAAAACGCATACGAAGTCGCGGGCGCAACTAGTAATAAATAAACGGTGATGGTGTTTCTTCGGGTAAATGGCGTTATAATTGTGAGTACTCCCCATAGGCATCCTTAATAAGTAAATCAGACAATAATCTAATCAAGAGCGCTAGTCTCAGTGGGATAGCCACAGGACTGCGCATAAACCTGGCCCCTCAGGCCGAGCACCTCAAGCGGCTAGCTTTATAGTCCAATGCACACTCGATCCATTCTAAATGAAGTCGTCCAATTTCCCTGATCGAGAGTACATTGGACAAAGATATTTGTTAAGTGTAATACCAGCCTAAGGCAACTGAAAAATTATATATTTAATATTTTCTTAGATTTGCACAAGCACTATTACCTAATTAAACCACATTAAATCCAGTAAAATTGTTATATTATGGGGGTTAATAAATAAGTGGAAATAATTATGTCGCGGAATTCCGATAGAGATCTAGAATATTTGCTGTATGGAAAAAATGTGTCTTTTCAGCTTAACTTGCCATCAAAAATATTTAGGGACTTTTCCTCCAATGACGGTTTTTCCACCTTGTATATTCCAGTGGAGATGCTACTGGACGCTGCATAAATCAAAGGCCTTATTTAGTTACTTAAGTTAAGAACCCAAAAGTATCCCATTGCCGGCTATTTGTTTGCGTAACCAGTTAACTCAAAAGTAATATCGGGCCCTAATATAAACTTCGTTCCCTGAAATTAGCATAATTTTACGTCTTCAGAGCCCTTATTTTATTGTGCATATAATTTTTTACGGGCCAATTTTCGTGAGACCAAATTTCAATTTGGCGTTTTGACGGGCGCTTCCAATATTTTCCGCACGATTGCCGGGCGCTGTTGCAATGTCAACCGTTTTGCCAGTTTTGCTTTGGGTCACTTATTAATTTAAATGTTGCACGGTAATTAATTTAACAATTAAGAAAAGTAAAAAATACCGCTGTTTATTGGCTGTTACACAAAGTTTAAAAAATACTGGCACGTTAAGCCTACTACATCTAAAACAATGTTCCAGGCACTGCAGCGCCGAGTGGTCTCTTCAGCTTCACCCATCTAGTGTGAGTGCGGGTGCCACTGGACGCTCTATAAATCATCTCATTATGTAGATGCAAAGGCCTTAGTTTTTTGACGTTAACATAAGCGTGAATTGTATCGAACCGAGAATCGAATCTTGGACCTCACAAAGTTTTACCCATCGTTCTTACAAATTAACTAACACAAATCTCTACATACATAATACCGTGACACATTTAGATAATTTAGGCTAGCGGTTAAAATGAATAATCAAAGCGGTTAAAATGAATATTAATAAAATTAATATGACACCTTGCAAAAAGAGTTAGGAGTTAGGACCTTTTGTAATTCGTTGTATTAAGAGCTTGCTTTTGTAACGTTTGTTATTTTTTGTTAAAAGCTTGTCTTTACTCTATGGATGACATTTGCCATTTGGCAGCGCCATCAACTTCATTTAGATAAGCTGAAAGGTTGTCATTGAAAAGCCCACGACAAGCTCTTTCTAATGGTCCTAAGCTCTATGGTCTATCAACTAAGGTCTGGGCTGAAATTGAGTTTTTTCGAGAGCCTGCGAAGGCCCTCGACGCCACTTGGTGTGCTTAATTTATGGACCCTCCGATGGATATTGAAAAAGCTCTCGCTTTCAGCTTCGGCTGCTGGAGATTCAGTAGACGAGAGAAGGCTGAAGGCCGAATCAGACGGGGCGACTTTCTCGTATCTGTCTATGCGAGCTCTATGTAGTATTTAGAATTAGATATACAGGGTGTGGTTTTGGTCAGTGACACCCGACTCAGGCAGGGACGATAGTTTGAGTAACGCTAGAAACTAGAAATAAGTCGAGCCTCACACGCTAGCGCTCTACTCGGTTAAGTTAAGGGTGACTTTACAACAAAAGTGTACACTCTGACGTGCTGTCGTGTGTACGAATATATTTATGGTTTCCAGAAGGGTTTCCGGAAAAAGCTTGTACACACGACAGCATGTCAGACTGTACACTTTTGTTGTAAAGTCGCCCCTAACGTAACCGAGTAGAGTGCTAGCGTGTAAGCGTCGACGTGCTGTCGTGTGTACTATTTATTGGTGATTTATTCAGCAACTTTTGGAACTTACATCCATCCATCAATACAGTGGCAATAAAAATCCACCCGCCCATGAAGCCTTCAGTGTCGACTCCTCCAATGGTGTGCATAAGTGGATCGTTTAATTAAACAAGATGCCTTCGCGAAATGAATGCCTCTCTTAATGTATTTACTGGATGAATATGCACTCGTCAAGATGAAGAGAATAATAATTTGAGAAGGAAACTCAGTTTGAAATTGTGTTACCGTAAATAAATTTATACACCATCAAGCCCGTTTTTCCAAAGAGGCAATTGAAGGCAACTGAAAGGCAACTGAAGTTATTATAAAAATAAAACCGGCCAAGTGCGAGTCGGACTCGCGCACTAAAGGTATCGCCATACAATTTAAAACAATCTGGTTGTACGGACCCCCGGTATGTACTTCCAACGCGCATTGGCCATTTTTCATTATTTTCTGTTATACTATAAATGCGATTACGACAGTGTGAAGGTGCCAATGGAAGCTGTATAAATCGTAGAAAAATCAGGGAGAAACTACGAGCATACAATATTCCACAACACTGACTCAAAAAACAGCCAGAAACTGTCAATGTCAAATCCGCGAAAAAAAAAACAACTGAATTTAGCTATCTACTCTACATAGTCGTTCGAAATCTATATACAGGGTGGCCCAAACATAGACGTCAAGCGAGAAAATCTAGATAGCTGACACCGAGGGCTACCCGAATCACCCCCATGTATGTTCAGCCATTTTTTGTCGTTTAGAAGTTATGAGGCTTTTAAGGTTTTTTTTTAATAAATTACCTAGCATTCGATTTTATTTTTTAACTTTTTTTTCTTTCGTCTTTTCAGCAATTTTTTTTATTTTTTAGAGTCTTAGATAAATTATCTATCACCAAAAAAATAATAATCAGCTATGGACTATTAGAAGATACCGGAATTTTGATCCAAAGTCGAAAAATTTTGTTTTCAAGAAAACATTACTGAAATTGTTAGTATGGGAAAAAAAATAAGTAGAGGTCTGAAGGACTTTTTACTGATTTCAAAAACTTTCCCAAAGCCTCATTCTTCAGAATAATACAAAAAACCTGTCACTTTATGGGACTTTTATTCAAGTAATTTGCGATCAAAGTCGAAAAACTGGAGTTGGAAGAAATTTTATTTCAATCGATTTTCATTTATTTTGGTTGATGCGGACAAAAAACATTGCAGGTAGGCTTAATATTGCCTGTTAGCACGGTCTGCATAGGAAATTCACGAAAAAATAAAAAAAATACCATAAAATATTTTGTTTTTTTTTTGTTCTTTTTTTTTCATTATTTGAATTTTAAATTATTTTAGTATCAAATTTACTTACAAAACATGAAGAAAAAAATAAATTTAAAGAAAAAAAATAAAAAAAGTCTGAAAATTACTGACTTATTATTTTTTATTTTTTCGTGAATTTCTAATGCAGATCCTACTGACAGATGATTTTAAGCCGATCCGCAATGTTTTTTGTCCGAATCGACCAAAATAAAGTAAAATCGATTGAAATAAAATTTCTTACAACTCCAGTTTTTCGACTTTGATCGCAAATTACTTGAATAAAAGTCCCATAAAGTGACAGGTTTTTTGTATTATTCTGAAGAATGAGGCTTTGGGAAAGTTTGTGAAATCAATAAAAAGTCCTTCAGACCTCTACTTATTTTTTTTCCCATACTAACTATTTCAGTGATGTTTTCTTGAAAACAACATTTTTGGACTTTGGATCAAAATTGCGGTATCTTCTAAAAGTCCATAGCTGATCATTATTTTTTTGGTGATAGATAATTTATCTGAAACTCTAAAGAATAAAAAATATTGCTGAAAAGACAAAAGAAAAAAAAGTTATAAAATAAAATTGAATGCTAGGTAATTTTTTTCAAAAAAACCTTAAAAGCCTCATAACTTCTAAACGACAAAAAATGGCTGAACATACATGGGGGTGATTCGGGTAGCCCTCGGTGTCAGCTACCTAGATTTTCTCGCTTGACGTCTATGTTTGGGCCACCCGTCCGTTGGTTGTTCCTGGGAACAATAGGGGGAGGTTTTAGTGGGGTTGCAGTAGAAGCTTTAAAATGCCAGAAGTATGGCTCTCTCCTGAGTAGTTATATTTTTTATCCCCTTGCTCTTGAGACCACTGGGGTTTGGGGGATTCAGGGCAAGGCTTTTGTCAAGGAGATAACCGTGGGTTTGACTACCTCTCCGGGGCATATCTGATGCAAAGTTCAGCGTGTATATAAAAGGCTTAGGTTGACTGACTCATCACGCTACAGCCCAAACGGCTGAACCTATAAGTATGAAATTTGGACAAAAGTTGCGTTATATGGTGGAGGGTTCATTTAAGAAGCGATTTTTTTTTATTTAACCCTTAAGTGGGTCAAAATAGGGCTGAAAGTGTGTATGGGAAAAAAATTTTTTTTGGTCTTTTGTTCTTAAATCTTGATTTTTTGTACTTTTTTTTTAAAATGACTTGACACCTATTTCAGATTTTTTTTCATTTCTATGTTCTTAAGGGTTAAAATGGGTGCCAAAGTTTTTCGATTTTTTTCACCAGTTACGATCGATGCTGGAACAAAACCGCTAATGCCAAAACAATGAAAATTTGACAATAGTTGTAATTTGTGGACACGCTACGGGTTAAGACAGATTTACTTCAAGTTTAACCCTTAAGGCGGTAAAAATGGGGTCCAAAGTTTGTATGAAAAAAAAAAATTTTTTTATCCGGATTTACTTGCAACTAAGAATTCGTATATTAAATCAAAAATAATTTAACACCTGTTTGAGCTTTTTTCTAATTTTAGCAGTTTAAGGGTTAAACGAGGTTGAAATGTATGAATATTTTTCGTGATGTAGTGTCAACGTCGGGCCCAAACCGTTTAAGCTACAACTATGAAATTGAAACTGCAGTAGCGTTTTGTAGCAAAACTACCCACCATGAAGAAAAAAATATAATTTTAACCCTTCAAATGCCCAAACCGGGGTTCAAAGTTTGTATGAAATAAAATTTTTTTTTGGTCCGATTAACTTGAAACTTAGTATTTGTATATTAAATAAGAAACAATTAAACACGTGTTTCAGCGTTTTTCAAAATTCTGCCCACTAAAGGGTTAAAAGGGGTAGAAAAGTTTGAATATTTTTCCTCATTTAGTATCAATGCCAGGCCTAAACCATTAAAGCTACAATTATGAAATTGAAACTGCAGTAGTGTTTTGTGGCAAAACTACCTACCATGAAGAAAAAAATATAATTTTAACCCTTCAAATGCCCAAACCAGGGTTCAAAGTTTGTATGAAATAAAATATTTTTTTGGTCCGATTTACTTGAAATTTAGTATTAGTATACTAAATCAGAAAAAAATAAACACGTGTTTCAGCGTTTTTCTCATTTCAGCCAATGAAGGGTTAAAATGGGTGGAAACTTTGAAGTTTTTTTCCTGATGTAGTAGCAATGCTGGGCCCAAACCATTGAAGCTACAACTTTCAAATTGAATGTGCAGTTGCATTTCATAGCATTACTACCCACCATCAAGAAAAAAATATAATTTTAACCCTTCAAATGCCCAAACCGGGGTTCAAAGTTTGTATGAAATAAAATTTTTTTTTGGTCCGTTTAACTTGAAACTTAGTATTTGTATATTAAATAAGAAACAATTAAACACGTGTTTCAGCGTTTTTCAAAATTCTGCCCACTAAAGGGTTAAAAGGGGTAGAAAAGTTTGAAGATTTTTCCTGATTTAGTATCAATGCCAGGCCTAAACCATTAAAGCTACAATTATGAAATTGAAACTGCAGTAGTGTTTTGTGGCAAAACTACCTACCATGAAGAAAAAAATATAATTTTAACCCTTCAAATGCCCAAACCAGTGTTCAAAGTTTGTATGAAATAAAAAATTTTTTTGGTCTGATTTACTTGAAATTAAGTATTAGTATACTAAATCAGAAAAAAATAAACACGTGTTTCAGCGTTTTTCTCATTTCAGCCAATGAAGGGTTAAAATGGGTGGAAACGTGTAAGTTTTTTTCCTGATGTAGTAGCAATGCTGGGCCCAAACCATTGAAGCTACAACTTTCATATTGAATGTGCAGTTGCATTTCATAGCATTACTACCCACCATCAAGAAAAAAATATAATTTTAACCCTTCAAATGCCCAA
Source organism: Zelleria hepariella (assembly GCA_949319315.1). Lineage (NCBI taxonomy): Eukaryota > Metazoa > Arthropoda > Insecta > Lepidoptera > Yponomeutidae > Zelleria > Zelleria hepariella. The sequence goes on along the minus strand of OX439380.1, from coordinate 4,108,009 downwards.
ACCGGGGTTCAAAGTTTGTATGAAATAAAAAAAATTTTTGGTCCGATTTACTTGAAACTTAGTATTTGTATATTAAATAAGAAACCATTAAACATGTGTTTCAGCGTATTTCAAATTTCTGTCCATAAAAGGGTTAAAAGGGGTAGAAAAGTTTGAAGATTTTTCCTGATGTAGTATCAATGCCAGGCCTAAACCATTAAAGCTACAACTATGAAATTGAAACTGCAGTAGTGTTTTGTGGCAAAACTACCTACCATGAAAAAAAGAATATAATTTTAACCCTTCAAATGCCCAAACCGGGGTTCAAAGTTTGTATGAAATACATTTTTTTTGTCTGATATACCTACTTGAAACTAAGTATTCGTATGCTAAATCAGAAATAATCAAACACATGTTTCAGCATTTTTCTCATTTCAGCGAATGAAGGGTTAAAATGGGTGGAAACGTTGAATATTTTTCCCTGATATAGTAGCAATGCTGGGTCCAAACCATTTAAGTTACAACTTTGAAATTTGAACTACTGTTGCGTTTTATAGCAAACTACCAACCATGACGAAAAAAGTAACAATGTTAACCCTTGAAATGCCCAAACCGGGGTTAAAAGTTTGTATGAAATACATTTTTTTTGTCTGATATACCTACTTGAAACTAAGTATTCGTATGCTAAATCAGAAATAATCAAACACATGTTTCAGCATTTTTCTCATTTCAGCGAATGAAGGGTTAAAATGGGTGGAAACGTTGAATATTTTTCCCTGATGTAGTAGCAATGCTGGGCCCAACCCATTCAAGTTACAACTTTGAAAAACTACAGTTGCGTTTTATAGCAAAACTACCAACCATGAAGAAAAAAGTAATAATGTTAACTCTAAAACGGCCAAAACGGGGTTCAAAATTTGTATGAAATTATCATTTTATTGGATTCAGATTAACTTGAAACTAAGTAGTCGTGTATTAAATCAGAAATAATAATTAAACACATGTTTCAGCATCAAAAAGGGTGGAAACATTTTAAGAGTTTTCCTGATTTAGTATCAATAACAATGCCGGAACCATTGAAGCTACAACTATTCAATGAACATTTAACTACAGTTGCGTTTTATAGCAAATCTACTAAGCATGAAGAAAACAATAATAATGATAAACCTAAAACGGCCAAAAAGGTTCAAAGTATGTATTTTTTTTGTTGGACATATTTGATCTTTACCAATTTGGTCACACACATACACAACACATACACGCTGAAACTGCACGACGGATTTGGATGACTTTTGGAATAGAGATAGCTTACAAAAATACACACCCATGACTCTATTCATGCTAATTTGATAATGGTGAAAGATGTACCCAGGCAACTTCTTATAAGTCTTCGCGGACGAAGTCGCGGGCGAAAAGCTAGTACAAATATAAAATGACGAATACACCAAACACGCTTCGCTTTTATACCCTGGGCCTGCGAACGGAAAGAGCAAGCGATAAAAAAACCGAGGGGTGTAGAATTAGAATGTCATTGGGTGTAGAGTGTAAGATACATTTTTAAGCCCATTGTCACTTCAAAGAATTGAATACCTTGGAAAAGATGTTTTTTTTTTGTCTGAACTCAATATGGAGCAAGACTTAAAAGTTTTTGACCCTTTTATTACCTTTAACCACCGAACTAAACATCTTGATCGATAGTATATACACATCTACACGTTTGCATGGTTAGCACCATGCTAGGATGACCCCTTGGCAGCTCTTATCGTACGCAAATCGCAATGCATCAATCGAACGAGTAGGCGACATCTCGGACAAAATATTTTCGGACACTTTGTCCGAAATGTCGCTTTGTATTTATAATATTTTTGAGGCGACATCTCGGACACTCTCAAAATATTGAACCTGTATCGTACAGTCAGATAGGTACTAAAGTATTCAAATTTAATACACAGAGAAAGAGCGTTACCACAGCTGCCTATTTTAGGATAGCCTGAATTTAAGCACTCAGATAGCATTCGGCTCATTTTTGATGAAAAAGTACTAGGCTTACATAAGGTGCTAGGAGGATCATCACCTCAGTTCTCACATAATTTTGTTCCTAACTAACCCCGCGTAATTATTTGGGAACTGAGGTGGTGATCCTCCTACCACCTTATGTAAGCCTAGTACTTTTCATCAAACATTATTTAATTTAACGCTACCCTACGCTTCGTCTTAATAAAACACTATAACTAGTGGTACTTTTTGGATGTGCTGAGCCTTTGTTACCTGCGCACATGAGACGCGGAAGCAGATTGCCAAACGTTGGTACACGAGGCAAAACATTCAAATATTGTCAACATAATACATTGTATAGTTAAGATATGCTTTCATAAAATTGATGAAATTAAATGTGTGTGGTGAGCACACACACTTGCGGGGGAGAAGCAAATGTTGAAGATGGCATGAAGATATTATTTGCATGTGGGTTTGTAACATTTTTATTAGTCTCCTCATAAATAAGATTGTAGGGAGTTTTTATCCGACTGTACAAAAAAGCTTTATTTGTAAGTGTCCGAGATGTCGCCTCAAAAATATTAAAATAATAAAGAGACATTTCGGACAAAGTGTCCGAAAATATTTTGTCCGAGATGTCGCCTACTCAATCGAACAAAAATAGTGTTATTCTAGCGTGTACGTAGACCCTTACACGCGTGAACTCTATTCACTTACGTTACGGGTGACTTTGCAACGAAAGTATAAGGGTCTACGTGCTGTTTACTGTACATAGGTACAGTCAGCCACACGCTAGGATACCCCTTTTTGTACGATTGGCGTCCTTATGCCGTGCGCGGTAAGAGCTACCATGGGATATCCTAGAGTCTAGGATAGGACCTAGACTGTGGCCGACTGTACATGAACATTCAACACCATTCAACCATCACTGTGGTAAGTTTGTAACGCATGGTTACTCTCCGTTGCGTCTCCCCAAGTTCAAATATGTTTGGATAGCAGCCATATTCTATCAAATGGGGTAACCGCCTTTTGGCACGTGCCCCTAAGAGCCCAGTGTGTCAACCCCACAGTGTGACGATCCCACGGTCGCTGTCACCTCCTTGGGTTCCCGTGGGATATGGCAGGAAATGGCAGAGTTAGTTACCTGCGGGATCAATTACGACCATTTTTGTATCTTGGGTATTTGAGTAGAAAACTTTTTAAATACATATTATTATGCAAAACGACTAAGGCCCGTAACCGACTAAGGTTTATACAGCTCGATACACTTATGCATGTATCTACCCCTTCGGCCGCCTACGAAACCAATGCTAAGTAACCAGTGGGAGGCTCGGAGACCTAAAATACAGATCTTTGATATAGTTTAGGCTCCAGTCTTTCCACAAATTCTTATCTATGTGCTTTTCCGTGTATGTAAATAACTGTAGTAAATTAATCTATATCTTTATCTTTAGTTACGTTTGAAGGGCATAAAACTCTATGTTAATCTAAATAATAAAAGAGAGCGCTATCTAGGTCGACATAGTGGTAACTCATCTTAAAAATACCATTAATATTGAATGAAGAAAAAAAACCGTGAGATAAAAATTGTGTACAAACATCGGCACGTGCTAAAAGTTTGACCAATTTATTATCTTCATATTATTTCAACGCAAAATCAACCCTAACACCTGGACTGTAAAGCATAAAGAACCATCCCTCGTTTGGTATTTTAACCTCGAATCCCAACGGCAGGGGCTACCTGGTTAGAATCTTAGAATAGAAATAAACAAAAGTCGCAACATCTTCTTTTAAACTTAACCTTTCGTAAGCACATCGCTTTTTCCCTAACTCTTCCCTACAGTTTATTAGAATTATATCTAAGGTCCACTTGCGTCAACCAGGGTTAGCCAGTTAACTCTGAGTTAACGTCAAAATTTGTATGGAAATGTCAAGTTAACTCGGAGTTAGTTTGCTAATCCTGAGTGACGCCTAAAGGAACGCGAAGTGTGGGTAGACCAGCTGCACGATGTTCCGACGACATCGAGGCCGCAGCAGGCTCAACCAGCCCCCTTAGCACGCTGGCCTTTTGTCTACTTTCAACTGTCACCTTAGCCACTGTTCACTGTCACCTCAGTAGTGTTAAGTGGCTAAGATGACAGTTGAGAGTAGGCAAAAGGTCAGCGTGCTAAGGGGGCTGGACCACAATAGCTACAGACCGGCTAGAATGGAAGAAGCATGAAGAGGCATACGTCCAGCAGTGGAAAAATAAATGCTGAAGAAGAAGATATCTAAAGTAGTCTGCTATTCCGACACCAATAAAACGAATCGGAACCGCATGATAGAAAAGTCAAAAGATAGAAAAGGCATAAACTGTGCTGCTTGCAGTTTCTTATTAATATTAGCGCGGCGAGCAGAAGTATTAGAGCTTTTGTAAGAAACGTCAAATAGGGTTGGGAGATAGAGAAGTTTGGAATAATTTCAATTTACTAAAAGTTATAAGACAGTGGCTAAATAACCAGGTTTGAATAAAGTTCAACATAAGAATATTGGTAACTTCATACTTGTCATAGGTAGGTCGTTTGGATGCTGATGAATATGAAGATAATATATTGGTGATAATACATTGGTGTACTAATACATAGTATATCTCCAAATCTCTCACCAAAAGAAATCTGTCATCTAACTCCATTCTCAAGCGCCTATTTAAGACGACGTACGTTTCACAACTAGCGCCGCCAATGGAAAAAAAATCATATGTTTTTTGTGGATGCGTTTTTAGCAAAAAACGCTCCTGCGATTCCTCAACGCGAGGCTTAACTATTTTTAGGACCTAAGGTTTGGATTCCAGGATTGAATTTCCTACGAATGCAATCGATTCTCGCCAAAAGTGGCCACTTTTGGCGAGAATCGATTGCATTCTTAAGTTCTAGGATCTGGAATCCAAACCTTAGGTCCTAAAAATAGTTAAGCCTCGCGTTGAGGAATCGCAGGAGCGTTTTTTGCTAAAAACGCATCCACAAAAAAGATATGATTTTTTTTCCATTGGCGGCGCTAGTTGTGAGACGTACGTCGTCTTTAAACCATAATATATTGCTTCAACATTCCATTAACTTATCATAGTAAACTTCGTGGAGAATCTTGATTAGTTGGGCTAGCCTTCTCCAATGTTAGTGATCTGTGACCCTGGCTATGTCGTTCCGTAAGGGTTCACCCGGGAACCGAAGTTGCGTCCCATGAGAAATTACAACGGATTTTCGGACAAAAAACTTTGCTAACTGTACACTATAGAGGTATACGAATGACAACCAGATATATTTTATTGCCAACAATGAAATAGCTGATTCAATAGGTAGAATAATTTATTGTTGAAAACCAATCGGACTTTGATTTGGTTCAGTGGCAACCACTAACTTTATATCCAGTTCAGTGGTTTAACATTTTGATGAATTTCAACTGAATAATTTTATTCGCACTGATTGAATTGGACAAGCTATAGGGAACAAATTTTATAGATAAACCAATTAATTAAGGTACCCATTTCGTTGTTCATCTAAAATTCTAAAATATATTGTTATTTAATTTTAGAAGTCCCGTTAAGTCACTTTAGACTTTTACTTATGTCTAAATACAAGGTGTTATTAAATTCGTTAGCAGTCTCACTACGCCTCAATACAAACAACTTTTAGAGCTAAAAAATAAGGCTACTTTTCCGCTAAAGGTAGAGGACTAGAGGCAGTACTATTGACTGCACCAAATTATACAAAAACAGCTTTTTTTTTGTCCCATAGTAATTAACAGCTTTTTTTGTCCCATAATAATTAAGTGGTTGATGTTGCTGTGTAGAAAAATGCTCAACGTCACCCTGCAGATTTAAATAAATGATGCTGCAAGATTATTTTTAAACTTAGTTCCCTCAATAATGAAGTCATTAAAAACAACGTCTCGTCCCGTCTTAATTTGGCCCGAAACTCTTCCTAAAAAACGTAATTTATCCCGGTCCTAATAAACACGTTTAACCCTACAGCGACGCAGGTAAAAAGGATCAGTTAAAAATTCCCACGCGGCCCGGGGAATTCCCTTGGGAATATTAAAATACCTCGCCGGTGACACCGACGAAACATTCGGGAAGAAATAGGGGACACGAAAAGACTGCTTCGGTCAATACGCTAGCGACAATGACTTCGATCTTACAACTTAAACTTTCGTAAGCACTGCACATTTTTATAACTAGTGGTTCGCCCCGAACTATGAACTCGCGACCCCTATCTCAGCAACCCCTCGACCGATTTAGCTCATGTTCGAACTTAAAAATTATCTTAGCCTCATTTACCTGCCTACCAATTATCGTCGAACGAACATTCATACATACATACATACATACATACATACATACAAACATACAAACGCCGGATTGTTCCAGTAGACTCGGAGAACTTCGTTCGCTCGTTCAATAATTTAGCGGTTTCACTAACTTTTATTATTCGTCGGAATAGCCGACATGTTTCGACCTCGTCCGGAAGTCTCATTCATGTAATGGAGGAGGGACGGAGGACGCGTTCGTCGCGGCGATCATCCGCTCACTGACCAGTCCCTCCGTGTGGGAAGTCACGTTGCTGGTTTTGCTCTACATCGGCATGAAATAATTATACAGGGTGTTAAAAGACCGCCAACAAAGCGGGAAACTACATATTGTCCTCATCATAAGGAGCATTTTTGCCCAAGGAACTATGCCTGGGAAATCAACGGTTTCCGAGATAATGAGGTTCAAAGTCGGACTTTTCAAAACTTTTTTTTTGCAGAAATGCATTCAGTATCTAGTTCTCAACATACCTTCTCAAGGAGCCATATCAAAATTATGAATATTTCTTACAAAAAACGACGTTAAAATTGCAACCCGCAATGTATTCTAAACATCGGCACTTTAAGTTTAAGTAACATAAAATTATACCTACGCTTGCGCAATATGACTTCTGTGCGTTAGACGTCCATTGCGTGATAAAATATTTTTCAAAATTATAACCTAAAAAACCAAAATCATTTCCCAGCAATAATTTATCGAAAAAGTACTTTGTTTTGTTGTCTAGTATGCGTGGCTTTCGGGTCTGTTGGCGGTCTTTTAACACCCTGTATACCCATTCCGGCAGGATTTCCTCTTTATTCCAGCAGTTTCAGCAGTTTGACGGAACCTTTCTGAAAAACCCTGTTTATTGTGTTATTGACCTATACTTTTACTATCTTGCGCTCCAACTTGAGTGGGCTTTTTGGGCCTTACCTGCCTCGTAGTGCACCCGGGACCATGAAAACGGCACGAGCGTCAGAAGGGTTAAATTAAAATGTACTATGTATTTAGTTGTTAAAATTAAGGGGTTGTCTGGGACAATTTTAATCGTGCGTGAGAGATTGGATATAGAGATTATGGTAGAGTCAGATTGGTAGCTCGTTATTTTGTAAGCCATGTCTACATGCCATGAATATGAAGGTTATTGTTGTATTATGTTTATCTTCGATGTAATACTATCACATAAATACTTAGGCTATGATTTATAAAGATAAATTTGTCCCTCTTGATGAAGCAACATTGATTTTGATAAAGGAAATTTTGATACACAAGGCTACTTTTTATCGAAATCTACGGGGTGGTCAAAAGCTTTTATTTATTTCTACTTATAGTTGGAGGGTCCGTGGATGCGTGCCGCTAGAGACCGAGGAGGATGGCGTGAGGGGGAAAAGGCCTATACCCAGCAGTGGGCAAATGTGGGCTGAAAATGATGATGATAGTTGGAGAGCTGGTGACCAATCGAGATATTTTTTCGTACAAGGCTGGGAGTTGGTAGGCTGATAAAGTAGACTTCGCTGAGTCTGGGAAAAATATTTTTTTGGCCCGGTCGCGGTTGAGAGTTAGATTATTTCGACTTTGAAAGTTTAAATGTATGGGTTGAGTCATTTCTTTTTTGTCTACAAGGATTAAGCCAGAACCCCCGCTTTTATTTTTTTGGTCATTACTGAAATAAGGAACGGAAGGTCAGTATTTTTTTTTTTAAATGCCTTCTACTTGTTGAGTTTACTTACTTTCTGCCCCACCACGCCTAAAAAAATACTGGGTACCCCCATATTGGGTAACTAACTAAAAGTACCTACATATTGCGCCGTGGTTTCCTGTATTAAAGGCTTTTATTTTATTAGAGTTTTCACTAATGAGCTGCCTCTGCTGAATAAAATAATAGTTACACAGTAATAAAGGGTTACAAAACGTTCCCACCTCATTACCATAATATTTCTCCCCAGCGCTTATGATACCAAACACTAAACCGAACTATGCGAAGAATTCGAGCGTGTACCGGTCCCCCTTGAAATTATACGCCCATAGATAATTGCTGGACTTACCTAACACCGCAGCTGGTTATCAGCGCTTGATTCCTATTAAGCTAGACGTCCATTAGCGGCGGATCGGGCCGGGCCGCATCGCAAGATTCCGCAAAAATCCGCCTGGCTGTATTTACATGAGACAGCGTCCACTAGCGGCGGATCGGGGCGGGGCGGGCCGCAGCGCAATAATCCGCCGCTAGCGGAAGCTGTTTCATATAAATACAGGCAGGCGGATTTTATTTTGCGGCTCGCCCCGGCCCGGCCCGACCCGATACGCCGCTGATGGACGTCTAGCTTTATAGTATGACGTTCCTGCTATGGGTAATGAACATGTCTCAGAATCTAAGATAACAAATAACGGTACGTAACTTTTTATACAGGGTGAAAGGTCCTGTGATACTGTGTGAAGGGTCGCTTAACTTACCAATGCAAGCAACTTTTACTAAGGGGCCAAGTGCGAAATCTCGAAAAAAAAGCCACTGCTCCATACATCATTTGTATAAACTTAATTGATAGGTGCCACCACCAGGAATCAAACCTGGGACCTCAATCTTGTGAGGTCTACCGAACTACCACTAGAAGGCCTACGTAAGGCCTTTGCTATCTACGTAATGAAATGATTTATACAGCGTCCAGTGGCCCCTTTACACACACTAGATGGGTGAAGAGACCACTCGGCGCTGCAGTGCCTGGGACATTGTTTTAGATGGAGTAGGCTTGCCCAGCACCTATACCATCCTGACAGTTGGCCAGAAGGCCTAATACTTGTGATATTCAGCCCGAGTAGCTCAAAGATCGATACTAGAAAGCCAATCAAGCGCTCGATAGCCAAACCTGTCAACACAAAGCTGTAGCCCTCAAATAACTAAATAGGTCGGTGCGAACGGTTCACGGATTCACACGGGCACCCTTGGATTCCCACCAGTTCCCACAAGAAAGTGGCGCCTGCGTGGGACTGGGAACTGAGTTAGAACTTGGGACCCTAGTTTGTGCGTGTATTGTTGCCACGGTTGGTAATATGGAAATTCTTACTGACTTAGCTAGCAGCACCGATACAAAAAAAAAGTTGGTGGTTTTAGCAAAAGAAAAAACAAGACCACAAACAATTCCGGCTAGCATTTTTCAGGACCCAGGACGTAGATAAGTATTAACTTGCATGATTTTTGGCCAAAACTCTAGACTATCTAGGACTTAGATTCTAGGTTTAAAAAATACCTTGTTTCAACCGCTAAAATGGTCTTGTATCGTCAAACATGCTATCTAAAAACTAAGGCCTTGGCATCTGCGTAATGAGATGATTTTTACAGGCGTCCAGTGGCACCTCCACTCATACTAGATGGGTCAAGAGACCACTCAGCACTGCAGTGCCTTGGACATTGGTATTAACATATTATGGTAATTTGATTACACTTTATTACTTACTTCACAATTCCCACGAATTTTGAAAATACTCACAGTTCCTCAAAAAAGGGTTCAAGTTTCCCACGTAAGGGTAAAATTCTCACAGGAAACTATTTCGTCCCACGGTGATGAAAGTGTCTCTTGTACTTAAAATGATTCCCTTAATTTTTTTTACTCTTTTTCTTACTCAACCCCAGAGTTGACCCTACTTCACCAGAGCAAAAAATATTGTGAGAAAAGAACATATTTCCCTACCTGGGATAGTTTAACGTCTTTAACGAACGTTCCCATGAAACTCAAGGGTAGGGTTTTTTGGGTCGTTGTTAATATTCATGACTATTAGGGTATCGTGGAGATGTGAGATTAATTACCTTTTTTGATGAATATTTTGCCATAAAAGCACATTTAATACACTATTCGCATAGTACTAGAAAAAGAAGGTGAGGAAACATTCTTTGTTCAATGGCATAAAAGCTGCATTTATTTGAGCAGTTTAGTGTAGCTAAAGTTAAACCAAAGACAAAGGCATTGAAATTGGCCCACATTTTACCAAAATAATAATATGAGCCAATATTTTTTTTTTATTTCACTGAAAATGTGACGAAAAAAATCGCACCCCTTAAATAACAGCCATTTAAGGTGCAATTAACCAATAAACCGCGTTTAAATAGACAGAGTAAATCTATTGAATGAAGCCGAACATAACAAGGACATTAAATTTACCGTTTAACTCTAGAAGTTATTCGCAACAGAAGTACGCTTCATAATGAAGCCAGTTGGTATAATTTATTAACATCACTTCTGCAATAAATTGGCTTCTAATACAATCATTAAATGAACCATATAATAATATGAAGTTTCCATAGTATAAACTGAGATTTTGATATTTCAGGCCTTATTATAGAAATCTTATGAATGATACCCCCTGTTTTAGGGCATACTTAGGCCTTTTATTTGTCATGCTGACCTCTCCGGTCCATTGTTAGTGTGGTCCACTGCTTTCTAACTAGCTTTAAATTACGTGAACGTGTTAAATAAAGTAGATTCTCTATGAATTTACAAAAATTATGCTTCGGTTTATCATAAATTTATTCAAATCTATTTCGGGATTTAAATTGGTTAAGTATTTACAAGAACGATAGATGCATCTTAATTCATCAAATATCGAGGGAGGTATGCCTCTATTACTGACGCATTTTTTTCAGAGCATAGGCTCTAGGCATACCTAGAGCAGTCTATACTGGAATGTTAAAAGTAATAAGTAAAGTCATTTTTTTTTTATTGCACTAAGGCCCGTAATATCAATCACAGTTTAAACTCAGACCATAGATTAATCATCGCATTTTGTATGAAAATTAATCGACAGACAGGGTTTAAACTAGATTTTTTGGTTTAAACTGTCATTGAGACTACGGGCCTAAAAGGGTTTACATGTTGAGTCTACACTTCTGTCGTATCTAGTTAGTGCCGCCGTTAACCGGTAATAATCGGTTTTCGGTGCGTCATTGGCACGCGCCGCAACCCCTCGTGTGTATTGGAAATACACTCGAAATATTTTATGCAAGGGGCAGATGAAACGAGCGATTGTGAATCTTATGCGTTTTGGAATAAGTTATTTAATTTTGTGAAAATTTCCCGCGAAGAAATTATAATTATAATTTTCATGAAAGTCAAAAATTCCGTAAATAATAGTTACGTACGTTCAATAATCGAAACGTTTGCTGTCCAAAAATATCATAGTACATATGATAAAAATAACGCTCGAAAAATAACTAAGTATGAGGGGGGGGGGTAAGTACTGAAAAAAAATTAAAGCAACGCAATCCGTCCATAACGAGCCATTTCTCACACAAAATCTAATCAACGATCAGCAGTCCTGTTTTTAAGCACCAGTTTAAAGCCGCTTTGAATCCGTCACGGCACGTGCCACCGCCCTATCTCACAAGTCAGTAGTGTGTCGCCACCCTAAAACAGACCCACTTCAAACTCTGGTGATCCCCAATCCCATACTTTTAAGTCCAGCTTCAAGTCTACCAAAAGAGCCATCGGTGAGAGACTCTGCTATTAGTATTTGGACGAAATTCCCACAAAATGTTAAGTTCTCATGCGAACGAAGCCTTTCCTGTGGGAACATTTTTTTCCTGGGAATCGAATGTAGAGTCAAGGAAGTGTTGTGGGTTTTATTTAGTCCTTGGACGTGGGAGCGTCGCAAAGTGCGTTGAAGGTTAGATATTGTTATCTTTCAGTAAACTGGATGTTTCTAACTTTATTAGCAATGTAAAGATTCAAGTTCAAATTAGGTAGGTATCTTTAATACTAAAATCTAGGGGCAATGGAATCTCTTGGAAACATTGAAACACAGTCAAAACCTACGGCATATTGGACTTCCCGTTGACCTAGATCATGAGCTTTGGTAAGAAGTAAGGTCTTACGTCGCCAAGAGGATGGAAGATCGAGCCGAAATATTCTGGGGCCTGAGTCTGTAACGCAATGCTGCTAAAATGGGCTCCCAGTTGATGGCTTCAATTACGATTATTAATGCTGTTGGTCCTTTTATTGTTCATGTAGTACAGAAATAATATTCTGATTCTATTTCTAGAGGATTAGTTTTCTGGTTGTAGGAGAAAAACGAGGAAACCCCGGTTTTGTCCTTCTACTGGGACGTCATCGACACGCCATTGCGTTACAGACTTAAGCCTCTGTTGATATGGAAAATAACAGGAAGGGACCTACCTCCAGCAGTGGCTAGACAAATGCTGAAGAAATACCTCTCACAAGTAGGTTAAAGTAAAACAATCCTACTTATTTAACTTACCCCTTATACAAGGTGTTACAAAAGTTACCTAACACTTTTTACAGGGTAATAGCACCCGGTGATAGGGATCACAACCTAAATATTTTTTTGCTCTATGACGTTCCGTTCATTTTTAAATTACCGTTTAATAAAATGTGAACGATGTGGCGGGAGAAAAGTATTTTTTAAATATTGTTTTCATTGACTTTCACAATGTTTTAACAACTCAAAGCTATGTAATTGCACCTGCACGCACAAACATATTTTTAAATTTGAACTAATAACAAAATCTAAAGATTAATGAAAAAATTTCAATTTTGAGGTTATAAAATAAAAATTGTTTTTTCAACTTTTTTTTACAGATTTGACATCCTGTTGACCAGTAGGTTACACCCTGTAAAAAGAGTTAGGTACTTTTGTAACACCTTGTATTATTGCAAAAAAAGAGCCGCTTCCAAAAAGTTTGCAATACTCTATCTCTTGACCTCGAAGGTCGTGGGAACTGTTGACAAGGACCGTCTGTCTGTATGTCTGTTTGCCTTTTAGTGATACGTGTCAATAGGTTCCCACAGGCACTGTTTGGTTAGGGGTCGGGCCAACTTAAAGTAGGCATTAATGGTTAATTGCGTTGTTGCGGTTAAAGTCTATAGGTACTGTCGTGAAATACCATACTTAATAATAAAATTATAGTACAGTCACCCGCAACGGCTTAATTCACTAAAAAGCTTACAGGTTATAAGAACGTAATTTTTAAGAACGTAACACTAACTGCCGGTTTCTGATTTGAGAAATTCACTAAGCAAATAGATAAGTATTGTTCTATCTCTGCAGATTTCTCACAAAAGAGCGCGACAGAGCGATACGTATATTTTGTTTTATTACTAGGGTTCCGTACCTCAAAAGGGAAATCGGAATCTTCATACGATGTATTAATTATTTCGATAAAAGTACATCCTTATAAATTAGTCTTGCTGTTCTTTTCATCAGCAAAAAAAAAACTCTCACCCCCCATTTTCATCCCAAAATATCTCAAGCTAAATTCCACCTTGACGCATCGGCTCCACTTTTTTTCCCACCGCCGTAACGCCTGTTCACACGGTTGGCGAAATTCCCGCCACCAACGGGACGGTTCACACGAGAACGGAAGAGGTCCGTGGGACCGCGTCGACCTTGACCTTATGATGCGCCAGCGCAGACACGGGGTGTTGTGTCGATTGTTTGCTGAGACGTGGGTTCGATAACAACAGGGGGTAATCGTTTGTACAATAAAATGTAAAGTAAAATTTTTTGGGCAGTAAATAAAATGGAATACAGAAAAGCACTTAACTTGTTAACTACACGATCCACTACTTTCCTTAAAACAACTGGCATAAAAAAAACCTAGGCCCGGTTTCTGGATTGAGAATTAACTTAAGTAAAAACTGTCACGTTCTTTTGTGCGAAACCTGCAGAGACGGAACGATACTGAAGTGCTTGCTTAGCGAATTTCTCAATTCAGAAATCGGCAGCTAGTGCTGGGGAAATGCTAATTTTTAGCATGGCACGTTAGATACAACTCAATTGTTTCTATCATTGTTTATGACATCTAACTATATTACTATTATTTATAACGAAGAAAAAAAAAGGTCGGTTACAAAGCAAAAAAGCCACTGCACCTCTTGCAGAGCACCCTGTATATAATTTTCCCACGGCGGCGCGGGTTCCACGACCGCGAAGCGTGAAAGTGATGATGCGCTGCCGCCACAAATAACAACACCATTTATTATGCTTCATTTAACTTAATTCGATCTATGAACTCAATAAAAGCAAAATAAAATACGGCCAAGTGCGAGTCGGACCCGCGCGCCGAGGGTTCCGTACAAAAATAAAATAAAATAATTATGTTTTAGCTTGTGGTAATGAAGCCCTTTCATATGATACCCCACATGATACGGTCGTCTCACTTTGAAATGTGCACCCCACGTTTTTAGTATTTTTACCTTATTTTTTAGGTTCGAAAGTCAACGGAAATTAGCTTTCAGGTTTTGATTCCCTTGAAACATGCGGCAAAAAGCTGCATAAACGGCCGTATATCTTTTGATTGCTTAACTAAGGCTTAAATGTAGAAGGTTGATTTTTTCACATCTCTAATGGACTGCAAACCTATGTAGTTGATATTCATTTCAACTAGATACCTCCATCCACACTATCCTATAATGGTTCCGTTTTTTTCTATTGACGTACGGACACCTGTTTAAAATCATTATCAGAAATAAGCGATGACAGCAACTGATGACGATGATGATTATGCGCTCTATAACCTTCTATACTCAATATACAGGGTACGGTCGGTCGCGAAGGCAGCCTGCTATTTCCTGCTGTATCCCACGGGAACCCAAGGCGGTAGCTGTGACCGTGGGATTGTCATGGGACTGACACACTGGGATCCTATGGGCACGAGCCAAACGGCGGCCTGGCCCAATTGAACTTGCACTATTGAGGGGTGAGTATATTTACATACCTACATGAAAGGATTAGGAAGAAAAAAATCCACGTACCTAACCTCTTGTCCGCTTTTCGGGTAGCCGCTGCTCCATTTGTACTGTTATTTTTAAATGTTTATTTGTAAAATGTTTTCGTTTGTGCAATAAAGAGTTACTTACTTACTTACTCCTTATTTACAACAAATATTACATAACTTTACTTTCTTAGCTTCACTCGCTACACTTGCTCCAAAATAATAAATAGCGGGAGAACAAGAATAGCAAAGTGGCGCCGAAAATTGGAGCACAGTTAACAATATTATGTTTTCATTCTGAACATAAAATACTTTCTGAGTTACAAACTCGTTTAAGAATCCCCTTCAGGACCGTGGGAACTCAGTGACGTCCAAGCGCGTGAAACGCTGTTTTCTATAGCTATTTCTCCCAGAGCGAGACGGAGCGCGGTAAAAGTGAGAGGCAATGCGGCTGTATGAGTCTACGTGTGTTCGTGTCCTTTCGCGAGTAACTAGTTGTAGTTGTAATGTAATAGATCTATTTTCCCAAAATTTTTCGTAGTTCAGCTGCCATTTCTACATTTTTATGGTATTTCAAAATTCTTTTTTTTCTGACAAGTACAACACATTATTGATGTTCCCAAGGTAGTTAAACTCCAATAGACAGTGTGATAATGTAAGTAAATAACAGCTGAAAGTAACCCCTTTTTCGGCGCGAAAAACGCATCGCTCTAATTTCTTTCAGGCTATTTTTTTACTATAAAAGTTATTTGCAAATCTCCATAGTGGTCATCTACTGACATAAACCAAGTTTCAGCAAAATCCAGCCTGTAGTTTAGAAATTAAACCGGAACTACGTTTGTATGGGGAAATGGTGCTCTATTTCATTCTGAACATAAAATACTTTCTGTGTTACAAACTCGTCTAATATACAACGTGTTACAAAACATCCTAACTCTTTTTACAGGGTGTAATCTACTGGTCAACAGGATGTCAATTCTGTAAAAAAAGTTAAAAAAAACAATTTTTATTTTATAACCTCAAAATTGAAAAATTTTCATAACTTTTTTGTTTTTGGTATTAGCTCAAATTTAAAAATATGTTTGTGTGTGTAGGTGCATTTGCATAGCTTTGAGTTGTTAAAACATTGTGAAAGTCAATGAAAACAATATTTAAAAAATACTTTTCTCCCGCCACAGCGTTCACATTTTATTAATTTAATAATCAACGGGACGTCATAGAGAAAAAAAAAAATTTAGGTGATGATCCCTATGACTGGGTGCTATTACCCTGTAAAAAGAGTTAGCATCTTTTGTAACACCTTGTAGACAGACAGCCCGCTCTCGCTTCGCTCGCTACGCTTCCCTCGCTTCGCTTGCGCCAGCATGTGACGATCGGTCTGCGTGTGACACTTTTATTGGTGTGGCGGTACTTCGCCAGCCTCGGACACGTACCCTATTGTACCGGGTAGTGAAGCGTGGTGGGGGGGGTGAAAAACTTTACACGGCCGGTGCCAACTACCCGCATTGCAGGATTGCGTTGTAAATGAATAAAACGAGGCTTACAGTCGACTTTTATGAATGTAGGTGCCTAGTTTTTATTATTACAAGTGCTGGGTTGCAGTTAATTTTGTTGTGTTATATTCCCTAGCGCTGTTACAGAATCTTATTAGGTACGGTACGACGAGATCTTTCTTTAAGAGGAGTATGTTTTCCAAAGGTTTGGAGATTGGAGATTTTTGGAGGTTACATTTACTGTTCTAAGCGCACGTATACAAGTAAAAGTAAAAACCAGAACTAACGAGCGTTTTTTTATGCTTTTCAGCTCGGATCCTTGTCTACAAGTCTAGAAGCTCAAGATATATTAATACACTATCTTGAGCTTAACATTAACATTAGCCAAGCTCTCAAGTCGGTGATTTTGTTTTTTGAGATCACCTACTTGAGCTCGAACTTGAGCTGACGACTATTAATGCCACCCTTAGGCCCGGTTTCTGAATTGAGATTTTTACTAAGTAAATGCTTACGTATCGTTCTGTCACGCTCTTTTGTGAGAAAACTGCAGAGATAGAACGATACTTATGTAGGGGTGGCCACTACCTCATACGATTACCTAAACCTATTTGCTTAGTGAATTTCTCAATTCAGAAACCGGCAGTTAGCCTATTACGATTTCACCCGTAACTTTCTTCGGAAGACGCATTTCACCCGCGGGGTTATGATTTGGTGATTTATTCGCGAAAACATATTTCTTTTACAGGCTTTTTATTCTGCATTTGCTGGCCCTTTCATAGAATAAGATATAAGAGTTAAATAGAAGGCACATTGTTCTTACTTATATGGAGAGCTGTTGACAAATCGACTTATTTTGTCGTACAAGGCTGGGAGCTTCTAGGCTGGTTGTTAAGGCTCCGCTGATCACGAAACTACTTTTTCTGCCAGTTGTTTTGCCAGCTGTTGAACAATACTCTTCTTTATTTCTTTAAGGGTGGCATTAATAGTCGTCGACTCAAGTTCGAACTCAAGTAGGTGATCTCAGAGAAGTCAAATGCTAATGTCAAGCCTTGGCTAATGTCAATGTCAACCTCAAGATAGTGTTCAAGTTTGACATTAGCCAAGGCTTGACATTAGCATTTGACTTTTCTGAGTACACCTACTTGAGATCGATCTCAAATAGGTTATCTCAGACGATTATTAATACCACCCTAACAGTTATTTAAAGCTGCCTACATCTACGGCCTAAAAACTCTGACACCGGGTGGCCACTATACTACCTCTTACGATTACCTACCACCATCCGTTCTGAGCAAAAACTTTTTCTGAGCCATGCATTCCATCTTCTACCAGCACGCCTCTTCCCTTCAATCTTGTCTTAAGGCTCGGTATAAGGCTAACTAGCGCCACCAATGTTAAAAAAATCATATCTTCCTTTAGAAGAAATTTCTGGAAAAATCCTAAGATGAGCCTATGCGCCATGCTTTTCTAGATTTTTAAGTGTAGATACCCTCTTCGAAATTTACTTTTAAGCTAAAAATTTTTCGATAACCGCCAAAAACTGCCGTTTCTTCTTTCATTATTGTAAACAACAGAACAACAATAATTCAGCCGATTATGTGTTCTGGTCTACGAAGCAGTGGTAGTGCCCAAAAGGTTTTATTCTCGCGAACGAAAAATTGCTCAGTTTAGCAACAAAATGTAAAAAACTGTGAAAATTTTGAATTTCCCGCCACAGTACTTCCATCTTCCAGCCTTAAGACTAGAAATTGAGTTGGGTACCTACACTTAAAAATCTAGAAAAGCATGGCGCATGAGCTCATCTTAGGATGGCGATTGATGGCGCTAGTTAGCCTTATACCGAGCCTTAAGTACTTGACTTAAATCCTGTTATCCCTCAGGAGGGACATAGGGCTCGAAGAAACTTTCTCCACTTAGGATGATCTTGCGCAGCTGATTCGATGTCGTTCCAGTTAGCTTCCCTTCAATCCTGCCCATCAGCACGTCGACCCTTACACGCTGGCACTCTACTTGGTTACTTGATTTTACAACAAAAGTGTACACTCTGACGTGTTCATCTCGTTACATAGAAAATTTAATATGAATTCTGTTGTATTTGTTGTGTGACTCTACGTGATATGCCAGCACTCGGTTAAAAGAAATAGAATGTTGTGTTGCGTTATGATAGTATGATTTATATCACCTCACGAGGGTGGCAGAGTTATTTCGCCTGCCTGTGGCTTGTTTGCGCAATGAATGACTAATGAAGTAAACCTTGTGTAAAGACCAGCGACGCGAAGCGGGTGAATCGACTGGACTCGGCTGGAAGGAGCTAGAGGCTGCCCCGCAAAACGCAAAATGGAGATTCCTTCTTCGAGCCCTATGTCCGTGATAAAGGATAAAGGATAAAGAATATCATCATCATCATCATCAAAGACCAGCGAATTAATCCTCTAGAATTAGAATCAGAATTGTCTTTGCTCTACTAGAAAAAAAAATAAAACTATAGACAGCATTAATAAATCGTTATTGAAGCCTACAACTGGGGGCCTATCGAGGCACCATTGTTTTACAGACCTAGGCCCCTGATAGGCGGGCAAAAATCGTCACCGACTGGATCGTACTTGATGGACATCAACCAACACCTTCATCAAAAATCAATACAAGTCTTATTCTTAGCGTATCGATGGAAAAACCGATACTTAAATCTAAACTGTTTTGGCCCAGCATTTGCAGTTGTTGGGGCACGCAGGGCATGATGCAAGATGGATCATGGTTTGGGGGGTACCACACAAACAGCCCAAATCGCCGCCATCCAAGTTACAATACAAGTTGACTTCTCTGACACACAAACTGCCGGTTTCTGAATTGAGAAATTCGCTAAGCAAATGGGTAAGTATCGTCCTGTCTCTGCAGATTTCTCACAAAAGAGCGTGACAGAACGATAGTAAAGTATTTGCTTAGCAAAATTCTCAATTCAGAAACCGGGCCTAGGGTGGTATTCTAGAACGCTACTTAAACTCAGCTCAAACTAGAACGCTACTTAAACTCTGTTTAAACTCAGTTCAAACTAGAAAGCTTTGAACTCTGATTAAACGCAGTTTAAGTAGAGTTAAGTAGTGTCGACTGTCGATAAAACAGTGCATGTTTTGATTTGAATATCCCTTCATATCAAAACATGCACTGTTTTATCGACAGTCTAAACTCTACTTAAACAGAGTTTAAGTAGCGTTCTAGAATACCACCCTAAACAACACCCCACTGGCTCATTTCTAAGCAGAACGTAACAAAATCGCGTTCTCTGAAACTTGAGCCAATATTTACCTTCCTCTAGGGTTCGATACCTTTGTTTTGTTAAAGTAAACCTCTTCGTTGAGCCTGCTATCCTGAGTTATCGCTTTATTGGTGCGTATTTCACTAGCCTCAAGGGAGGCACCTAACACACAATACCACTGAGTAGGTACAGACAATACTTACCCCGGGCTAGGGAAATATTTTAAAGATAGGTAGAGATAGTGCAAACTTCTCACACCCGGTATAAGAAGAGATACAAGTTGAAAAAATTGCATCGACAGTTACTTACCTAGAATATGAACTCATCAGTGACACGCTTGGGTACCTACGTTATCCCATGGTTGCTCTTATCTTATCAAGCGCGGCACACTTGCCTAGTTGCCTCAGTAAGGAATTCGGCCTTCTTTTTCCTTCTGTCTTGCCCATTATTGTGTGTCCTGGGTATCATTTATATGTCTCAAAACATACCCTAAGTAGGCAGGGTTTCGCTGCTTGATGGTGCGCACTAGTTAAATGTTTTTGTTCATTCGTCTGAGAACTTGCACAAACTTATAGTGTGTGTACCACGAAAGAAGAGTGCGCAGTGACCAGTTACGATTAGAGCGGAGTGCGAGACGGAGCCGGGCATCATCGGGGTGGCGGAAAGAGGTGCGGGAGGCGCGGTCAAGTAGCGGTCAAGGTCTTTCGTGACACGCATTGTACTCGTACTTATTTATAAACCAACATCCCTACAACAAAAAAGTGAAAACCGTGTTCGCGTATAAATCACCGAGCCGCCTCCGGGGAACAAGCCAGGAAATCGCGAAATCGTCACAAATGAAATTTCTTACTCCGAACCATGAAACATTGTCGAAATACTCCCACGCATCACAAGCAAAGATCCACCCTAAGTACGGCAGAATAAAGTGGGTTTTCTTTCGACAACTTTGGAGAGAAATCCAAGCGTGAAATGTATTCCGGGTGCAAATTGAGACCCAAATGTAGTGCGCGAATTGTAAAAGAGTTCCGAGACTCGCGTACAGAAAAAATAGATTTAGGTAGATGCGCTCAACTGATGCTAACGAACTAAACTATGTAGTTGACTTTTAACACGTTAGCTAAACGCTAAGGGGTCTTTTTATTCATCGATGTTGCAAACAACTTTTTTGTGACGGAGACCAAAATACTAGTGTTCCAATTTGTGACAAACAGCATTTCTTTTTAAAATTTTTAAAATGTGAACGCTGTGGCGGGAGAAAAGTATTTTTTAAATATTGTTTTCATTGAATTTCACAATTTTTTAACAACTCAAAGCTATGCAAATGCACCTACACCCACAAACATATTTTTAGAGCTAATCCAAAAAACCCTGTAAAAAGAGTTAGGATGTTTTGTAACACGTTGTATATTGATGTACTAGCTTCGCACGGACTTTTTTATATTTTCTGTGAATATAAACATGCATGCATTATACCTGAACCATTCGAAAGAAATTATCTGAATAACGGTGAAAACCGCACCAAAATCCGTTGCGTATTTTAAAAGCTCTAATCGTACAGAGGGACAGACAGACCTCGAAAGTTTGACAGGATCTTTTTGTTCTGTTTACCTAACGTTTAAGGCTACCACATAGTTGACACAAGCGCGTTTTATCGGTCGGTAATAACGCATGCGTTATTGCAATATCTGTTATCAGTACATTTTGTATTAGGAACGTTGCGGCGTTATTATCGCAGCAGTGTGTAACTCCATGGCCATATCCTAATACAAAATGTACTATAAACAGATATCGCAATAACGCATCGACTGATAAAAACGCACCTGTGTGGGGGAGACTTTATTCCTTGCCTGAAACTGTCAGATATTTGCTAAAGCTCTAAAGAAAACAAACAAACCGTACTTGTTCAGTAATACTGTAATTTAAAAACCAACGCTTAGATATACCCGTACTCCATAAAACTCTTGCAGGTGTCATTCAACCGCGCCTTCAGCTTAATCACAGTCTCCTCTTTACAATTCCCTAGCCCCAAGAGATCATTATTGTTCATCATTTCCTCCATCTTTGTTTGCGGATCCGAATCAATGTCAATTACCTCCGCCGATTCTCTTATAAAGACATTAGCCAGCAACAGTGACATTGCATATCCGAGCTTGCCGTATCTCCTAAGGTCGGCATCAAGTTTGTCTCTAGGGTATACTGAGCTTGTTTTCAAGCCGAAGTTGCTCAAGGAGTCGTCGAGCATTCTGTGGTAGTAATCCAGCCAGTCGTAGAAGTGCTTGGATCTGGTCTCCCGGTCTGTGCAGTTGAAGATCAGGTATATAAGCTCGAGGGCTGGTGAGCTAACGCGGGAGATTTGGTAGTCGATGAGCATGCAGTCGGCTGGTTGGTCTTCCTACGGAGATAATGATGAAATTATAAATACTTATGTCTTCGTAGATTGGAGAGAAGAGGCGCAGAGCAGATCGAGATGGCGTTTTTTGGTTGCGGACGCCAACTTCGGGTCGCAGAGCCAGCGTAGTAAGTGTAGTATTAAGTATATCTTCGTATCTAGGACAGACGATATATAGACCGTCTAGTGACTCCTCCAGAAAGGAAGGACACAAACCAGATGGTCTGATGCGATAAAGACAGCGGCTGGAGGAAGCATTTAGTGGGCAGTTCATATGACGGAAGATCGTTCCCAATGAAAGCGGGTATGACATGATCGCGATCCTCAGCCATGAGGAATTGATAAAGAAGAAGAAGTGACACCGCCACGCACACTAGATGGGTGAAGTACCTAACTGTTGGACCACAATACGGATAAGTTGGACGCTGCAATGCCTGGGAAATGTTTTAGATGGATTAGGTTTGCCCAGAGCACCTATGGCTAAGTTTGAATGCTAGACCACAGGAAATACAAAGTCAATACATGCGAAGGCAACTTTTTGCGGGTTTCATCACGATGTTTTCTAAACAAGCGTTAACTCTTTGGCGATTGGCGCGAAAAATGGCGTTGCCGCGAGTTTAGTCTCTGGCGTGGGCCAAGAGAGCTTCAAAAATACAGGTAACAGGTGTGCAGTGTGATAACGCGAAACCGAAGAAGTAGGTACCTAATCGAGATAAGAGACGATTGCGTTTTTTATCAAAAATTGAAATAACATTGCAAGTACCTAATAATTATTATGTTTCATTTTGTTATTATCAGTTAGCACATGTGATGATAACACTTGCGCTGGCTCTAAGTGGAAAAAGTATGTTTTCTGTTATGTAATGCTTGTGAAAACTTTTGACAAAATTATACAACAATACTTCTAGATTTTGACCAAGAGGCAGGCTCAAAAAGCGTTGGATAGACTGCATTTCGAAGAAGACCTCAGAAAGATGGGCAAATACACCAACTGGCGAAGTGAGGCAAGATCCAGCAGAGACAAATGGAAATCTTCTGTGGGCTAGGCCAAGACCGAAGAAATAGGGTTGTAGCGCTGAAGGAAGTAAGACGTTAGTAACTTAAACTTTTTTTTTTCAAACACGCTAGGTTACCCCTTTTGTTTGATTGGCGCCCTTATGCCGCGCGCAGTAATAACTACCATAGGTATCCTAGACCGTGGCAGACCGTACTATTTACAACCAGTATGAATTTTAGACATATTGCGTAATTTTGTTTTCTGAGATCACCTACTTGAGCTTGAGCTTGAGCTGACGACTATTAATGCCACCCTAAGATAAATATGGCCTATTCTAATCTTGGGGTAGCCGCTACTTGCGCAGAAGAAAAGTGTTTATGATGCGTGCTTACCTCAAATCTGAACATCACGTTGTTGGTCCAGCAATCACCGTGAATAATTACAGCATACTTCGAATTAACATCCTGCGTATACAATCCACCCGCTAACTTTCCCATCTGACTCAGCGTGCCGCGGGTGCGAATCTTATATTCTTCCTCCTCCAAAACTTGAATTACACCTGTCTCGATTAATGCGAAGAAATTGTTGGTATCATCATTGCTATCATTCCACATGTTACGTAACTTTTCACTGCATTCACTAAATAATTTAGGTTCTTTTTCCTTAAGGACGAATGAATGGGAATGCAATATCGCTAGACGATTTAGGATCATTTTTAACTCTTCGTCGGTCAAAGAGACCATTCTGTCGCGCATCTCGAAGTCTTGCGTTTTTAGATCTTCCAAAAGGATGAATTCATTTGGTGCCTCAGTAATAACGCCGTAACAAATCGGGAACCTTAGTTTGTCTTTTTCGGGAATTTCTAACCCATTTTGTAGCTTAGCCAAACCAGGAAGCACTTCGGTGTACATTATGATTTCGTTCATAAACATGAGTTCCAATTGCATCAACTGCCTTACTGCTTCTAGGGAAGAGGCTATCTTTGCTATCATTCTTAGTGTCTTTCCATCTTTATCTTCAGCTAGTACTCTTTTCACTTGGGCTACATAGTTATCTCCCTTCAGTCCGACAGCCTCTATGGTAACATTGGTATCTTGCGTAAAGCCATTTTTTTCCAAAACTTCAATTATTTTATTCGTATGCACTTCTTCTAAACTATCTAAGTCACCGTTAAACTTCATTTTGGCACGTGACAAAAGCAAGCAACTGAAAATTGTTGAGCAGAAAGTTTCTTATTATATAGAATATGGTTATCAGATAATTTGCAACAAATACAATTATCTACCAGGTATTCATCGATATTTGAAAGAATTTTGATCTAACCGTAAGGCTAAAATAAATGCCAAGTCTTCTTGCAAAGTCGCCCTTATCGTAAGCAAATAGAGTGCAAGCTTGGTATCGACTACTTGCTGCTGGTTGTATGGTCAGCCACAATCTCAGATACCCCATGGCATATCTTATCGCGCGCGGCATAAGGGCGCCAATCGAACAAAAAGGGGTATCTGAGACTGTGGCCGACTGTACTATTTGATAAAATTGTTGATTAATGGCAATGAAAGAAGTATCAGTCATCCATATCAGTAATAATTTAAATCCGTATGTGTGTTAATAACTATAAATAATTAAGTACGTGGCTCTTGTTTGTCAATATCTATTTCGTTGACTTCATAATCGGGGTAAATAGCATGGAAGCACTAGGTACCTATAATGTGAGATCCTTGGAGTTTCTTCACCATGCTTCTTCTTCAAGAACGATCAGAGCTAGTGAAGCTGGAGAAAAAAAGTAGCTAGGTACTTACTTAGTATTAGATAGTAATAAGTATTTGATTTAGCTCCATACCTTTTTATACTTTTGATAATACCTATTTTGACGTTCAATGTAAATTTATGGCATATTGAATAAAACCTTTTGACTTTGACTTTGACTTTGGAGGTGACTCATAATTTTACTCGTGTTTTTTTTTTCTCAAAAATCTTTGATAATCAGCAATTTTTGTAGAAGTAACGAATGTGAAAATTTTGTAGGTATTTGGATCGAATTGAAGGAAAGGAGTAAGCGTGTAACGGACTGTAAATTATTCCCACCCGGTATTATGTGTGGCTGAGTGTGAGTGAAGGTGCCACTGGACGCTGTACAAATCATCACATTACGTAGATGAAAAGGCCTAAGTTATGTGTGAAAATGTGTATGAGACGCTGGCGATATATGTGTTTTCATGCATTGCAAACATTAAAAAATCGAGAAGGAAGTAAGTAAAAGAAGAAAACATTGGTCATGCAGTATTCAATTCTTTTAATATGCTTTCAATATTGTGCCACCTACCTGGGTGAATTATTTAAAAGGCGTTGGTAGCTCTAGGGCCGTAGATAATCCTGTCCATAAGATTATCAGTGTACTGAAAAAAAAAAACAGATCAGAAATACAAAGAAAACGCTGCATAGCGACCAAATTAAAAATAAAACCCCGATTTTAAACCCCAAATCAGCATTATCTCATAAACGATAGATTTTGATGAAACATGTCTACCCTTTCGGCAAGGAAGGAACCCGTCTAAAAACACTCGCTAGAAAACCTTCTTACAAATAAAAAAACTAAATCGGTTCATCTGTTTAAGAGCTGTGGTGCCACAGACCGACACAAAAATAGACGGACACACATAGCGGCCAAACTTATAACACACCTCTTCTTGTATCGGAGGTTAAAAAATCGGCCAGGTTGATTCGGACCAGAGATGGGCACATACCCGAATATGCACCCAAAATTGGGTAAATAGCTGGGTATATACTCTTTTTTTTTTGGGTAAATTCTCAGTTATCTTCCCGTTTTGGGTGTATATTCGTGTATGTGCCCATCCCTGAGTCGGACTCGTGCCCTGAGAGTTCAGTCTACCATGTATTTAAAAAAAAATGTTGTATGGATCCTCAGTGCGTAAGTTCGACTCGCACTTATCCATTTTTAATAGGTGACTGATCTGAATGAATGTAAACGCCTGTGTCAAATAATACACGCAAACAAAAGTGTTTGCATTCACGGCGTCATTGCTATTAAAAGATATACAGGCGATACACCACAACAATCTAAGAACATAATAATATAATGCGGGCGCGATGAGAATGGGATGGAACCTAGTCAATCGAAAACAATAATTTCACTTTGACAAGGTTGCTTCGACGCGAGTTTGCTTACTGCGCGCGTCTCAGTTCCAAAAGGTCGGATCCCATTCTCATCCCGCGCGGACTATATCTAAGAACACTCGCTAGAATACCTGCTTTGATGAAATTCTTGTAAATTAATTTCTGGTGTACAATAGTCAAACAAAAAAGAACCGCATCCAAATCGGTTTACCCGTTTAAGAGCTACGGTGACACAGACAGACACACGTAGCAACTTCAGCGCCGTCTCATTAAATCCTCAATTTGAAATTGAAATTGAAATTCATTTATTGACACAAAAAACACAATCAAAGGTAATACAATAACAAACATATTACAAATTCGGTGGCTGATGATTGGTAGGTACATAAATAGATGATACCCTGTCTCCTAAACTAGGTTGCCCTGTATTTTAGGAGACGTCTTAGTGACGGCTGCGGTGGACAAACGCCCTTAGGCTTCCAGGCTCCTGTCGCACGAACGTGACAACGACAGGTGACAGGCGACAGGTGACAATCCGACAATGACAAGTTTCTGTTGCACAAAGATTTCGAGCGACAAATAAGTCATTGTGGAAATTTGACAAATTTGTCGAATTGTCGCGACATCTTGACATATTTCTGTTGCACAAAAAAATTTACGCGACAGGCAAAAAGTGACAAGTTGTCGTGAAAAACTTGTCGGATTTGCTTTTTGCAACCATAAATTGTCAAGACGACTCGACATATTTGTCAAATTGTCAGACAATTCCGACAGGTATTTTACAGGTTATTTTAGGGTGGTATTAATAGCATATGTCAAGAGCTGACAAGTTTGTCGAATACAATTGGGTACGCAAAGTTTTTTGTTCGAAAGTCCGTTATTGGCTTAAACTTATCTTTAGACAATATTGAGAAACTAATTTTAATATTTTTTATTTTGGTTCAGAAGTTTGGATTTTACAACGTTTCAAAGTCTGCATACTGTTGGCGGTCAAAGGAACAAAACATTTTAGCGCATAAAAACAAAACTACTGGACCAAAATAAAAAATATTTAAATTAGTTTCTCAATATTGTCTAAAGATAAGATTAAGCCAATAACGGACTTTCGAACAAAAAACTTTGCCTTCCGAATTGTCGGTGAATCCTACCATGGTTTTTTACAATTGTCGAGCTTTGTGCAACGCTTGTCAAGTCCTGACAATTTGTCAATAATTCACCTGTCGCAGTCTGACTTATTTATTTGTAATGTTTGTGCAACACCATTTACTTGACAATGCGACAAATAAGTCAATTTCCGACAAATAAGTCGACTTGTCGCGTACGTGCAACAGGGCCCAGTATGCTTAGCATGGTCGTTTTGACACTCTCTCGAACTCGGGTGACAGACGTGCCATGTCTATTGTGCGAGCATGGCAGGCGGGACTCAAGATGGCAATAGATTAGGGTCATGTCGAGCAGAAAGTAGATATTGCCATTTTTAATAAAAATTTGTATTTTTGTCTCTATCGCCATGTTGGCGTAGAGCCAACTCGAGCCCGACCGACAAGTTGACAGTTTTGCATAGAGAAGGGCCTATCTCGGGCTTACCATGCTGCACGTACAGGCATAGGTCTTACATTCGATTCTGCCTCCTTGGGACAGTCCATCCGCGAGCAGTAGGGTACACCCTCGGCTCCACACACGCACACGTTGCACTCGACGTAGAAACGCGTGAACGGGCTGCATTTGTCACCGTTGGCTGGAAACAACATCATCAACAACAACATCCTCATCAGCTACACAGATCAAGTGGACCAAGCATGTTTTTGCTACCACTTTTAAATTGAAATTGAAAAATATTTATTTCGGGAATATCACGAAATAAAAACAAGCACAATAAGATTAAAATTAACAATATTTACAAATTATCTTCCCGAAAATGGACCTAGCTCAGCTGTATGCCGTCTGACGCAGCCTTCAGACGGCGCTGATTTTCAGCTAGCCCCATGCCACTGATTCATTTATACACATATTAATTAACTAGGTACATACACACATTTTTACAAACAGATATTAACCCAGGTGACGCATTCACGATTCTTCATTTTTAGTTTTTTCTAAAGCACTGAACTAACCCGTGCTACGGAAACACAAGGTGGTTTGAACCTCCGAACGATTTTGTCTATACAGGGAAATTTTTTAATAACTTTTTTCCTGATACATGTCAACTTCAAAATTAATGTGATATCCATAAATTTTTGTTCTACGGCTTTTCGAAAAGCTCGATTCTTTTTAATTACTGAACATTTCTATTATTGATTAAGTTGGAATTTGATCCATTCCAGCGCTTCCTGCGCGGCGCTCTTTCGTGCCCCTCCACTCTCTACCATCTTACCAGCCTTTCCTGCTCCTAATAAATTGTTACTCAGCTCCCAAAATAATAATAAAAAATATGTTTTTTTGTATTATAGAAAAAAAAAATACTTTTTCACTAAAGTAATAGAACAAAATAAATTTTTGTTGGAAATCACATTTAGACGTTGGAGTGTCTGAGCAATAAAGCTATTTAAAAATTGCCCTGTTTAACAAAAATGTTCACCGTTTCCCTCGGCCGTCATCTAAATACGAGTATCACGATACCGTAACAAATTTTCTGGTAAACTACGCTACAGAACCCGTACTCATTTACCCTCGACTTTGTTTTTAGTTGACAGATTTTGAAATTTGGCCCAGAATCACCATTGCAACAAAATACCTTCGGCTTTAAAACCACTAAAATAGCACGGTGTATAAAACGTCCATATGCTTTACAAAGAAAATTACTTACATCTTCTCCAGTACAGAATATCGTCTTCCGACAACTCACGATCGGGCTGATGCCGCCTCCCATACGACAAAGCCTACAAGCATACAATTTTAAACAAGGAACGATACGCCGCAGGCACAAAATACATGACGCCGTAAATTACACAGGCTACTGGCAGCGCGATTATTTGAATAAGGAACTTCACAAAAAGAAAACTCACTACGAGAAAAAATAAAAATGCAGTGGATAAAAACATCTTGTTCCATTCAAAGGGACGATAGCAACTGAAATCTCGTACTTGAGAGGTCTACGACGCAAAATAGGTTAACAATAGAAGGACAACTGCAATATCGATGTATGGTATGAGTAATACGAACTCAGATTCTTTGTATAAATGACGACAACCTTTTGGCGATCGATATTTTTCGTCGCTATCGTTTTAAATCATCGAACCAACATTAAACAAATTGTGGAGTCCGTGAGGTATTAAGAAGGTAATAAGATGAGCAAGATGTAAATATCTGAGATAAATATTGGTAACAATCACTCAGAGAGACATGCTTTTTGAGATAGGCGGTTTTCGCGCAGATTAGGTTCTGAATTGAGAATTCTACTAAAATACGTTACTAAAATTAAAATTGAAATAAAATACGGAATGACAAAAGATATAACTAACTAAAGGTGGTATTAATAGTCCTCATCTCAAGCTTGAACTCAAGTAGGTGATCTCAGATAAGTCAAAACCTAATGTCAAGCCTTGGCTAATGTCAATCTCAAGATAGGTAGTGTCTATTAATATACTGACAGCAACACAACTTTGACATTAGCCAAGGCTTGACATTAGCATTTGACTTTTCTGAGTTCACCTACCTTGATCGAGCTCAAGTAGGTGATCTCAGACCACTATTAATATCACCCTAAATAACCCGCCCCGAACCATTCTGTCACTTTTTTTTTGTGACATCTGCAGAAAAATAGATATTGGATTGGATTGTGACAACATTGGATTGTCGTCAGATGGACAGTAAAATCTAGGCATACCAATAAAAATCTATGTAACATCAAGGTTCAAGGTGTTTTATGTTGGTGAAATTTGGCCCATGCAAGTCTAACAAAATCAGCCACAACAAATAGGTATGTCTGTTTTTTAAGGTCCCTTCTAGAAAATTTCATAATCCAGAATCCTATCTGTTATTTATTATCTACTGACTGTCATCACATCACAGAAAACAGAACAAATCTATTAGGTACCTACGTCTCCGCTTGTGTGCTCAAGATTCTTCTGCGCAATAACATGTAGGTACGGTCGGCCACAGTC
Source organism: Zelleria hepariella (assembly GCA_949319315.1). Taxonomy (NCBI): domain Eukaryota; kingdom Metazoa; phylum Arthropoda; class Insecta; order Lepidoptera; family Yponomeutidae; genus Zelleria; species Zelleria hepariella. The sequence continues at coordinate 4,077,625 of OX439380.1, read as the reverse complement.
ACAGATACCCCATGGCAGCACTTACCGCGCGCGGCATAAGGGCGGCAATCGAACAAAAAGGGCATCCTAGCATGTGGCGACTGTACATGTACGTACACACGTCAGCACGTCAGACTGTACACTTTTGTTGTAAAGTCGCCCGTAACGTAACCGAGTAGAGTGCTAGCATGTAAGGGTTGACGTGCTGTCGTTTGTACCTATTAAGTGTTTTTTCTTCGCCAATAGATGTATTTCTACGCACGGCACGTAGGCAATGATTGATTCATTCGTTCATTTACATCCGTTTTTACATTCAAATAGATTAATTTTATTTTGAACTTGTCCTTAGTTGTCTTACAATGACTTATCGGCATTCTTCTGTTATCTACTCTTTGTATACTTTGTACTCTTTGTATATCTTGGCGTTCCTTTGAGCGGTCATTCTACTCATAACATCAATAATACAAGGTGTTACAAAAGTACCTAACTCTTTTTACAGGGTATAACCTACTGGTCAACAGGATGTCAAATCTGTAAAAAAAGTTGAAAAAAAACTATTTTTATTTTATAACCTCAAAATTGAAAAATGTTCATAACTTTTTTGGTTTTTGTTATTAGCTCAAATTTAAAAATATGTTTGTGCGTGTAGGTGCATTTACATAGCTTTGAGTTGTTAAAACATTGTGAAAGTCAATGCAAACAATATTTAAAAAATACTTTTCTCCCGCCACATCGTTCACATTTTATTAATTTAAAAATTAACGGAACGCCATAGAGCAAAAAAAAATATTTAGGTTGTGATCCCTATCACCGGGTGCTATTACCCTGTAAAAAGAGTTAGCATCTTTTGTAACACCTTGTATTCAGGGTAATTTTTAAATTCCTTTTTTCCTCAAACACCCCAACTTCTAAATGTGTTTTCCAACAACTTTTGTTCTCGTACTTGAAAGCGCCATTTTTTTCGTACAAAAAAAAAACATATTTTTTTCAAATCGGCATTCAATACAGCACATTGGTTGCATCCTTGTATAACAAATGCTATTGTTTTTGCCTTTATAATGCGAACTTGAAGTCAGTTTAGATTTCCGTTTTTAATGTGTGAAGTAGTTTCGCTCTAGCGTAGATATTATTTTCATGTTATTTATATTTAAGTACCAATTAACTGAGAAACTCATTGAAATAGGTATTTACTTAAACCTATCCTATATCTACACCAAAAGACGCTCAAGGGCAAGAAAATATTTACTTATTGTAGAACAAAGGCAAAAAATATGTTCCAACTTACATACAAGTGAAGCCGATAAACAATTAGTACCTATTGTTACAATTCATTGAGCAGAGTAGGAGATATACAACGTGTTACAAAAGGTCCTAACTTTTTGTAGTGTGTAACCTACTGGTCAACATGTTGTTTCTGTAAAAAAAGTGAAATATCTGTAAAAAAAGTAAAAGAAAGCGCGCCGCGCAGGCAGATGGTACAGTCGGCCACAGTCTCAGATACCCCTTTTTGTTCGATTGGCGCCCTTATGCCGCGCGTGGTAAGAGCTGCCATGGGGTATCTGAGACTGTGGCCGACCGTACATTGCAAACTTTGAAAGAATAAGAAACTCAAAAAAAATAATTACTCTTCCGCTCGGAAGTATAAAGAGTGGATCCAACGGAGTTGTATTGTATCCACCGATACCGGGATCAGATGGATGTCTCCACGGATCCCGCCGAGTTGTCTCCACCGATCCCGGGATCAGTGGAAACATAAAAATTAAGTTAATGTTTGTATCCTGTGATCCCGGGATCAGTGGAGACAACAAAATCCCGCGCCGATCTTGACCCACCAACAGTTCCTTTTAAGAGGGTTAAAATATTGAAACTCCAAAAAAAAAAAAATTGACGGTTGGTAGTACGGTCGGCCACAATCTCAGATACCCCATGGCAGCTCTTACCCCATGCGACATAAGGGCGCTAATCGAACAAAAAGGGGGATCTGAGACTGTGGCCGACTGTACATGTGTAAAGTTGTGTTGTTCATCAGCCTGTTGACACTCACTGCTGAGTAAAGGCTTCTTCATGCTCATGCTACCACTCACCATCCTGTGCCAGATGCAACCACTGCTTTGCGGCTACTTGGGCTATGTCATCGGACCATCTGGTCGGTGGTCTCCCAATACGTAGTATGTAACAACCTGTATACAGGGTGTTAAAAGACCGCCAACAAAGCGGGAAACCACGTATTGTCCTCATCATAAGGAACATTTTTTCCCAAGGAACTATGCCTGGGGAATCAACGGTTTCCGAGATAATAAGGTTCAAAGTCAGACTTTTCAAAACTTTTTTTTTTCAAAAATGTTATTAGTATCGAGTTCTTAACATACCTTCTCAAGAAGCCATATCAAAATTATGAATATTTCTTACCAAAAACGACGTTAAAATTGTAACCCGCAATGTATTCTAAACATCAGCACTTCAAGCTTAAGTAACATAAACTTATACCTACGCCTGCGCAATATGACTTCTGTGCGTTACACGCCCATTGCGTGAAAAAAATATTTTTCAAAATGATAACCTAAAAAACCAAAATCATTTCCCAGCAATAATTTATCGAAAAAGTACTTTGTTTTGGTGTCTAGTATGCGTGGCTTTCGGGTATGTTGGCGGTCTTTTAACACCCCGTATAGTGTATTCTGTACAAGCATATCCAGAGTAATGCGAAATCTCAACGTATAGTTTTCCGATGCTATGACGACCTTTGCCTAGCTACGGTATTATCGCGGCAATAAAATGTTTTATTTCTCTCGTAAAAAACTGAGAGCACTTCATATTTCCAAAGCCATATTGTTTGGAAGCGGCTTCAGTTGCTTTATGAAACGTCGAGACGGTTTTATGTCGTCGTATGAATTTTGTGTTGATGTTTGTTGATGGGTCAGTGACTCTACCAAAGAGCCCATTGAAAAATAAGACCTTTGCATCTAAGGGTGGCATTAATAGTCGTTGACTCAAGATCGAACTCAAGGAGGTCATGAAATGTCCAACAGACTTTGAACCTCATTATCTCGGAAACCGTTGGTTTCCCCGGTTCAGACCCGTGGTTAGTTTCTTGGGCAAAAATGTTTGTCATGATGAGGGTAATAGGTGGTTTCCCGCTTTGTTGGCGGTCTTTTAACACCCTGTGTAGATAGTGCAGCTAATCTGCCCACACTTCGCGTTCCTGTAGGTACGGCTGCCATGACAGGACTTTTCGGCTCCTTTCATCCCTTGGTGACATGTAGTGAAAACTTGTAAAGGCAAAGTAAGGAGAGGCGAGTGTAGCGTTCCTCTGGCTTGAGGCTGTTCCGATCGTACAGAATTGTAGAGTTGCCTCCGGGGATACACTTCGACTCTCCATGATATAGGCCGTCAGCCGAGAGGTGGGCTTTGCATGTATTATCAAAGAGCAGGCTCTTCAGGACCGTCGACTGAGCCGATATCACGATTTTGTGTACAGTAAAGCGAGCTCCTGAGCGTCTAGGGCATAACACCCTCTTTTTTTTTTGCTAAAAACGGGCCTACGAATAAATCCCGCACAAGAAAAAACGGCCACTTTTGGCTTGTGCGGGATTTATTCTAGATCTTAGGTTCTAATAATAGTTAAGCCTAGGTATGACTTTGACTTTTATTTGACGGTCCATTTTAAGCAAAAAATACATCCAAAAAGATGATATGTTTTTTTTTTCTTTGGCGACGTTAGTGGACAGGGTACGCTCCTCATTCATGGGTAGTCGGGCGTTTCGCTGACCGTACGGTAGCCCACGCTGTCAGATGCGAAGCTTATACAGGGTGTTAAAAGACCGCCAACAGACCCGAAAGCCACGCATACTAGACACCAAAACAAAGTACTTTTTCGATAAATTATTGCTGGGAAATTATTTTGGTTTTTTAGGTTATAATTTTGAAAAATATTTTATCACGCAATGGACGTGTAACACACAGAAGTCATATTGCGCAAGCGTAGGTATAAGTTTATGTTACTTAAGCTTGAAGTGCCAATGTTTAGAATACATTGCGGGTTGGAATTTTAACGTCGTTTTTTGTAAGAAATATTCATAATTTTGATATAGCTTCTTGAGAAGGTATGTTAAGAACTAGATATTGAATACATTTCTGCAAAAAAAAAGTTTTGAAAAGTACGACTTTGAACCTCATTATCTCGGAAACCGTTGATTTCCCAGGCATAGTTTCTTGGGCAAAAATGTTCCTTATGATGAGGACAATACGTGGTTTTCCGCTTTGTTGGCGGTCTTTTAACATCCTGTATATCGAAAAACTATCTATAGCCTCCTGGGACGCATTCAGCCCCTCAAATGGTAGCAACGAAGTAAAATCGAGTGCCATTTTAGGACAAGCGGATGAAATTCTTTAAAAATCTTTGAGTTTGGTTGGAGTATCTTGTATGTTACCTATTTCCTATCATTTCTTTCAAAATCCAAGTAAGAAGTAAGATGTAGCCTAAAGGGTCAATGAAAGTAGCGTGGCGAGAAATATATTCAATTTTCATAGTTTTTTCAACTTTGTAGCAGTTTTTGTTCAACGATTCTTGTTTCACGACAATAAAAATTGTGTTGTTCCATTATTCAAAACAACAATAATTCTGCTAATTATGAGATTTGCTCGAATTTCTAGTTTTTTGGGCAGTACCACTGGTTTGTCGACCAGAGAAACAAATCAGCTTAATTATTGTTAACTAGCTTCGTATCACCCGGTGAACTTCGTATCACCTGAAATAGTTTGACTCCCCGCGTCAAAAATGGCGATTCCAATATACAAAATGACCAATTTTTATTTCATCCGTTTTTCAGCTAATCCTTTAACTTTTCCCATATTTCTTTGCTTTTAAACCTAAACTATGGTGAACTAAACAAAACAGTAAATATGCAATTCGGTCAAGCCGTTTCTTAGTTTTAGCGAGACTAATGCACGGCGATTCATTTTTATATATATAGATAGATTATTTGTACTCCTAAGTAGGTATCAAGGGCACTTTTTGCCCGTGTTTCTATAGTCGAATTACATAAGGTTAGGTACCTGTCACATTACCTTGGTTAAGCAACGTCGGACGCGGTCAGTCCATGGATGGGTGACCGATAGTGGAAATCATATCTGAACGCTTCCGCGCTTCGGAAGGCACGTTAAACCATTGGTCCCGGTTGTTGTCGTTAAGCCATATCATCGACGCTTTGGGCGGTCTAAAAACTCTGACACCAGGGCCACTACATACAATTACCTACCTTTTTACCTTGCCTCATGAGAAAAGTTCATCATCATCATCAGCCTGTTAAGTAACCCACTGCTGAGTAAAGGCCTCTTCATGCTCACGCCACCTCTCACGATCCTGTGCCAGACGCAACCACTGTTTCCCGGCTACTTGGGCTATGTCGTAGGACCATCTGGTTGGTGGTCTGCCAACCGATCTCTTCCCCTCGGAAAGTTACATGTAGGTAAAGCATTAAATTGCTTCTGAATTTTGTTTTACTAAACTTGGGCCGTCCTATCATGGACGATATTTATTTACACGAATTTATGTAACGCCACGATTCTTACTGTACCTCTATAAGAGTATACATACATGGACAAATCCTCTGAGATTTGTACCAGGAATACATGAATACGAGATATGAAAATGTCGTTGCCTGAAGGCTAGGACAATGGTATGGTAATGTATTTCTTTTTCTATTTGTAGTACACACGACAGAGTTAACACTTTTTTTGAAAAGTCGCCCATAACGTAACCGAGTAGAATGCTAGCTTGTAAGGGTCGTCGTGCTGTCGTGTACTAACGGTCAAGGAAAAATCGTAAGGAAACCTGAAAATGTTCTCTGTTTTTCGCCAAGTAAAATAGATCTTCAACGCTGGATACCCGGCTTAGTCTGTAATGCAATGGCGTGTCGATGTTGTCCCAGTAGATTGACAAAACCGGGCTTTCCTCGTTTTTCTCCTACAACCAGCGAACTAATCCTCTAGAATTAGAATTAGAATATTCTTTTTTGTACCTACTACAAAAACAATAAAAGGACAAATAAGTCGTAATTGAAGCCGTTAACTGGGAGTCTGCCCCTCTACCGTTGACTCATTTTTAAACGGTTTTATTTAGCTCACCCCGTTTGTTTTATTTATTCTTGGGTCAAATTTAGTAGTTCAAATTTCACCCTCTTCCTGTCAACCGATTAATCTGAAATTTTGTATACACTTTTTATTAAACGGTTTTATTTAGCTCACCCCGTTTGTTTTATTCTTTATTCTTTCTTGGGTCAAATTTAGTAATTCAAATTTCACCCTCTTCCTGTCAACCGATTAATCTGAAATTTTGTATACACTTTGGATTTTGGTGACAATACAATTATGTTTATTCATTATCATTATAAATCCAAGATGGCGGCCGCTACAAAATGGCGGATAACGTAGGTTTTATCAATCCCATCAATATGGATATCAAATGAAAGGGCTCAACAAGCAGAATACAATATACTATAAAAAATTGAAATACAAGATGGCGGCCGCTACAAAATGGCGGATAACGTAGGTTTTATCGATCCCATCAATATGGGTATCAAATGAAAGTGCTCAACCAGTATAATACAATGTACTATATGAATTAAACAGAATGCGAAATAAAAACTAAAAACTAGAAAATAAAAATAGGTAAAAAAACTTTTTAAGTTAAACGGTTTTATGTTAAACATACATTGCAATGTTTAAGATAAATGTACTAAAAACCAAAAAATAATAAAATAGATACAGTCGTGGGAATTATAAACATATGCATAGACTAGACTAAAATAAAACCGTGGGGCACGTCAATTGCCTAATTATAGTGTAACATTACAAAACAAACATTTTAATCAACGATTGTAGACAATTCGGTACGCAAAGTTTTTTGTTCGAAAGTCCGTTATTGGCTTAATCTTATATTTAGACAATATTGAGAAACTAATTTCAATATTTTTTATTTTGGTTCAGTAGTTTGGATTTTACAACGTTTCAAAGATACGGTTTTATGACCTTCACGCGACGGTCTGCATACTGTTGGCGCTGTTTGGCGGTCATAGGAACAAAACATTTTAGCGCATAAAAACAAAACTACTGAAGCAAAATAAAAAATATTGAAATTCGTTTCTCAATATTGTCTAAAGATAAGATTAAGCCAATAACGGACTTTCGAACAAAAAACTTTGCCTTCCGAATTGACGTGCCCCACGGTTTTATTTTAGTCTAGTCTATGCATATGTTTATAATTCCCACGACTGTATCTATTTTATTATTTTTTGGTTTTTAGTACATTTATCTTAAACATTGCAATGTATGTTTAACATAAAACCGTTTAACTTAAAAAGTTTTTTTACCTATTTTTATTTAAAATATGGCGCGATTTACAAATGTCTATATTTTACTAATAAAGACGCATTTATTATTCTACCTACACAACAGCCATACCTTTGAATAAAAATTACAACGTTTATAAAGTCAAAGCATGACTATGCGAATTCGAAGAGAAATTTATTGTAAACTAGTTGTGCCCGCGACTTCGTATGCGTTTTTACACATTTGACATTTAATTTAAATTCGACTGTGGAGGAAAAGTCAAACCCCCGACCAAAAAAGAGGGGTGTTATAAGTTTGACAGCTTTGTGAGTGTGTCTGTATAAGTGTTTATGACGGTGTGTCTGTCTGTGGCACCGTAGCTCTTAAATGGGTGAACGATTTGGAAGTTTTAGGTTTATTTTTTATTTGAAAGCAGGTTTTCTAGCGAATGTTCTTAGTTATGTTTTGTCAAAATTGGTTCAGCTATTTATTATTTATTACATATGCTTATTCGAAGCTAAAAGATAGATAAAGTTATAAGCCCATAGATAAGGTCTTACTCATTCTCATGCTAAGCCAGCAAGTAAAGCATACGGCTAATAACTCTGTCTATCCAGCTCAACGGTAAACAATAGTTATTTGTTATGCAAGAATGCAAAATTATTGTTTGCGGCGAGTGCTTGTATTGAATACCGAGCGGTGTTAAAAGACCGCCAACAAAGTGGGAGACCACATATAGGGTGTTAAAAGACCGCCAACAAAGCGGAAAACCACGTACTGTCCTCATCATAAGGAACATTTTTGCCCAAGGAACTATGCCTGGGAAATCAACGGTTTCCGAGATAAGGAGGTTCAAAGTCGGATTTTTAAAACTTTTTTTTTGCAGAAATTTATTCAGTATCTAGTTCTTAAGAATCCCCTGAAGCTCTGCAGCCCTCTCGCTCGCACTTTTCAACATTTTAATTGATTGTAAGAGAATGATTAAACTTTGGACGATAAATATAGTTGCAGACATAGATAATAAAGCTATCGACATGTGGACACACTTTTGATTTCATATTCCTACTAATAAAAAAATATCACAGAACTTCGATTAAAAGTAGTAGTTCAGTAATATTTATTTTTTAAACTATAAATGTGAAATTTAAAGTATGTCTACATGTCGATAGCTTTATTATCTATGTCTGCAACTATATTTTATCGTCCAAAGTTGAATCATTCTCTTACAATAAATTAAAATGTTGAAAAGTGCGAGCAAGTGGGCTGCAGAGCTTCAGGGGATTCTTAACATACATTTTCAAGAAGCCATATCAAAATTATGAATATTTCTTACAAAAAACGACGTTAAAGTTGCAACCCGCAATGTATTCTAAACATCGGCACTTCAAGCTTAAGTAACATAATCTGATACCTACGCTTGCGCAATATGACTTCTGTGCGTTACACGTCCATTGCGTGAAAAAATATTTTTCAAATTATAACCTAAAAAACCAAAATCATTTCCCAACAATAATTTATCGAAAAGTACTTTGTTTTGGTGTCTAGTGGCTTTCGGGCCTGTTGGCGGTCTTTTAACACCCTGTATAGTCCTCATCATAACGAACATTTTTGCACAAGAAACTATGCCTAGGAAATCAACGGTTTCCGAGATAATGAGGTTCCAAGTCGGATTTTTTTTTCCAATTTTTTTTTTTTTTTCGGAAATGTATTCAGTATCACTTTATTAACATATGTTCTCAAGAAGCTATAGCTATATTTTGGTTTTTTAGGTTATAATTTTGAAAAATATTTTTTCACGCAATCGACGTGTAACGCACAAAAGTCATATTGCGCAAGCGTAGGTATCAGATTATGTTACTTAAGCTTGAAGTGCCGATGTTTAGAATACATTGCGGGTTGCAACTTTAACTTCGTTTTTTGTAAGATATATTCATAATTTTGATATGGCTTCTTGAAAATGTATGTTAAGAATCCCCTGAAGCTCTGCAGCCCTCTCGCTCGCACTTTTCAACATTTTAATTTATTGTAAGAGAATGATTCAACTTTGGACGATAAAATATAGTTGCAGACATAGATAATAAAGCTATCGACATGTAGACATAGGTACTTTAAATTTCACATTTATTAAATTAAATGTCAAATGTGTAAAAACGCATACGAAGTCGCGGGCACAACTAGTAGACTTATAAAATGTAAAGTGACAGGTGCTTATGTTGAGATGCACTATTACTTTAGTAAGGAACTAAGGATACTGCAGTACTATACAGTGGCACAAATAAGTAGGCTATCATCTCCCCAACACGTCTCATGCCCAAACACAACACTTTACAACGCCACGCGCGGCTGAATAAATAACACCTAGAGCAGAACAATGTGGACCTGAAACTTGTAGTGGGAAACTGGCGCCAAAGTCTAGTGCACTAGGGTCTAGAATAGTTTCGTTGTCAGGAGCGTATTGAAACCGAGCAAGTCTCCAAACAAAATAGGTAAGTTTTCTTTGTGCTAGAGGAAAATATACAAAGATGAATGGAAATGGAAAAATTTCACTCGCGAGGGATCTGAATTTTCAATGAGCAATTCACTTACAAAAGTGGACGCTTGGGTTAGGTAAGTTCTATCATCAAACATCTAAAACTTTTGCACATCGAATCTATGGTACTTTTGCTCAGCAAGCGTAGTATAAGGATGTGTTAGACAGTACATAGGGGGCTTATAACTATAATATGCATTTCACTCCTTTGTTGGACGTAAAGTGGGATAGGTAGAGTTATTTATGAACTCATAATCATATTTGTACTGTTGGCTGAAGTTTGAAATGAAACAAAACAAAACCGACTTCACTTACACTGATTCCGAGTGATTTCCTGCTGTCCGTTGAGGAGCTCTTCTCCATACTCTCCGAAGTTCTTCATTTTATGGGACCACATTTGAAGTTATACCTTTCAAACAAAAAAAGAAACATCAATATCGGTTCGCCTAGAAAAAGTTCTGAAGTAGAAAAAAAAAAAATCTACAGCAAAACTTCAAGGCAAAACTTCAAAACTCATCAATAGGTACCTACAAACAACTTTTACTATGTGATGGAGCAAAAAAATTAAGCTGTTCCATACACATCATCAGTCAGGGTTAGCCAACTAACTCTAAGTTAGTTTAATATTTCCTTACAATTATTGACGTCAGAGATAACTCAGAGATATCCCTGGCTGACGCAAGTGGACCTAAATAAAACAAATTAAATAACTCCGACATTTTAGCTTCAAATTAGCATATTTCATAAACGGCTGACCCGATTTTGATAAAACTTATCTAAGAACACTCGCTAGAAAACTGGCTTTCAAATAAAAAACAAACCACATCCAAATCGGTTCACCCGTTTAAGAGCGGTGGTGCCACAGACAGACAGACCCACACATAGCGGCCAAACTTATAACATTCCTCTTATTGGGTCTGGGATTATAAAGAAAAAACCACAAAAAGCTTTTACCTACTAAACTAACCGCGATTCGACCCGTTTCGAACCAAAATTATGCACAAAATGCTCGCTGTGAGTACACACCCTTAGGCCGTGTGTACACTACTGGAACGTGCCCCGAAAACGGTCTGGCATGACGTGACTGGCAAGAACAAGGGTTTGTCATAGTTTCAGGTTACATTTTCAGGTCATACTCCTACCTGTGTCTATTTTTAACCCCCGACCAAAAAGAGAGGCGTTATAAGTTTGATCGCTATGTGTGTGTGTGTGTGTGTCTGTGTGTCTGTCTGTGGCACCGTTGCTCTTAAACGGGTGAACAGAATTGGGGTGAACAGAATTGGGTGCGGTTTTTTTTGTTTGAAAGCAGGTTTTCTAGAGAGAGTGTTCTTAAATAAGAGTATATGTTTTATCAAAATCTGTCCAGCCGTTTATGAGATATCTACTTTGAAGCTAAAATGTCGGAAGTATTTTAAATTTAAAAGCTGTACCAGGTGTTACAAAACATCCTAACTCTTTTAACAGGATGTAACCTTTACTTCCTGATCAACGGATGTTAATTCTGTAAAAAAGTTGAAATATAATTATATTTTTAAATTATAACCTAGATTTTGTTTTGTTTTTGGCATTAACTCAAATTTAAAAATATGTTTGTGTGTGTAGGTTGGTTATAGCTAACCTGGTTTCCCGCTTTGTTGGCGGTCTTTTGACACCCTGACGGTAAGAGCTCACTGACACTCCGTAAAACAGTGTTTTATCATCAGCCTTTTAAAATGTAGTTTTATATTAAATGTACTTATGTATAATAAACCAGAAATTGACAAAACGGTTTTGACCATAATCCTAAGGGCATAATCCTTATTTTAGGCTTTGCCGTAGTCTGCTAACTCTCCTGCATTTTTCATTCTGATTTAGAATGCAAAAATAACCAATTTTAATACAGTTTTATATTCCGTTTTCCCGTTTGAGAAACTACTGGATGGACTCCGCTCCGGTAGCTCGGAGTCAAATGACAAACGGCACAGAATAACAGTTTTCTTTTGTAGCATTATGCAAAGTTGTGAATCACATCAGAAGTGAAGACTCCTTTGAGCGGACGCAGTGCTTCAGGGGATTTTTATTTTGATACTTATCCATCTTTTTGTAATTTTTTAAATCCCCGGCCAAAAAGAGGGGTGGCTTAATTGTGACCGCTATCATAAAATAAGTATGAGTTATGTTATTTGCATAGTTTTAAGTCGATAAAACATTGTGAAAATCAACTATTTCCATTCGTTTTTTTAACTTTTGACAGAGCACGCACATGAAGTTTCACAATAATTTTCGGTAAAATGTACTACAGTGAATACCGTACTTCATGGATGGGTACCTACCGTTCACTTAGTAAAGTGATGTGCCATTCGTAATGAATGACCACAGACGATATTTACAGCGTCACCTTTTACAATAACTGTCTACGTGAGATGGTACAAACGACAGCACGTAGACGCTTACACCCTAGCACTCTACTCGGTTACGTTACGGGAGACTTTACAACAAAAGTGTACAGTGTGTACCAACTTACTTAATGAGAGTCGTGTAAATTAACTGTAAGTGAAAACAGAATGAATAAAAAACTTCAAAAAATCTATCGTGAATAGCAAACAGTCTGTACATTTTAATCCTAAGCCTGAACAATGTATTTAAGAAAGTAAATTGATTTACTCAAAAAAGCTCGTAATGTGGACATTAATTCGACAACCTTCTTTGAGCAAAGTCGGACTTGCGGGCTACTTGGATTAGGCGCCAGAAAAGTTGTATGGAATTTCATTAATATCTTGTGTTTTGCGGCCAGAAAAATATTAATGTCGAGTTTTGTTTCATAAATAGAACTCAAACATCAGGTGCAAAAAGTATTTATTTAGAATTAGGCTGTATGGGTACTGGCAGTCGACACATTGCACAGAAAAAAAAAGCGCGGCCATATTGTTTTCGACTTTTCGCGCGTTGTTCGAAGTGATTTTTTTCTGTGTTTTTGTTGAAAAAGTGAACTCTCAAAGCGACGAATCCTCGGATGTAATGTGTTTAACACCGCCGGACATTCAAAATCAAGCGAAATTAGTAATTGGAAATTTATTGCCACCGAAGTCAAAAGAAAAATACAAGCAAGCTTACCAACAAAAAGTTTGCGGAATGGAAAATCGACAAAAAGTACTTAATCTACGACAAATGGTAAGCTAATTAAATTACTATGTTAATTACTATTCTAATTAATATTTTAATTACTCGCATTGTTTGAGTAAAGCACTATACAAGCCTTGGTCTGCAATGAGTGCGCTTCTGGCCACGCTATGATTGCCTCGAGCTTAGCTTAGCTACGCTCTCGGCCCTCAAGTTTGGTCATCATTGCAGCCCTTGCTGGCCGCGCTATAAAGGCCTCGACCTTCGGTCTCGGCCTTCATTTCAGCTTGTCCATCAAGGGCTGCAATGCTGACCGCACTGTGAGGGCCTTGAGCTGCGCTACGCTGCGCTCTGTCGGCCATCAAAAGCGCGCCAGAAACGCACTCATTACAGATCGCGGCAGTAATGTACTATTGTGTCAGTGACAGTTAATATTATGTGATAAGAAACGTCGTAACCTAATCACAATGGCGATCTGTGACAGTGACACGACACTGTAAAGGAGTTCTAAAAATCACTAGTTTCTAAAATCACGTGTTTTCATACTGGTGACTTGGTCCTCGTAACTAAACTCTAATTTTTAATTCGAGTCCATGGAATGACAGTTGCTACAAAGGCTTTATCTGACAGTTGCATACTAGCAACTGTCATTCCGTGGACTCGAATTAAAAATTAGAGTTTAGCTAGCCTACCACAGACTATAACAACCGAGCTGTCAAAAGTTAAATATGATTGGAACTATAGTGCGTTTCACGAAAGAGTAACCTTGAAGAAACTCTTATTACAATGTATTATGGAATATTTTTGTTCAACCCAAGGGAATTATTTCGTGAAACGCACTGTACAAATACTTTTCTCCCGCCACTACAGCGCTAACATTTTTTATAGGAACGTCATAGTAACATTGTCTTATTATTTAACAGTTCAGTGAATTCGAAATACTACACTTGTCACCTAGCGTGTTCACAGCAGATACGCTATCAACACGTTGTCTGCAATTCTCCCGCTTGTTTCATCCTATTGTGTCTCGAAAGCTATTTTATTTCAACGTGACAAACGGAAAATAGTACCAATGCGATGGAAAAGGGGACAGTGCGAGGTGGATTTTCACCTCTCACATCTAAAAGGTTCCGTACGTAGTGTTTGACCGCTTTCGGATCGACGATCAAACTTACGTGACTGAGGTGACCGTATAGAAATGTATAAGGTCCTCACACTTTGACGTGCATTATCTAAACGCAAAAAGAGGAGAGCAAACTTTTGGTCGCGGAAAAAATATTTGGACCCACCAAGGCAGAAGACGGCACCTTTAGGATCCTGAAAAACGCACAACTTGAAAACCTAATGGCCGAGCCCAACATAATCGGAGATAAATCTGCAAGACTCCGCTGGCTTGGTCACGTAGAAAGAATGGGAGAGGATCGGGCAGCTAAAACAGCATACGAAGGGCAAACTTCTGGACGTCGACCAGTTGGAAGACTCAAGTATCGCTGGATTTGTTTGATACACTTTATTGCACACAAAAATAAAAAACTTAAATAACATTATAGTGAGAAACCGTGTACAAGGGCGGACTTATTTCTAAAGAAATTTCTTCCAGCCAGCCCTGGTCAAAAGAGAAAGATGTTGAGAGCGGGAAGGGCAGAATAAAGCACTAACATTAAATATATATATTATATCAACATAGACGTACACACTAATATATACACCCTAATACAAGTATTAAACCTAACGAATACTAATAGACTAAACAATATGTGCAGACAAAATGATAGACTTACAAATGAGTTATTAAATACACTGCTTAAACTTACGAGTAGATATATAATATTAGATTTTGGAAAGGAAGTGTTCTTTCATCTTAGACCTAAACAGTGCCACAGTCGGACAGTCCCTAATGGCTTGAGGAAGAGTGTTCCATAAGCGAGCGGCACTCACAGAGAACGAGTTAGTGTAGAATTCCGTTTTGCAGGCTGGGACGTGCAAAGACCTCAAATCACACGCTCTCTGTGGTCTGGTTCGTGGCAGCAGCGAGAATCTCTCACGGCGGTGGATTGACGAAGTCTCAAAGGACCTGCGCGAACTCCAGGTGGAAGATTGGAGAGAAGTAGCGCAGGACAGAGAGAGAGATGGCGTCTTTTGATTGCGGAGGCCAAGATCCACTTCGGGTGGCTGAGTCAGCGTAGTAAGTAAGTATCTACAAAACGAATCAGAATCACCACCATAGAGGACACAAATTCAAACTGACCAGCTCTTTGTGTGCAAGTAACGTAAAAATCTCATAACTAACCGTGTTATGTAGTTCGCGAATGGAACAAATTACCACTCCATAATTAGTGCAAATGCAGTGAACGCTTTCAAAAATTCATTGAACAAATAGAATATATAAAAAATAAAAGGTACCGGCCAATCCCGACTTCAGGACAAACTAGTTTTGCCTAGGCCAAACCAGTCTACCTAAGCTCGTATGGATAAACCGGTAAGTATAGCCTAGGACAAACTAATCTAGCTTAGGCTCGTATGGATAACCTGATTAGTTTGTCCTAGTGAGAATAAATGCAGTAGTTTATGTAGTTTCTGTATCAAATGTATGGAACATAAGATTTATTTTTAAACCCATACCCAGTCGAGCTAAAAATTTAAATACTAGGGCCCGATTTCTTATTTGAGAATTCAGAATCAGAATCAGAATCAATTGTTTTTATTCAATATGTCAAAATATTATCTAAAGTAAATAAAAGTATATAAATCAGATACTTATTACTATCTAATACTAAGTATCTAGCTACTTTTTTTTCTCGACGTTGATTACGTCTTCAACGTTGATTACGTCTCAAACTCTCAACCCGAGCTTAAAATTGACGTTTCCCAATTTATCTGCAGTTAGTATCTATGTCTTTACCCAACAGTGGGCAGAGATGGGCTGATGATGATGATGATGAATAAAATTGATGATGATCATGTAGGGGTCTCTTTTGCCCGTTAATGTACCTAGAGCGAAATAGCGCTTATCATACTGAGCGGAGGAATCTTTGGGATAAATATAGGTTCCATGTAGTTTGATCACAGAACCCTAAGGAAAGAAAAATAGACAATAGAAGTGCACTCCAACTGAAGATACTCTTAACTTGGCTGACACACGTCTGAAGGAGTGTGCGAAACTTTATGAAATAACTCGCCTTTAATGTCACAGGTTTTCAAATTATCTCAAAGAAAAGTTGGGCCATTTATTATTCCTCCGCTTTACAATTTTTTCTTCATTTGGCACCTTCTTTATGGTAGGTGGACTCTACACCGTGGAATTTTAGTGGATTTAAAGCCGAAGGTATTTAGTTGCAATCGTGATTCTGAGCCAAATTCCAAAATTTTACTTCAAAACGAGCGAAAAAAAAAAACACTTCCCAATACAAACGGCTATCGCCAATCGATTTGTATGGAGAAGTGAATTTTGTTTTCGCGCGTTTTGGAATGAAAATTTTGAAATTTGGCTCAAAATCACCAGTGCAACAAAATACCTTCGGCTTTAAAGCCACTAAAATTGCACGGAGTATAAACCCATCGATCAAGCTCGAAATCTCAAAGAAGGCTATTAAAGTGAAGTGAAGCGAGCGAAGATCTTCGATTCGTTTGCATGTTCGTTCGACGATAACTCGAGTATCGTTGATCGGAACGTCATGAAATTTTTATGTTGGGGGTTAATAAAATGGTAGGTGTAATAATCAAGTGAGTCATAAGAACACTGAACACATTCGATGACTCACTCTTTCACAGAGGAATTTCCCACTCTTAAATGACGTCATACCACTCCCCTAACCGTCATCACCTAGTGTTAGGCGTACCTACTTCAATTCCTTTCCTTTGTTTTTCCGCGGTTAGTCCATGGATGGGTCACCGCTAGTGGCAATATCTGAGCGCTTCCGTGCTTCGGAAGGCATGTTAAACCGTTGGTCCTGGTTGTTGTTGATTAATAACAATTTGTTAAGCCATGACAGAGGCCCTTTAGGCGGCCTAAAAACTCTGACACCAAGGGGGACCACTACCTCATACGATTACCTACTAATTGAGAGATAGAGAGATAATTTATTTATTTACACAAATACATACAATTACGTAAAGATTACAAAGGAATTAAATTACCTGTACGTCAAAAACATGTTATTAGATTAGGTACTTTGTAATCTAATTCCTTTAGTTTCCAAATACTTTTCTAATCACTTTTCCTACTTTGATAATGTACTAAACTATTCAGTTGCACTTCCGATTTGATGGAAATGGGTCAATATTGCGGGAATGCTAATAAAACCATGCCACCATTTTTTTTGTAGTTTGATAAGGATTGGCTTCCACGATCACTCTTTTAATTCATCTCTTACCTTAGTGGTTGCTTCCTCGGGATTCATTCTTCAAGTTGAAGTTACCACTACAAAAGGTTTAAGGTGGGACGATAGCAACGTGGCGGGAAATTCAAATTTTTTACAGTTTTTTAAATATTGTAGCTGAGCTAGGTACCTATTTGAGCTGAGCAATTTTTGTTCAACGATTTTTCGTTCGCGGCAATAACATAGTACCTATTATTTTCATGATTGTAAACAACAGAACAACAATAATTCAGCCGATTATGTGTTCTGGGCCCTTAGCCTGTAACGCAATGGCGGGTCAATGGCGTCCCGGCAGAAGGACAAAACCGGGCTCTCCTCGTTTTTCTCCTACAACCAGGGAACTAATCCTCTAGAATTAGAATCAAAATATGCTTTGCTGTACTACAAAAACATTAAAAGGACAGACAGCGTTAGCAAATCGTAATTGAAGTCGTCACCTGACAGCCCATTTTGGCACCATTGTGTTACAGGCTAAGGGCCGGTCTACGCATCAAAATGCGTGAGTTTCCCGTCGGAAGTCGTATTAATAAAATAGTCTGATTTTCGATGATTCGATCTTTACTTAAAAAATAATTGAAAAACCAATAAAAAATATTGAAAAAACATTTAACAGTCAAAGAATCGAAAATTATTCGAGGTACTTTTTAAAAATCTCAAATGTAGTTATAGGTATTGTGTGAAAAAAGATTTAAGTACTTTGAAACCTTACATTAAGATAATTATGCAGGTTTTAAACCAGTACATTAAGTAAGTAAGTAAGTAAGTAAGTAACTCTTAAAACGGCAATTTCATATTTGAACCACCATTACCTATTTACTTTTGTAAACGAATCTAATAGTTTGTTATTGTATTTATCACTTAGCAGCTTATCACATACACATGACACAAATAATAGCTTCAAAATATACCTAATGCTTTGGAGATTACCAAGGATTAAAATAACACCTGGGGCCTGGAGTGCTGATACGAAAGCTGATAATCATCATGATTTAAGGGTAGACGATAGCAAGGTGGAGGGAAATTCAATTTTTTCACAGACTTTTACATTTTGTAGCTAAACTGAACTATTTTTGTTCAGCGATTTTTCGTTCGCGAGAATAAAACCGTATTCTTTGCATTATTGTAAACAACAGAACAACAATAATTCAGCCGATTATGTGTTCTGGTCTACGAAGCAGTGGTACTGCCCAAAAAACTTGTCGTAGACCAGAACACATAATCGGCTGAATTATTCTTGTTCTGTTGTTTACAATAATGAAAATAATACGGTTTTATTCTCGCGAACGAAAAATAGCTGAATGTAATGTAAAAAACTACTACTATCTTCCAGCCTTAATGATCATGGTTTGGCGACTTATATTTGGTTTGGAAACTTATATTAATTAGGTAACTTATATACCTTTGGGAACTAAACTATGGGTTTCTACAACACACCTGATATTATTATTATTATGGTCTGTGGTTTCTACATACTCAAATGACGTCATTCAACTAGCTGACGTATGCAACCCGTGCGAATTTGGCCGGGGACCGGGGATCCAATTATCTAACTTCAGTCGTGACTCGTGATTGATTATCACGATCTTGAATGATGTCAACCCACTTCAGAAAGCATTTATTTGACACGAAGCGATGACGATCTTGATAGCGAAGGGATAGTCAAAATTTTAAATAGCATTAGAAAGCGTTTTTTCATAGAATTTTTGATGCATTTGTTGTGTTAGCGTTTATAAGTTAAACAATTCTTGATCACCGTCATACAACGTGTTACAAAACATCCTAACTCTTTTTACAGGGTGTAACCTACTGGTCAACAGGATGTCAATTGTGTAGTGTCAAATTTTATTTTATAACCTCAAAATTAAAAAAAAATCATAACTTTTTTGTTCTTGGTATTAGCTCAAATTTAAAAATATGTTTGTAGGTTTAGGTGCAATTGCATATTTTTGAGTTGTTAAGACATTGTGAAAGTCAATGAAAACAATATTTAAAAAATACTTTTCTTCCGCCACAGCGTTCACATTTTATTCATTTAAAAATCAATTAAACGTCATAGAGCAAAAAAAATATTTAGGTTGTAATCCCTATCACCGGGTGCTATTGCCCTGTAAAAAGAGTTAGCATCTTTTGTAACACCTGGTATACCTACCTGATACCAAAAAGGAGGTTGAAGTTAGGCAATCACGCCCCGTGTGCCGTCAAGCGTGAATATCTCCGCAGCAACGCGACGTCTTTTTCAGCGGACTCAGTCGCGCGATAAACGGACGACATTGCATTTTCAGCTCTATATTTACTAGGGAGCGTGCGAGGGCGTACACAATGCTAGGTGTTTGGAGAAAAATGTGAGGGTTTCAGAAATTGTATCATTTTATGTTGTTTGACGCACGAGAACTGCTAGATGCTACGTTTTTTCTGTTCTACTCCACGGAGCGGAGACTTGGACACTCACTCAAAATATGTCCAAACGCATAGAAGCGTTTGCGATGTGGGTGTACAGACGAATGCTCAAAATCTCGCAAGGATGAGAAAAAACGTTGAGGTAATGAAGAGCAACGCAAACTTGAGTATTTTGGCCATGTAATGCGCAACTCCCAATATGGACTCCTTCAACTTATCATCCAAGGGAAGATAGGAGTATCGAGACCTGGAAGACCGAAGATATCATGGCTTAAAAACTTACGCCATTGGTTCCAACAACCCACGAGCTCCTTGTTCCGTTTGGCAGCCAAAGCAGAAATAGCCAAGATGTTTGCTTACCTCCGATAGGAGACGGCACTACAAGAATAAGATCATTTTATGTAGGTAATCGTATGAGGTAGTGGCCATCCCTCGTGTCAGAGTTTTTAGGCCGCCCAAAGGGCCTCTGACATGGCTTATCGATTGTTATTTATCAACAACAACAATTTAACGTTGTACAGTCAACAGCACGTAGACGCTTACTCTTTAGTTGCAAAATCGGCAGTAATGTGACTGAATAGAGTGCACGCGTGTAAATGTCTACGTGCTGTCGACTGTACCAGCCAAGTCAACGACACGCTTCGAAATGCAATAAGAAAGTGCAGTGATGTCACTTGCTAAATAGTTGAAGTTCGCTTGTTTCCTGCCAAGAAATTTAAATCAAACAGAAGTACAAAAATACTATAAATTACGCTTTACATTTTACCTAATAAACGAAACCGGTTTATTAGTAGGGGAAAAAGCTTTTATCGAAATAATAGTTACTTGTTATGCAAGAATGCAAAATTATGGTTCCAAAGGTTACAACTTATCCTATAGTATAGATAGTGGAGGCAGAGTAATTTTTGTCGGATCTTCATGAAATTTGATAAGAGGTTAAATCAGGCAAAAATATTTTTTTTTTCGAACATTGTCCAAATCGGTCGAGGGGTTGCTGGGATATGGGGTCGCGAGTTCACAGTTCGAGGCGAACCTATATTCTGTGTTGTGCCGCCGAGGCAGGCGTGTATCTATCCTTTCATTGTACCTTGTAGCTGCACAGTGTTTTCATCTAAGTGTGTTAACTAGTTGCACAAAGCTGCAGTGACGTCGCCAACTCGCAATAAACTCATTAGGGCGCCCGCACATCGGCGACTGAGGATACCGGTCGAGGGATTTTTTTTAATGTTGCCTCCAACGGGACATCGGCTAGGCAAAGGCCAACACTTTTTTACCGACTTCAAAAAAGGAGATGGTACTCAATTCGACTTTTTCGAGCGTAAATGAGGATGCGTTTTGCCCTTCCTCACTTAAGTAAACCTATTCGGATTTATCTATTAATAAATCATTTATTACTCGTAAGTGCTTTATCTACGTAAATATACGTAATTGACTTTTTTTTTATCCTATCATATATTTCTTATTGTGCATCTGCTGCTACTGTGTTTTCGCTCTCAGTCCTGTCCATCCAAAGGTTGTCTGGAAGAAATCGCCTTTAGCGATAAGACCGCCATTTGTACTGTTATTTTTAAATGTTTATTTGTAAAATGTTTTCGTTTCTGCAATAAAGAGTTACTTACTTACTTACTTACTTACGGGGCAGAAACATGGACACTCACAAAGCAGAACGTGCACCAAATTAAAGTAGCTCAAAGCAATGGAGCGTGCCATGTTAGGTCTCCGACTCATAGATCGAGTATATATAGAATGAAGTCATCCGACGTCAGACGAAGGTTGATGATGTTGGTGACCGAGTTTCGAAGCCCATTTAGGGCAAAATACATAGTCTTCGGCTGTCATCTTAGGCCTACAGCCGAGGCCAATTCAGTTGTTCACCTCGCGCCACCTCTCAGTCTCTCGCCAGTATGCATTCACCGACTCAATACAGTACAGGGCCCCTTAGCCTGTAACGCAATGGTGCCAAAATGGGCTAGCGTTTGACGGTTTTAATTACGATTTATTAATGCTGTCGGTCCAGTGTCGGTCCTTTGAATGTTTTTGTAGTAGAGCAATGAATATAATGAGTCTAATTCTAGAGGATTAGTTCGCTGGTTGTAGGAGTACAACGAAAAAATTCCGGTTTTGTCCTTCTACCTGGGACGCCATTTATACGCCATAATGTTACAGGCTAAGGCCCCAGGTCGTCTGTGAAAAGGTCATTATCGGTCGCCAGTGTCAGTCGCAATCGCAATAAAATCGCAGATCTTCGCCCGCCCCACGCATCACAGCTTTGACTTATTTTATTATTCAAGTTGCAATTTCAGCAACAGCCGAGCCGCAGGGATTTGCGACTGCTGCGACAGCGCCCTCTGGTGGCACGAACTTGTATTGTTTTGACGGAACACGCGACTTTGCGAAAATATTTGAGCTATTTGCGATTAGAATAGAATAGAAAATACACTTATTAAAACACCACAACACATACATAAAATAATAAAAATTATATAATTTAAACACAGATTTTAACGGATTTAACACTCGTTTTAAAATCTGTGTTTAAATTATGTATAGTGCTCGTGCAAACCTAAGAAAATATTAAATAAAAATTATACTTATTAGCGTTGTCTCGCTTTGACTGTATTAATAAGATCGAGAGGGCGAGTGTTTTGAAGTTCATCCTAAATGTTTTCTTTAATGACACGGGTTATACCTTCACACCTTCATTAAAAAAAATGGCTTTAAGGTTGGACGATAGCAGCGTGGAATTCAAAAATTTCACAGTTTTTTACATTTTGTAGCTAAATTGAGCTATTTTTGTTCAGCGATTTTTCGTTTGCGAATATTCTTTTCATTATTGTAAACAACAGAACAACAATGGCTAAAACGAAGCCGATTACCATTGCCGAAAATCGAAGTTCGATTTATGAAAAAATTACTGGTTGGCAATAAAATGAACTGG
This sequence comes from Zelleria hepariella, assembly GCA_949319315.1. NCBI lineage: Eukaryota > Metazoa > Arthropoda > Insecta > Lepidoptera > Yponomeutidae > Zelleria > Zelleria hepariella. Next base: position 4,054,974 of record OX439380.1, on the reverse strand, counting down.
GTGGCAGTACATTTTTCAAAAATCGAACTTGGATTTTCGCCAATGGTAATCGGCTTCGTCTTAGCCGGTAGACCCCCTGGTCGACGACAAGTTTTTTGGGCAGTGCCACTGCCTCGTAGACCAGAACACATAATCGGCTGAATTATTGTTGTTCTGTTGTTTACAATAATGAAAAGAATACTGTTTTACTGTCGTGAACGAAAAATCGCTGGAAAAAAAATAGCTCAGTTTAGCTTAAACATGAATTTCCCGCCACGCTGCTATCGTCCAACGTTAACATAGTTGGTAAGTAAAACTGTATGCAATCGACGATTGCTCTTAGGAGCCGTTTTTCAAATGTCAAATTTCGCTTAGCACAGATTAATGTTGACAGTCGCGTACCGCTTCTTCTATGACCACGCCTTTACAGGCGCCATCTATGAACTGATTTGATTTTGTTCTTTGAAAACGGCTCATTGTAATTCACGTGGAGTTTTAACCATAGCTTACGGCCCGCTTGATTCTACAGGACCATGCAAATTAGATTGCATTTTACATTAGCCGTTTTAGTAAGTTTCGTATTGCATGCAGATTTTGCATTCGTGGCTGCCCACAAACTAGGGTCGTTAGACCGACGTATCAATTAACCAAGTCCCCGGCCGACAAACCCGACAAACAATTAAAGTGAGTGAAATTGTTAAATTAATTTTATTTTAAAATAATGCCATAAATAACTTTTTTCTTTTTTGTAGTAGCTTTTTAAAAATTTGTTTGCGTGTGTAGTTTGCATTTGCATAGCTTTGAGTAGTTAAAACATTGTGTAGTTAAAACATTGTGAAAGTCAATGAAAACAACATTGAAAAAATACTTTTCTCCCGTTACGGCGTTCACGTTTTATTAATTTAAAAATCAACCGTACGTTATGGAGTAAAAAAAACATTATGGTTGTGATCCCCATCACCGGGTGCCATTACTCTGTAAAAAGAGTTAGGATCTTTTGTAACTCCTTGTATTTGGTTAAAATTTTTTTTTTACAAATTAGCAAGTGTTTCGTGTGCCCACGTCGAGTTTCGCCGGCAAAGCGGGTTCCCGGGCACCACCATAATAGGGCCTTTAGCCTGTAACGCAATGGTGCCAAAATGGGCTGTCAGTTGACGGATCGAGGTTGGAGACGGAGGTTGACGGCTTCAATTACGATTTACTAACGCTGTCTGTCCTTTTAATGTTTTTGTAATACAGCAAAGCATATTTTGATTCTAATTCCAGAGGATAAGTTCTCTGGTTGTAGGAGAAAAACGAGGAAACCCCGGTTTTGCCCTTCTGCCGGGACGCCATCGACCCGCCATTGCGTTACAGGCTAAGGCCCCAGGGCCCCTCATAATAACTAGTTATTATGCTAATCCCCTGGAGATCGTTTAATTAAATTACAGGTGCAGGGACCGGGCCCCGAATTATTAAGATTTAATCTCAGTTTAAGATACTAGGCCCGACTTAACCGTGATTTATATTAACCTACTAACCACTCGTATGATGTAGGTGCGTTCTCCCTGAGACATTTAAATTGTGTTCGTGTAAAGACAACGTACTTGCCACTACTTACCATGTCGTATGTGATAGATAATACTTAGATGTGCCTATAACATCACCTTAAGGTCCAACGATAGCAGCGTGGCGGGAAATTATGTTTTTTTTCTGATTTTTTTTATTTTGATGCTAAACTGAGCTATTTAGCTTCAGCTATTTTTCGTTCAAAATCACTGAACAAAAATACCTTAGTTAAGGTGGAAAGATAGCGACGTGGCGGGAAATTCAAAATTTTCACTGTTTTTTACATTTGTAGCTAAACTGAGCTATTTTTTTTCAGCGATTTTTCGTTCGCGGCAATAACATAGTATTCTTTTCATTATTGTAAACAAAAGAACAACAATAATTCAGCCGATTATGTGTTCTGGTCTACGAAGCAGTAGCACTGCCCAAAAAACTTGTCGTAGACCAGAACACATAATCTCGCTGAATTATTGTTGTAATTTTATTTACAATAATGAAAAGAATACTATGTAACTTCCCGCCACGTTGCTATCGTCTACCCTTAGGCTTCAAAATAAAATAAAAAAAATAGTGAAAAAAATTAATTTCCCGCCACGCTGCTATCGTTGGACCTAAAAGAGCTAGACTCAGTTTACCCCTAGAAGAACCGGAAATAGGTTTACGCGGGAGTAGCCACGACATCCGGCTGATCCCGATCCCGCGCCCTCTACTTCCGGTGGCGGAGCTTTGCTATGTTTTGCGTTTCCGGTAGACTAAGCTCTCGCTGAGAAGCTTTAGAGGAGCTTTAGGAAAAAGGAGCGCGAGGATAACCCCCATCTTTTTAAAAGACTGAGGAGCGCACGCAAGAAAAACACAATTAAAGTGCAGCCTCATACGTCTGATCTTTTAGCTAAAAGCATATTTGGAATGGTGGGAATGGTATCCAAAATTTATAACAAATTACCAGAACCAATGCGAGATGTCGACAATTTACAGAGCTTCAAACGAGAACTATTCAACTACCTAATAAAAAAAAACTACTATAAAGTAACAGATTTTCTGAATGAGTACGAGGTCCGATAATAATTAATTTTGATAATAAATACTTTTGTAAATATTTTGCATGATAATATAATAATAATGTAATAATAATATAATGTAAAGATGTAAAAATATAATAATACTTTTGCCACACCTTATTGGTAAAATTACGTTGAAACTATACTATAAGAACACGATTATGTACCTACATATAATTTACGGCAATAAATAATTTTGAAGTTTTGAATTTTGAATTTTTGGATTGTCTGTAAAATGTGTACAATCCGAGCGCGATGAGAATGGGATCGAAGCTTGTCAAAGAAAAGCGAAAATTTACTTTATTTTACTTTGACAAGGTAGCATCGACGTGAGTTTGCTTACCGCACGCGTCAGTTCCAAAAGGTCGCATCCCATTCTCATCGCGCGCGAATTACATTTCAGGGTAACCCTCTACAGGGTGTTTCCAGAAAGGTCCTGTGAACTCCTGTGACACTGAAAATACAAGCAATATTTACTGTGGGAACAAGTGCGAATTCCATACAAAAATTCAGTTTTGGTTGTACTCAGCAGATTTTTTTTTTCGAGATTTCGCACTTGATCCCTTAGTAAAAGTTGCTTGTACTCGTATTGGTGAGTTAAGCGACCCATTTTTGTGTCACAGGACCTTTTTGAAAGACCCTGTATAAACGCGATAAAGCAGATTCAGGTGCAGGTGTTTTACGCAGCTGTGGTGAAAATCCAATACGGACTTAAGTAAAGTAAAAATTCCCAAATCGGTTCAGTACCTACCCCGTATCAGCCGAAAATCAATGCAAGATCGATGATTATACGATGAATGATCATAAGACACATATTATCTAAGTATAGATGGATTAAAAACATAGATTTAAAAAAAAACAAGTCATGCTTAGTATCATAATTATTTACTATCTAAGTATTTAGAGGTCAAACTCAAAGATATAGGACGGCCATATTTAATTTTAATCTATGCTCTACAATCATCATTATTTGAATGGATTAATTGATATCCAGGTAGGTACTTTTTTGTTTTCATCGGATGACGAGCGGTAAAGGTGACGTGTGAAAAAATAAGTCAAATCAAATTTGAAATATTTTTTTTTTACAAAACAAAAAAATATATACCGTTGTGAGCTAAAACTAAGCATAAAAAAACTAAGGCCTTTGCATCTACGTAATGAGATGATTTATACAGCGTCCGGCTGGCAACTTCACTCACTAGATGGGTGAGGATGAGGAGACGACTCGGCGCTGCAGTGCCTGGAACATTGTATGTAGTAGGCTTGCGAAATCTCGAAAAAAATATCAGCTGTTCCATACTAAAATTAGATTATACCTACTGCACCAAATGGAGCAGCTGATATTTTTGAGTAGGCGACATCTCGGAAAAAATATTTTCGGACACTTTGTCCGAAAGGTCGCTTTATTATTTTAATATTTTTACAAGATATTATTTGCATGTGGGTGTGTAACATTTTTATTAGTCTCCTCATAAATAAGGTCGTATAAGATCGTAGGGAGTTTTTTATCCGACTGTACAAACAGCTTTATTTGTTAGTGTCCGAGATGTCGCCTCAAAATATTGAAAATACAAAGAGACATTTCGGACAAAGTGTCCGAAAATATTTTGTCCGAGATGTCGCCTACTCATATTTTTTTCGAGATTTCACTCTTGAAGCTAAAGTATCTTCTATTGCGACCCCTTTCAGTGTTCCATTACTTTTCTGAAACATCCTGTAGGATATACCTTCCTAAAAGGTCTAGAACTTTTTTCTTGGATTATAAGTAATTGAAATTGAAATAAAAGTTTATTCATCACAAAACAATTTTTAATAAAGTACAAATCTGGATAAAATCTTATAAATAGATGTTTGTGATAAATAGGGCCTGGCTCAGCTAAATGCTGTGAGTGCATGCATCTGCAAAGCGCTGATTTTTAGCCCTGTTCTCATTGGTTGTTATCCAATGGTAGGAGTGCAGAATTAGGTACATTGCAAAATAATTTAATTAAAATAGCATCCCTGATAAGGGATAAAAGGATATCATCATTATCATCATCAAAATAGCATTATCATCATAGCAATGAAAAGTCATTGTGCCGAAAGTGATGATAAAAAGTAGTAGTAGTAAAGTAGCGCTAGATGACGCGCTAAGAAGTCGGTGGAACAGTAGCTTAACATGACGCTAAATCGTTAGTAGAAGAACTTTCTGTTTAAATAAACCGTCTTTCCTGCCACACCTTTCTATCTCTTGGGGCGGCCATTAGAAACTTAGTTTCAATCAAAATGTAAATTCGCTAATTGTATTTTTTATAACTGCCCCTCCTAAGGTGTTGGGAGAGCGCCAAGAAACAGTTTACATCTGAAGGTGCGTGCAAGGGTGTGCACCCTTAAGGCCCAAACCTTAAGGCCCAAACCTCTAGAATCTACGAATAAAATGTCCTAAAATAGTTAACTTCTTCGAGACCTATGTCCCTCCTGAGGGATAACCGGATTTAAGGAAGTAAGTAAGTAAGTAAAATAGTTAAGCCTCGCGTTGACAACCTAATGAAGAGTTTTTAGCAAAAAACGCATCCAAAAAGAAGTTTTTTTTTTTCCATTGGCGGTGCTAGTTGTGCCTGTGTAGCAGTACAGACGAATCTGTTGAAAAATCTGTTGTAGTCTGGCAAATACTGAGCGAAAGAGACAACCTGAAGAAAATCTAGAAAATCGAGGTTTCGTAGTCCCCACTTTCCCCTTCAGATTTGAAAAATTGTTTCACCACAGTCACTGATATCACAAGAAACTTCTTGATGTCGGACCGTCTTGTTTTTTTTCAATTCAAAGTTGTTTACCAGGGGGTCTACCGGCTAAGACGAAGCCGATTCCCATTGGCAAAAATCTAAGTTCGATTTTTGAAAAATGTACTGCCACCCAGTTCATTTTACTGCGACCCAGTTCATTTTACTGCGACCCAGTTCATTTTTCAAAAATCGAACTTCGATTTTCGTTAATGGGAATCGGCTTCGTCTTAGCCGGTAGAACCCCAGATGTATTTTGCCGCCGTTTTTAAATACGTTTTTTTTTTTAATTTTTTGGTAGGTCCTAGGTCGTAAACAATAATTTAACCCAAAAATCTAAACAGTCCAGGGTGAAGATGTCCCAGCATACCAAACATGTTTGTTCTAGCGCCATTATCCAGGGAGGAAATCGGGGAATACGTTTGTATGGAGAAAACACTACTGTTTTTTTGGGGTCTCGGAGTTGGTAACTCAGTAAAAGTTGCTTGTATTGATGAGTTTAAGACCCCTTTGGAATCACATTTCAGGCAGCATGCTAGTTTTGCAGCGTCTATGAGTTTGGTTTTCTTTGGTTGAAATAGAGATGGGCTGGTCACCTAGCAAGAATGGACGCTGGAGCGAGAGGATGCTACACTGGTACCCACGCGGGTCGCGCCGCCCCCCGGGTCGGCCGCGACGCCGCTGGAGAGACGACATCGTGGCTTGGACCAGCATCACTTGGACGAGGCTAGCCGCAGATAGGCACACTTGGCGCGGGATGGAGGAGGCCTATGCTCGACATACGGGCACTCCAAATTGAACAGATATTTTATTTAAAGTGATAAATGAGTGAATTATTTTAATTGATTGATTGACTGATTGAACTATTATTATTTTTATTACTATTTTAAAATTTTATAATTAACCTGAAAGTTCGTCATGATTTTAATTTTTAGATTTGAATTAATTAATAATTTTATTTATTATCACTTTTTACAATTTTATAAAAAAAAAAAAATTAGTTAAAATGTTTATTTTGATTTTATGCTATGGTAAATTATTTTGAAAGTTAAGTTAGAAAATTATGCATGAACCTTTTGGAAATAAATGGCTTAATTATTATTTAATTATTCATTGGAATCACAGGTCTTTTCTGTAACACTCTTTATATCAACTTATATTTCTGTACGCCCATTTAAAGGTTGCTAGGGAGACATGAATTAATGGTGCTTCATGGTTTTTAGGGTACCGTACCCGAAGGTTGCCAAAACTGCCAAACGGGACCCTATTACTCTGCCTCCGCTCTGTCTGGCTGTTCATCTGTCTGTCCTAACTTTAGAAAGCTGTATCTTTGGAACTGTAATAGGATTTTTTTTTATTATGCGTTAATATGACACATAAGAAAAAATCAATAATAATTGTTTGTTTTTCTTGCTCTATCGCAATACCGGTAAAACATACAAGCAACAAAGTTGGTGTGATTATTAGGCCTGTCTTTATAGTATAACAACAAATAATAAAAACGGTCAAGCGCGAGTTGGACGGTACGGAAACAGTGCGCGAGCCCGACTCGCACTTGGCCGCTTTTTTCTTTTCAGGTCAATGTGAAAGCCACTCAACGAACCTTCTCAAGCTAAAATTGTTTTCTTGTTTCCTAATAAATTATTCGTTTTCGCTAATTTATATTGGGCTTTTAATTCAGAAACTTTTGCATACCGCTAGCACCAAATGAAGTGATACAGAAATACCAAATAATGGACACTAACTCGTTTTCTATTCTTTTTAACTCCCGACACATACATATTTGAAGTTTTAGTTCCTATGTAATTGAGTTTTCCGACATTTTAAATTTGTTGAAATGACTACTCCTAATCGTGAATTCAATTTATTATTATCCTATTTAATAGTTAATCATACATTGACTGCTGAAGTCTTTGAAATTAATAATGTAGGACATACTTACGCAACTATGAATTGTTAATGAATTTAATTTATTCATGATCAACATCTATAAACAACTTGACGTGTAACTTAAAATTAATTACAAATAAAGATGTCTTCGTCTATGTCTTTCTCAGAATCCCTCGTAGAGGTAACACCACCATGTAGGCATCCTTCTGGTTTTAATACGTTTATGGCCAGGACTCTTTGTTACGTTAAATGTTTAATTAATAACGCTAGGTGGCTCAGATTCTCAATAGAATGCTAATAAAGAAGCGGGTCCTTCCAAAACGATGTCAGAAAGTGTAGGAAAATCTTCTAATCTTCTTTGCTGATTCAGAAAGTGTAGGAAAATCAGAATCGCGACCATATCGTATCTACTATCTGCTAGCTTCCATTGAAAATGGTCACAAGTCATGGACTAATAAAAAAAGGTCTGATGCGAAACCCCTGGGCCTCGAGTCTGTAACGCAATGGCGTGTCGATAGGTTCCCAGTAGAAGGACCAATCCGCGTTATCTTCGTTTTTCTCCTCGAACCAGCGATCTAATCCTTTAGAATTAGAATCAACACAGAAATTATTCAAATTAGAATCAACACAGTTACAGACTTGAAGCCCTGTTTTCTCCTGCCTTTATCACATCAAACCACCTCGTTAGAGTCCAACGGTAGTTTTGGACTATCGGTGGTACCTACACACAAAGGTGAGTTTTTGTGCGTTTCTTCGCAATCTTATCAAATGGTATAACAATCATCTTTATTTCAATCCATACCTACGGGATGACAACGAGAAGGTGAAATCAGCTTTGCACTTCTTGTAGTGCCGTCTCGGAGGTTAGAGGTTGGCCATCATCTTTGCTATTTCTTCTTTTGAGGCTGCCAAACGGGACAAGGTGCTCGTGGATTGTCACACCAGGGGCCTTAGCCTGTAACGCAATGGTGCCAAAATGGGCTCCCAGTTGACAGCTTCAATTACAATGACCTAACATAACGCAAATTTTATCGTTCCGCCACCAGACAGGTTATGCTGTCGGTCCTTATAATGTTTTTGTAGTTCAGCAAAGAATATTCTGATTCCAATTCTAGAGGATTAGTTCTCTGGTTCTAGGAGAAAAACGAGGAAACCCCAGTTTTGTCATTCTGCTGGGACGCCATCGACACGCCATTGCATTACAGGCTAAAGTCCCAGCTTCACACTGAACGTTTTTGAAAACTTATGGATTTGTTTTGTTTTCCATCGGGTGACAAAAACTTGCACTCGACGAAAAAAGCCCGCGATTCGCCGACTTTATTAAGGAGCCGGTTGATGTAATAAAATGGTATTGTTACGCGAAACTAATTGTAATTCATTGAAGGATAGAGTTTTACAAATGGAAGCTGTAATTGGGTCCAAGTTAGGCCGGAGTCTGCGCAAACTTTGTTCAAACTTGGCGGGAAATGGGCGTAAACTTGATTATCTGCGCGCTTGTTTAATCTATGTTTGAATCTGCAATGTTATTACGATGTACGGGAAAAGTTGGTCGGAAGTTTCAGATTTAAGTCTTTTTTGCTAGGAAGAATTTGGTTGACAACCTCCTGAGAGTACACATGATGAAAAATACTGAAAAAATCTAATCAGTTTTCATGGGGGATCACGCTTCGATTTTGAATTGCATTTATGTTTATTCAAATCTAAGAGCGAAAACTTTTTATGTAAAAGGCTGCAAAGTTACAGTAAAACATGAATTAACTGAAAAATTACACCAAGTAGAATGGGTGCTCTTTTTACAGTTTAATACGTCACCACATCCATCTTCTTTTTAATTTGTCAGAATCTTAAATAAAAGAAAGTCGTGTTAGTTACACCATTTATAACTCGAGAACGGTTGGACCGATTTTTATGATTTTTGATTTGTTGGATTTCTCTCCTCCCCGTATAGTAGAATAACCATTAAAAGAACGGAAAACTCACGAGAAAAAAAATAAGTCTGCGCGGACGTAGTCGCGGGCAAAAGTTAGTAGCTAATATCCCAATATATGTTAGAAGAAAATACAAGTAGGGATAACTTGTATTTTCTTCTAACATCAAATAAGTAAGTAGTTTAAGTATCAATTGAGAATCATGCCAATAAAATCATCTGTAACCTTGTAAAGGTCCGCGGCCGTATCACACTATAGACGCAATCACCAAGCCCTGAACTGCTGTATAATAATAAAACGCGTGAAAAGAAAACTAGCAACAAGCAAGTAGCAACGGTGACTAGTAATAGAATGAGTAAACAGGAGGTGAGGGCGGTTGGCGGGAAAACCGCTGAATCAGCCGCCTGATGAGCTGTCCCTTTGGGGGTGAGGCCCGTTTGGCCTGGAGGTTAGCCCTTTTTGCAAGAAATGTAATATACAGGGTGTTGTTTTGGTCAGTGACACCCGACTCAGGGACGTAAATATATTTTTCACATACATATTTTTATTTTTTTAAATATTAATTTTGGTTGCAGTATCTTGATAATCACACCTGAGTCGGGTGTCAATTTACAAAACAACACCTTGTAGGTAAGTGAGAAGGTTTCTAGGACAGGCCCATATCCAGAAATGGATCAACAGAGGCCGCTAATGATGATGTTGATGATAAACTGATACCATAATGTCATGATATAAGTTTGGATTTAAATTTGTACACACCACAGCACGTCGAGGCTTACACGCTAGCACTCTACTCGGTTACGTTACGGTCGACTTTACAACAAAAGTGTACAGTCTCACGTGCTGTCGTGTGTACCTATACAGATTTCGTGTCGATTATGACTTCGTGAGAATAGGAGATGTGACATTTGCAGCAAAACGAGATTCCTTCGAGATGTGTCGAATGCGAGATTCCCGAGTATTAGCCCCCTGAGAGCGCGGCGGTTTCAGCTGTAGGATGACTCAAATATGGGCTTAGTCTGAATGGATCGTTGCTGGATTGTAGGCTGACGCAAACAGACCGACACACATACACATAGCAGTCAAACTTATTAATATAACGCCCCTCTTTTTGTATCGGGGGTCAAAAAAGATCAAACGCCAAAGGTGAAACGAGGCCAAACCTGTCGTTTTCCTCGAAAAATATCCGCTACGGGGTAGCGAGGAAAAACTATGTCCGAGCTTGTAACTCGGCAAATTGGATACAAAAATGAAGTGCTATAGATAGGCAATTGCCGGAGACGAAATAACGGATGACCTCATCCATCAGCAACTTGGGTCTCACCACACAAATTTTTTTTTGAGTGATGTCGAAATAATCTATCTGCAGGCATGCGGTAATCTTCCATTATTCCTGAAACACGTCAACTTCTAAATGTGATTTCCAACAACTTTTATAAATAACATAACATATACAAGTAGTATAATAAAAGTTACTAAGATTTTTATAAGGTTAAAAAAATCGCTCGGGACAGGATTTGAACCCGCAACCTCTTGCATTCCGTGCAGGCGCTCAACCAATTGAGCTACCGAGTCAAGTACTGAAAATTCGCAAAGTCAGTACTTGACTCGGTAGCTCAGCTCAAACCTCAGTTGGCTCCTTAGAGACTTTTGATCCCTACACGAAAGAGAATCAAATGGCATTATAAAATAAAAAACTTTTTTTTCATAGAAAATGTATGGGAAAAGTTTTTGTAAATTTCTGACATTTATAGTACTCAAACCTTAGTTGGCTCCTAAGAGTATTTTGATCCCTACATGAAAAAGGATCGATGGGCATAGAAAAATATTTTTGGTATTTTAGCATTTTTTTCGCTGACCGTACATTTTTTCCAAAATCTGTGAATGCGGTTGATAATATCTCAAAAAGTTATGACAGGTCTCCTAAGAACGTTTTCCTGTAACTAAAAGGAAAGAAAGAAAGAAAGAAAAAACAAAGAAAGACACAATACTCAAAACATGACATTAAAACAAAAAAAAACAAAACATAAAAATCAAAACGACTAAAACTAGACAAGACATTAATATTTAATTATAATTTGTTTTAAGTATTGGGCCCCTAAAATGATCCCGAGCTCAGTAGTGTTGCAAGAAGCAGGCTCCTACTTGCAGGAAAAGGGTTAGGGTACTTGCCCTTACTGCCCCGTCTCAATAATCCAACCTGTATATTTTTTTTGCAAGATGTGAGGCGCGAAGTATCAATAGGAGCAGGAGAGGTTGGAAAGGTTGTAGAGAGTGGAGGGGCACGAAAGCGCGCCGCGCAGGCAGCGCTGAAATGGTACAATTCAAACTTTTAAAGAACGAGTAACTTTCAATAAATAAAAAATATCGAGCTATTCGAAAAGTCGCAGAACAAAAGTTATTGGAAATCACATTTGGAAGTTGATGTGTTTCTACACTTAAATTATAAAGAGAAAATATTTCTAAGTATGTATGTATGTAGGGGGTAATCTCCAAGAATACTAATCCGATTTAAAAAAAAATTACCGACTTGTTTCGGTCTCCATTTGGCAGCTTTCTTTGCCCTAAAGAGGAGAGACCCACATTTTCCCTTATGTTGCCAGGACATAGAGTTAATCAATCGTACATAGTAGAGGTTATATTATTCTTCAACCACGAAACTTTAAAGCTGACATAAATCCTGTAACTGAAAGCTATTATATTAATTTTGAGCGAAATATGAATTTGCGTCGGCCTACAATCCAGCAGCGATCCATTCCGACTAAGCCCATATTTAAGTCATCCTCACATAGTTAAACAGCTGAAACCGCCGCGCTCTCAGGCCATACACGACCGTCCAACACATAAAATCCCTCATGTCACAACGCTCGACTATATTATTAATCCGCAAGTACAGGGGCGTATCCAGGCTGGTGTACTGAGGTCCCGGAAACAGAAAAAAAAAATTTTTTTTGCTAAAATTTAAAATGGTGGCTCAGAAAAATAAACAAAAAGAAAAACAACATAGGATACGAAAAAAAAAATTAAAGCGTAAAGATGTTTTCCATACAGGTGATATCTAAGCACAGCCTTTAGAATCGACACAAATCTATAAGGTGAGTTGTTGTTCTTTTGATACGGTGAAAGTTGTACCATAAATGCAGTTTTCATTGCGTACAAATAGGACTGTATCATTGCTCTCTACCACTAGTTCGCCCCGAACTTTGAACTCGCAATGTGTTCTTTTTTTGCTAACACCATTCACGCAGGCGCGCGCGCATTGCATATAATAACTTTACAACCGATTTATCTCATATTTGAATTAAAAAAAAAAACATTTTATACGCCTACTAAATTGTATACCGATCCGATCAAAGCTCAAGTAATCGTCGAACAAACATTCATACACACATACAAAGGCTGGAATGTTCTATTAGACTCAGAGAACTTCGCTCGCTCGTTCAATAAACAATGGATGTTTAGAGGAAGAAATAGGAGAAATAAGAAACCTTGATGGTCATGATGATAGTTCCTGTTAGCTTCGACTCTGCTATTGTCGGCGATGGCACACAGCCAATCTCGTTTGTGCATGGTCTCCCCCATAGCAGGGCCGGGACACTACCTAGATACATCCCTGGATGTGGTCAGTAGCCACGCAGCCCAGACCCGCGAGTGCAAGTGACAAATTGTGCGACGGGCAGAGACCGCAGCGCTACGGATTCTATTGCCCTGTTTCGCCATTTTGCCTTTTTAATTTCATTGTGGTTTGTTTTATTTTGAGCAAACAAGTGTGTAGTCGTCCCACTAACTGGGACGAAAGAAGCGTGGCGGGAATTGCACCAATTACACAGTTTTTTTCAATTTTGTAGCTAAACTGAGCAATTTTTGTCCGACGATTTTTGTCTCACGGTAATAACATAGTATTATTTTAATTATTATAATCAACTGATTATGCTGACTCAATTCCCGTATGGTCTTCATCATGAGGACCACACGGGAAGTACACCTACGAAAAGAGAATAATCAAAATCAAGTCCACCTAGAAAAAAGTTCTGAGGAAAAAAACATACCTACGGGTCGAATGTCGGTCTTTTTTTGAGGTCTACTTGCGTCAACCAAGGGGTCTATCGGCTAAGACGAAGCCGATTACCATTGACGAAAATCGAAGTTCGATTTTTGAAAAATGTACTTCCACCCAGTTAATTTTACTGCCACCCAGTTCATTTTTCATAAATCGAACTTCGATTTTTGCCAATGGTATTCGGCTTTGTTACAGGGTTAGCCAGTTAACTCTGAGTTACGTCACAAATTTTATAGAAATGTCAAATTAACTCAGAGTTAGTTGGCTAACCCTGACTGACGCAAGTCCGCCAAAGTAGGTCAAAAAAACAACAACCTCATTGCAGTACAAGTCCACGTTCATAATGACCGCCAATCACAAGCGCGACCTGCCCACAGGATATCGAAAACTGCGGTCGCTGCAAAATGACGCTGGATTTAGCGACAAAGCGTCATTTACATGCATATTGGACGGCTTAGTAGGCTATTAAGCGATTATTACGCTTGTTATGGGTGAAATAAGCACGATAGTTGGCTAGAAAGACTTGCTTTTACTCCCAGGTTTGCTTTTATCTGAGTGCAGTAGGTACGTACACTCTATTGCACCAAGCAAGAATTATACAAGGTGTTACAAAAGATACAAAAGAACTCTTTTTACATGGTAATAGCACCCGGTGATAGGGATCACAACATAAATATTTTTTTGCTCTATGACGTTCTGTTAATTTTTAAATTTATAAAATGTGAACGCTGTGGCGGGAGAAAAGTATTTTTTAAATATTGGTTACATTGACTTTCACAATGTTTTAAAAACTCAAAGCTATGCAAATGCACCTACACCCACATACATATTTTTTAATTTGTGCAAATACCAAAAACAAAAAAGTTATGAAAAAATTACAATATTGAGGTTTTAAAATAAAAATTGTTTTTTTCAACTTTTTTTTACAGAATTGACATCCTGTGGACCAGTAGGTTACACCCTGTAAAAAGAGTTAGGATGTTTTGTAACACGTTGTATGTCACTTAGAAATAGATCCATGCAGTGCTGGATTTACCAATAGGCTAAGTAGGCTTAAGCCTATGGCGGCAGATTTTAGAGGGGCGGCAGAATTGGGGCATCTCTAGAGATCTTACATAATATAAAAATATGCATATTAAGTAACTATACCTACTTAAAGTCAGTTTTCCTTGAAGCTCAAAGAGGTGACGAGAGTCAAAAGATTAGAAACTGGTCGAATAGGGATTTTTCCAAGTGTCAAATTTGACAGCGATTCGCGAATTATCGCGCAACTAAATCTGTGGTTTGTATGGAAACCACAGATTAATAGACTGATTTTGACAGTTATTCGGACTATTTTTGATGCCTGGAAAAACCCCCATTGGTCGGTCGGTAGGGGCGGCAAAAATTTTAAAGCCTACTGGCGGCAAATGTGTAAATCCGCCACTGGATCCATGGTATAGGGCCTTCTTCTTATCTAATGTCGAAAGCAAAAGCGCGCCCACTTGATCGCGCTAGGGAGGGGCGCAGTTACAAAAAAAAAAGTCCCACATTTGAAGGACTTTCTTCATGAAACCCAACTTACGTGTATTTTTGACTGAAATTTCGGGCTCTACTTTACTTTACACCCGTAATGTGCAGATTGGGCAGGGCCCTTTTCTCCATTGGCCACTCCGGGCAAGCGCCAGGGGCCCCGCGATCCACGAGGTACAGTCCACATAGTACAGGCGTTGAAAAAACGTAATTTTTCTGGCGCGTTAAGGCTCGCAAATAAGATTCCAATACTACAGGGTGCACTCTAAGTCGATAGCGAAACTTTATGTAGGCTGTCTACTGATCAATACAAACCACTTGTACTAGGTGGCGAAAAAAATTGAGCTAAAAAAATATCAGCTGTTCTATACAAAAGGTCGACTCAGTACTGCACCAAATGTATGAAACAGCTGATTTTTTTTTTCGCTTAATTTTTTTCGCCACCTAGTACAAGTTGTTTGTATTGATCAGTAGTCAGCCTACTTGAAGTTCCGCTATCGACTTAGAGTGCACCCTGTAGTATTGGAATCTTATTTGCGAGCCCTAACGCGCCAGAAAAATTACGTTTTTTCAACGCCTGTACTATGTGGACTGTACCCCGTGGATCGCGGGGCCCCTGGCGCTTGCCCGGAGTGGCCAATGGAGAAAATGGAGAAAACATGCCACCATGACGTAAACTATAATAAAGGCCTTTGCATCTACGTATGAGATGATTTATACAGAGCGTCCAGTGGTACCCTCACTCACATAGATGTGTGAAGAGACCACTCGGCGCTGCAGTGCCTGGGACATTGTTTTAGATGTTGTAGGCTTGCCCAGCACCTATACCATCCTAATAGCCTAGTCGGCCTAGCTAGCCCAAAGGAACGACAAGTCAATACGTGTGGAGCCAACTAAGTCGCTGGTTTCCTCACGATGTTTTTTCCTTCAGAGTTAGTGAGTTGTATTGCTAGTACAAATTCACAAATGTGCGTAACTTTGAAATTAAACAAAGTCACAGATACATGCCCCACCGGGAATCGAATCTGGGACCTCTCGCTTCAGAGTACACTGCTCTACCCACTAGACCACCACCGCTTTTTAAGCTTGTAACGCTCTTTTAAGCTTGTGACGTAAACTAGATCATTAATATCTGCTTATAGGGACTTATATCTAACGAACACAACATAAGTCCTGAACAAATAGGTTTTGAACGTGGTATAAACTTTCAAGGCTCTCTTTGGACATACTTTATGAAATTTTGTTAGGCCTTGGAATTTGTTTGTACAACTTAGACACAGTTCTTGCGTAGAGAACTTACGTTTTGATCCCATTTAAAAAGGGATATTATTGTTTTAATTTTTTCCAATAATAGCTGGAGAGCTGGCGACCAATCGACTTATTTTGTCGTACAAGGGAGCTTCTATATCTCTAAAATAAGTTGAAAAAACTGTGAAAATTTGGACATACTCGCCAGGCTACTTTACTGTTAGATTTATTTTTTTACGGCCCGCTTCGAAGAAAACCGATTTAAGGGTAGACGATAGCAAGGTGGCGGGAAATTCAACATTTTCACAGACTTTTACATTTTGTAGCTAAACTGAAATATTTTTGTTCAGCGATTTTTCGTTCGCGAGAATAAAACCGTATTCTTTTCATTATTTTAAACAACAGAACAACAATAATTCAGCCGATTATGTGTTCTGGTCTACGAAGCAGTGGTAGTGCCCAAAAAACTTGTCGTAGACCAGAACACATAATCGGCTGAATTATTGTTGTTCTGTTGTTTACAATAATGAAAAGAATACGGTTTTATTCTCGCGAACGAAAAATCGCTAAACAAAAATAGCTCAGTTTAGCTACAAAATGTAAAAAACTGTGAAAATTTTGAATTTCCCGCCACACTACTATCTTCCAGCCTTAATCCCTAAAAGTTATGGAGTCAATTCAAGCATCGGCATCGTCTCCGTCTCATCGTATGGCTGATTTTCGCATAACGCCTGAGGTTTTGTGCTTAGCAACAATTACTTGATGCGGAATGATGTGCTCTGACGTAGCGCTAAGGCGGATCAAAGTTTACCTTCAAACTTTGAAAGTTTTGTTCAATCAACTATGTTAAATTTTCTCTTAAAGAAGCCCAGTAAGGATAATTGTTGTTTTGTTGTTTAGAATAAAACAAAAATTGCTGAACAAAAATAGCTCAGTTTAGAGCTAAACCAACAAAATTGAAAAACTGTGAAAATTGTGCATTTCCTGCCACACTACTTTCGTTGACCCTTAAAGATAAAGAGGCTAATTTCAGCGTTGCGAGTGCCGTTTCTAATCCATGAATAAGGTCACCGAAGAAATGTTAGAAATCGGAAAAGTTAGAATTCTCAAACTTTTCCGATTTGTAACATTTTAAGTAACTCAAACCTCAGTTGGCTTCATAGAGTATTTCGATCCCTACATGAAATACAATCGACATTAAGAAAATCGGATTTTTTTTCATACAAAATTTATGGGGAAAGTTTTTCGCTATTTCTGTCATTTCTAGTATGTACTGAAACCGCAGTTGGTTCCTTAGACTATTTTGATCCCTACATGAAACATAAAATATTTTTTATTTTCAAAATCTGTGAATGCAGTTCTTAATATCTCAAGTTATGGGTGGTCTCCTAGGAACGTTTTCCTGACACTATAACGGTTAAGGTACCTGCCCTTACTGCCCCGTCTCAAAAATCCACCCCGTATTATTAGGTTAATTCTAAACAGATCTATATACATCACCAATATGGGAAAATAGATCGTAGGTGCATACTTGTATGTACATTTGTACTTAGGTGCTCCTACTCCCGTATGCAAGACGGATAAACCAATCTTCCTTACTCGAATATCAAAGTAATAAACGAAGATTAGGTTGGTACTTACCTTCTTTCAAGATAGCACCATACGTCAATCCTAAAATCTCCTCAATTTCCTATCCATCTACCTACCTCTAGGACGCGATATAACGTGCGTTCGATCCATATTCAAACAGGTGGCGACCGTCCTTTGATGGGTCAAAGCAATTTAGCAGCTAAGTTCAACACCGGTAGGTCCTCATTCCCATTAGAGCCCACGCTGAATGAATCATTTAATTAAGACACGAGTATGTTTTATTATTGTAAACAATCAGTGATTCCATCCACTACGTAATAGACCCTTGATATACGGAGCGGTGTCGGTAGTTCGTGAAAATTCCGCAGATCGTGTCCCGCTGAGGCAAACAAAGATGGCCTCCACGAAGGTATATAGGGTTTTCCTTGGGAGAAAACGAGATGGTTGCAGATTTCCCAGCTCCGTTTACCGTCGAGAGGCGCTGTAGGTTCAACACGTCGGTGCCGGCTGGTTTGTTTTTTTTTTCACGCAGTCCCGAGCGCGCCATTCGCGGCGGTAGTTGCGTCTGACGCCGTGGATGAACAAATAACGCTACGAGCGGATTCCGATAAAAATCAACCTAAAAACCTGTGTTTTGCATCAAAACCCTTCTTATTTAATAGCTGACATTGCGTGCGAACACTCCAGTGCGCGTCAGAGTCGTACCTTTCCGTTTTTAGCCCGTTTTTCTTCCTTTATTTTTGCCGGCAAAACGCCGGCCGCACGCAGATTTGCGCGTGCAAAAATACGCAGTGACGTTTCAGATGTGAAAAGTGACGGTTCGGCCTTAGCCCCGTGGTGTGTTATTGTAACTCCAGTGTTTTGTTTTGTTATTTCTTTGTTATTGTTAAGTTTATGTTCCGGGGTGTAGCCGGCGAGGTGTGGTTGTCAGTTTGCACGTGTATTATCGATCGTACGAACTCTTCTGAGGTGAGTGTACTAGCATACTGTAGTTGGAATATTTTGCGGACTTAGCTCTTATGGTGTATATCGCGTTGTTATCGTGCAGTTTGGTCAGGAAAGGGAGATAAGAATAGTGGCTTGCTTCCTTTGTCGATATAAACAGCTGTGTTTGAGTGTGGTTCAAGTCACCAGACCGGTCGGCCGGGTGAATGCCGTGACGTAATGTTTTCCTCGCAACATGTTGCCACGCGCTCCGGTTACGAGGTGAATGTATGCAAGTACCTTTAGGTACCCACCTAGTTTGAGACACGGCCTGATTGATTAGGTACACTTGGGATTTTTTTCAGGTAGCGGTCTGCCAATCTCCTTAACGTGCGAGCTTGAGATAGGTCAAGAAAGGGTTTTTTCTGCGCTCTCTACTTCTACTCTACATCTCCGACTATGAATCAACTTTATACAGTGGGACCAAGTGCTCTATACATTTGGTACAGTAGGTATCGAATTTTAGCGTGGAACAGCTGATATTTTTTTCTAGATTTCGCACTTGGTTCCGTAGTAAAAGTTGCTTGTATTGGTGAGTTAAGCGAACCCTTTCAGTATCACAGGACCTTTCTGAAATACCCTGTATAATGTTTGGAGCCAGCGTTGAAGACCTATTTTACTGGGTAAGAAATAGAGAAGAACAGTGAGATGAGAGCTGCACGTTGAGAAGCATTGGACAAGTTGGGTTCTTTGAGCAAATGGTTTGGGTGCTACATTGTCTCGTATGAATTCAGAGGCCACCCGCCACTTGTCATTGGTTACGTAACACTCAGGCGAGAGTATATAGGGTGTCCTTTAGAACTTTCCCTCAGCACTTCGTTATCGGTAAACCAAGGCCCCTTCAAAGTTCAAATTCAATCAATTGACTATGCGTAGCCACTCGAAACTTTGGGCCGATCTATTGCTTCCCTTAACTCAATTACCTATTGTGGGTTCATTTACTACGTACAGTCCATTTTGCAAGAGTTAGGCAAGTAAATATTTAAGTATCGTTTTGTCACGTTCTTTTGTGAGAAATCCGCAGAGACAGAACGATACTTAAGTGTTTGCTTAGCAAATTTCTCAATTCAGAAATCGGCACTTAGGCTGGTGAGGCTCAGTTGGCTCCGCAAATATTGAAATTGTCTTTCCCGTGGGCTAGGCCGACTAAGCTGAAAGGATGTACAGGTGCCAGGGGAGCCAACTCCACCTGGAACATGTCCCAGGCACTGCAGCGTCGAGTGGTCACTTCAGCCATCTAGTGTGAATGAAAGTGCCTCTAGATGCTGTCTTATTATGTAATCATCTTATGAGGTGGAAGCACTGTAGAAGCCGGAACATATTTTAATGCTTAAAAAGTCAAATGACAAATGCTGATTGAAGTTTGTTTATCAGCGGACATTTTTTTTTGTTTGTATCTGGTACATGATAAAAGCAACAATACTTTGTTGACCGTGGATAATGAGAAAATACACTTAAGTTGATTCTAAGGGTGGTATTCTAGAACGCTACTTACGTACGACAAGTTTTTTGGGCAGTGCCACTGCTTCGTAGACCAGAACACATAATCCGCTGAATTATTGTTGTTCTGTTGTTTACAATAATGAAAACAATACTATGTTATTGCCGCGAACGAAAAATAGCTGAACAAAAATAGCTCAGTTTAGCTACAAAATATAAAAAAAAAACTGAGAAAATTTTGAATTTCCCGCCACGTTGCTATCATCCCACCTTAAACAGAGTTCAGACTGTCGATAAAACAGTGCATGTTTTGATATGAAGGGAGGGATACTCAAATAAAAAATGCACTGTTTTATCGACAGTCGACACTACTAAACTCTACTTAAACTGAGTTTAAACAGAGTTCAAGGAGCGTTCTAGTTTGAACTGAGTTTAAACAGAGTTTAAGTAGCGTTCTAGTTTGAACTAAGTTTAAGTAGCGTTCTAGAATACCACCCTTAGTGAGGACAGCTTAGTATCAAATTGAAAGTCAGTAAGTAGACCAAAAGCTCGATACATTTTCGATATTGTAGAGACTCTAAAAAAGACGTAAGTAGCAGCAAGGCCGAATTTAAGAACATCATTATAAATTAAATATCTACGAAGTGCTGAGCAAAGCACATGAAGAAACTGGAGCTGGGTTAATTTCTCTCAAACATAACTTTCGTACTCAGAATCACTTTGAGTGGGACCCGAGAGTGGGTCAAAAGGCGCAAGTTCGCAAAAATACGCTTTTACTTTCACTTTCTAAATCGTGCGAAGCGCTTTTTCGAAACACGTATTTATAATATTCAGATTAAGATATAAGTGAGCTAAAGCAACATTCTGAAAGTGCTGGCTAATTGGCAGAGCATTATGGATAACTTTTTAGGGTTCCGTACCCGAAAGGTTCCAAACGGCACCCTATTACTCTGCCTACGCTCTCTGTCTGTCCGTCTGCTTTATCACTGGAACCCTTATTGGAAGTCAGTTGTTTCCACATCGGAGGACACAACAACAAATAATAAAAAAACGGCCACGTGCGAGTCGGACTCACGTACCAAGGGATAACAACCAGATTTTTTTAAATTGTATGGTGGTACGGGACCCTCAGTTCACGAATCCGTCTCGTACTTGGCCAGTTTTTTCTACAGCTCAATGTATCAAAGCGGCAGATTCTAATCATTTTTTTCCAATTTGCCTCACCAGTTGAGGCATCTTGGTTCGGCCAAGTGGAATAATTGAAGAGCTCTTTTCCAAAATGCACTATTAAGTCCAAAAAAAACAAAGGCAAGAAAATTTACATAATTAATAAGTGAATGACAGTGAATCTTAGTACGTTATGAGCGTGAATCGTGAACTTTGTTATGAAAATCGTACTGACTTAGTGGTATTTGGAAGATTTTTTTTAAGGGTCGAACCGTCTTGTGCCAAAGACAAAAATGATCAATTTTTTTCAAAAAACAGACTTAGTACGTTTTGGAATAGAGCTCTTCAATTAGCCATAGGTAGGTGGCCACTAGTGCTTGTTATTATTATTATTACACAGCAGTGCGCTAAGATCGAGCCCGGGCATTGTTCTGAAACCTAAACGATGTCTAACCTCAATAGATTATGTCATTGTTGCTAACAACACACTGTAGGTAGTTCCACTACATGTCTAGATTGTTATTATTTTGGGGCATAACTATGTATGTTTAACCTGAAGTAGATCAAAGGTCAAGGGGTGGTTGACTATACAGGGTTTTATAGAAAGGTCAAGCCCTCTTAGTAAAATGAGAGTTTTCAAAAGAGCGTCATTGCGTCGGCCGGGAATCGAACCCGGATCAACTGCTTGGAAGGCAACTATGCTGACCTTTACACCACCAACGCATGCAATAGAGAAGCCAAACGCTGCGTAGAGTTTCTTGAATTTGTCAAGTTTTATAAACACTTGAGTAAATAAACCAATAAGTACTCGTAAAGTGTTGCAGATTTTTAACGTCTCTACCACCTGCGTTGGTGGTGTAAAGGTCAGCATAGTTGCCTTCCAAGCAGTTGATCCGGGTTCGATTCCCGGCCGACGCAATGAACCTCACTTTTATATAAAAAATAAAAATAATTAGCTACAACTTAGCTAATTCTCAATGGAAAGGACAGTTATATCGCCAAGAAGATGGAACATGAAGGTGAAAAGTCCTGACATGGATGTCCCGTACAGGAACGCCAAGTGTTGTCAGACCAGCTGCACGATGGTCTGACGTAAACCTGGAGCACGGTAGTCGGCTAACATGAAGAGGAATACGTCCAGCAGTGACTTGACTTATACTTAAGAATAAGAATAAGAATAATTTATTTTAGCAAAATGAATGCACAATATACATCAGTATTATGAAATTAATAAAATGAAATTACAGAAAAAAAGGTATAGTTTGGTACATTGCAAATGTACTTCATGATAACATAATGCATGATATTAATGGTGATCCCCACACTCTAGGCCTAGCCTGTATCGTGGGAACCATAAAAACGCTTACAAGAAAATGTTTCAGCCGTTGACTTGTTGAGGTAAGCAAGTACCTTCCCTATGGCACTTGACTGATAATTATCCTGTTATCCCTCCCTATGTCCCTCAGGAGGGACATAGGGCTCCAAGAAGTTTTCTCCACTTGGGACAATCTTGCGCAGTTGGTTCGAGGTCGTTCCAGTTCATACTGGTGACCGATCGGCGCCACGTGGATTTGGGGTGACCCACTCGCCGTTTGCCCTCGGGTAGCCAGGTTAGCACCTGCTTAGTTGGGTAGGTTTCGTGTCTCCTCAGTACCTCGAGCAGTGGATGAATGGCCAGAATAATGGCCGCGGTCAGTCCATGGATGGGTGACCGCTAGTGGCAATAACATCTGAGCGCTTCCGTGCTTCGGAAGGCACGCTAAACCGTTGGTCCCGGTTGTTGTTGATTAATAACAATCGTAAAGCCATGTCAGAGGCCCTTTGGGCGGCCTAAAATCTCTGACACCAGGGGTGGCCACTACCTCACACGATTACCTACCTAGTGGATGAATAAAATTCTAAAGAAGAAGAAGAAGGCGTAAGAATCTACAATAGCTACTTCATTGCCCAATATATTCCTGCCTTTATTTCAATTAACGAGAACCAAGCCAAGTATACTTCCAGCAGTGGATGAACAAAATGCTGAAAAGAAGACGGAGATGAAAGAATCTGCAATAGATACTTCATTGCACAATAGATGTGCAAAAGTGAATCTTACTTCAATTAACGAGAACCAAGCCAAGTATACTTCCAGCAGTGGATGAATAACATGCTGACAAAGAAGACGAAGACGAAATAATCTACAATAGCTACTTCATTGCACAATATTATAGATGTGAAGAAAAGTGAATCTTATTTCAATTAACGAGAACCAAGCCAAGTGAAAGGATAATGTGAAAATCGTGTAAACATCTAGTCGACTGATTGCTGACTAGATACACGTTTTAGACAACTCATCTAATGTTCCTAGAACGTGCGATGAGTTATTATGGAGGTTGTGACGTAAGATAATGATCGGAATCTTGTCTACATTTATATGCTTACTTATTACTAGGACTTATAATGGAACGCTATTCTGCGATCCCAGTTCAGGCGAACAATGCTAAGTGTTCCTAATAAAAAAATATAGGGTTTTTCATCTACCTCTCTACTTCCTTCTATTTCTCCTTCTATTGTAATAGCTATTAATTTGTCGTGACGTAGCAAGTGGCCCAGCATCCACGAAGCTACTTTGACCAAATTAAAGAGAAGGTGGATGTCGTGACGTACCAGGCTGCGAAGGATCTGGCCTGTGATCTAAGTGCATTGAGAATGCTACACCGACAAGAGGATAATTCTTAAAAATAATGAATGACCATGTTTTATAAAGCCGTGAAAGAAACGCGCGTTTTTGAGTTACGATTTCGTGTTTTGCATGCGCGTTTTCCTCCAGACTCACTCTTGGTTCATTCATACTTTTAATGCGTATTCCGGCAAGTTTGAATTAATTGGCCCACCAAACTGCAGTCGGATGTTACAGCACTCTCGTCAATCAAGCCTTATTAGTCTTAACGTATCCGATGTGACAAGGTTGCTTAACCAAGCTGTGGTGAAACTTCCGTTGAGAGACTTGCCAGATCTTTGTAAGACATCCAGGGGTAAGTAATGACGTGGAAAATGGACAATTATAATACACATTATTATGTATATCACAATAATTTAAAGCTAAAATAAAAAAACCGGCACCGTGGCTCTACAGAGTGTTTTGCTTTTGCCTTCAGCCTTTGCTAGACAAAAAAAAAGTAAAATGTCAAAAATGCTTGGCAGAATGACAATGACATGTTATGTGACACTTTTTTTTGCAGATCGAACTGGCAGGGGTCATGTTTTTTAAGCCTTTTATGCAAAGTCACTTCCGGCCCAAAAATATCAACTTTAAAACTTAAAATGAAACTAGTATTTCCAAAGAAATTCAATAAAAGAAAAAATACGTGTCCCTTTATTTACGTGTCCCTTCCTGAAAAAAGAATAAAATCTCTATAAAAAATAAATGATTGTCCATTGTAGCAACTGTGCGCCGTGCGGCCTTCCTTTAGCCGATTTCCAAAAGGCAGCTTATGATTTGTCTTATTACTCCTTGTTCTGATAATGTTCACGCCTTTGTAGGGTTAGGATATTAATGAAGCAATCATACCGTCATTAGCTTCTTCCATTAGCTTTCAAGGATATCGTTTTGTAGAGGGTTTTCGGTCATAATCTAGCTGGGGTCTTTCAAAAGGGATTATTATTATTAAGTTTTTTTAACGGTATGCACGTAACGCACGGTATGCAAGATGTTGCGGGTTCAAGTCTGAAGTTGGCTTGGATGATCTATTCTTCAATATTTCTCTAAAATTTAGGGATTTTGAGCTTCTCCCGCCTTCTTGTTAATAATTTACATGCCAGAACACATCTACGTGTACCTATAACACAGCCAGTACAAGCTGTTGTGAGCCTTAAAGAAGAATATAATATGAAAGGTCTTGCTAAATAGATACACATGACGTAGACGCTAACACTTTCGTTGCAAAGTCGCTCAAACCTTTTATTTTCATTATTCTAAACAACAAAAAAACAATAATTCAGCTGATAATAAGATTTGCTCGAACTTCTAGTTTTTTAGGCAGTGTTCTGTTTAGAATAATGAAATAAGTACCATTTTCTTGTGGTGAAACATAAATTGCCAATCAAAAATTTGTCTTTTATGTTTCACTCACTTTTATTGATGTCGAATTCACCGACTAGTTTCGGCTCTTGTTCGGACACTTTAAATCGGCGTACATCCAGTTAAAAATGAGTACCCACTATTGAGAATTAATTAGTCGTCAGCACAAGGTGATCTCAGAAAACGAAATCACCGAACAAAAGCTCGAGCTTGAGTAGCTGTCAGCAATTCAGCATAGTAATAGACACTAGCTTGAGCTTGACGTTGACATTAGCCAAGGTCTGAAGTCGGTGATTTTGTTTCCCGGGATCACCTACTTGCTCTCGAGCTTGAGCTGACGACTTTTAAGGTGAAATACGTCTCACAACTAGCGCCGCCAATGGAAAAAAATCATATCTTTTTTTTGGATGCGTTTTTAGCAAAAAACGCTCCTGCGATTCCTCAACGCGAGGCTTAACTATTTTTAGGACCTTAGGTTTGGATTCCAGATCCTAGAACTTAAGAATTCTTCTATTGCATTCGTAGGAAATCCAATCCTGGAATCCAAACCTTAGGTCCTAAAAATAGTTAAGCCTCGCGTTGAGGAATCGCAGGAGCGTTTTTTGCTAAAAACGCATCCCAAAAAAAAGATATGATTTTTTTTCCATTGGCGGCGCTAGTTGTAGACCTATGGCGTCTTAATGCCACCCTTAAAAGTGAACTTTCTGTACGTATCTAGTCCGTTCCTGCGGTGAAGGTAGGTTTACGAAACGCCGCCTCACGGGCTCACGAAACGTTGTTTTCTGTTTAAATGTTTGATGATATTTACTATGTTAAGGGGCTGGAGGTGTTGCCGAGTCGATTTATAAAGCGACAGTCGTATTGCGACGCTTGTGGAATTGTGTATAATTTGTTTTGTACTGTAAAACCAGAAGCATGGTCCTGAGATACTGCCGAATTCTAAGTTACTTTACTTTAGATTTCTGGGCTTCTGCAATTGGGGTGCCACAATTGAATGATTTTAGGGTATTTTTCACTGAATATATGTAAATATTTTTGCTTTAGTATCGTGTAAATAGTCACCCCTGAATTTACAAAAGGACACCTTGTATAAAATAAGTATGAATTGAGGTGCCACTCATCCTGGACTGTGTCTTATTAGACGCCCAACAGAAGTAAAAAGGTCTCTACCTGTACAAAGTGAACAGATTTTTTATTAAGTTTTCTGCTAAGTCAACTGGCCATTAGTCAGATAAACATTTATTATCTGCCGATATCTGAATTGAGAAATTCACTAAGCAAATACGTAAGTATCGTTCTGTCTCAGCAGATTTCTTACAGAAGAGCGTGACAAAACGATACTTTTTACTTAGTCAAAATCTCAATTCAGAAACCGGGCCTGTATCTTCTGAGTCAAGCAGTTACTTGGGCTAAGTGTATACCCCTTAACAAAGTAGGTTTGTCTAGTCTAGAGTTTAATGCAGTAACTACTAGGTCTCTGCGCCAAGGACTGCCCTAATGTTCCTTTAGCTTAGCATTTTAGATCTGTCGAATTAGTCGACCTGGATTTTTTGCCTGGCCTTAGATCACAACCTAAATAGGCTTAGAAGAATCGCTTTGATTTGCCTTGAAACTTTTTATCGAATGGCGCAGTACTGTAGCAAACTTAAGGTCAACGAAAGTAGCGTGGCGCGAAATGCACAGTTTTCACAGTATATCAGTAGGCCGACTAAGCTGTCAGGATGGTATAGGTGCTGGAAAAGCCTACTCCATCTAAAACAATATCCCAGGCACTGCAGCGCCGAGTGGTCTCTTCACCCATCTAGTGTGAGTGAAGGTGCCACTGGACGTTGTATAAATCATCTCATTATGTAGATGCAGAGGCCTTCGTTTTTTTTTTTTAGTGGTGGCTACGAGCTGCGTCAAACAAAACCATTGATTTAGGTCGCCCTTACTGGCAACTCACATAGTCTTCGGCTTCACCACGGCACCGCCACGCCTTCCCTTTTTTGTGTGTAACCTTGGTGAAATCTTAAAAAAACAAAAAAAAACCCTACCGAAAGGCGTCGGGAATAAAACACCAGGCACGAGACCCCACGTCCTGAAGAAATAGTTCTATCCACTGGGATACCTAATATGTTTTAATGCGAAATAGGCTGTTTGCTGATTAGGCCGTTGGCGAAGTAGGCAAAAAGAGAAGTTGGTATGATGAGAAGTTGGCCATTTGAGAAGTAGACCCCTGGCGGCCGAAGGCCAATCCTATGCTGTCCGTCTCTGTGTAACTATTATTTAATCTGTGTCTCTGTGTCAAAATAACATGTTGTTGTGACGCGACTTGTTTTCAGCTGCCATAAAGCCATCGAAACGCTAGGATGCATCGTAACCCTTAACGCACGCGGCATAAAGGCGTCTATCGATAAAAAAAGACTTATCCTAGCATGTCGCTGTAGCTACCTAACCTACATAGTGCACTCACACTGCGCTTGAACCGGTCATCAACCCTGCGATCTTCCGCCCTCCACCAACATGACCTTTATTTCACTTTACAACTGTTCCAACATGCCCGAAGTACATTGCCTCTTTTCATTCAAGATCTAGGGCTTGACTCTGCGTTAGCAATGGTGCCAAAATGGGCGGCGGTTGGAGTTGCCGTCTTCAATTACGATTTATTAATGCTGTCGGTCGTTTTAATGTTTTTGTAGTACAGCAATGAATATTCCGATTCTAATTCAAGGGGATTAGTTCGCTTGTTGTTGGAATGTCCTAAGCACTGCAGTGCCGAGTGGTCTCTTCTTCACCCATCTAGTGTGGGTGTAGGTACCACTTCTCTTTACGTAGATGCAAAGGCCTTTATTTGTAGGAGAAAAATGAGGAAACCTCGGTTATGTCCTTCTAATGGGACGCCCCATCGATAAGCCATTTCGTTACAGACTTTAGCCCCTGTTAGGCCACCTTGAGATAATACAGCAGTGGACGCCGCGGTTAAGGTTTAGCGTCGCATTGCGTAAGTGTAAAGTGTAGTATAATTGAGTGCTAAATGGTTATGAAATGTGTTATACATGCAAGTGGTAGATACGTTTAGATGGTTACGCTTATGCGTGCAAGCATGTGGTTCAGTCATTTGTGTCATGACGCGACACTTTTGATTATAAGTTGAGACGTTCTGTCCATAAAACTAATCTGAGACGAAGGAAAGTATCTTGTTGTTTGTGTATTTTTACCCCTGACCCAAAAGACTGCTATAAGTTTGACCGCTATGCATGTGTATGCGTGTCGGTCTGTCTAGGTCTTATATAGGTCCAAAAAAATTGGTAAGCCTAGGGATTCTCATTTGACAGCCCGTTTTTAGCAAAAACGCATCCAAGGAGAAGTTTTTTTTTTCATTGGCGTCGTCGCTAGTGGATTTCCCAGTAAATATACTGAGCTCTAAGTTTAGTCGGCTTAGCCCACAGTAAATACTCTATCTAAACATTCCATAGATGCAAACACCTTAGTTTTTGTACACTTAGGTATTATACAGATTGATCTTTGGTGTCCCTAATAAAATTTAATTTGTACGTCGGCCAGAGACTAAGGTCCGGTTTCTGAATTGAGAATTTTTAAGAAAATACTAAAGTTACGTTCTGTCACGTTCTTTTGTTTGAAATCCGCAGAGACAGAAAATACAGAAATCGGCAGTAATACAGCAAGGGAATGTCACCAGCATTCTGGGCTCCCTACCGCGGGGCACCGACCTGGGGCAGGTGTTTTACTTGTAACTTGTACTTGTGACTTGTACTTGTAACTTGTACTTGTGACTTGTACTTGTAACTTGTACTTGTAACTTGTACTTGTAACTTGTAACTTGTACTTGTAACTTGTACTTGTACTTGTACTTGTAACTTGTACTTGTAACTTGTACTTGTAAATTGTACTTGTAACTTGTACTTGTTATAAGGTAATTTATTAGATTATTAGGGTAGTTTTATTTGAATTTTAATTTCCTTGATCTTGTAAATAACCATCGTAAGATTGGTTTCAGTGAAATTCAGGAATGGATGTTGAATTGTAAGTTCTCATATTGTTTCCCCTAAGGGGTATATTTTCCACTACGTCTCCTCTAACCCCTGCTCTGCGAAGTGTAAATAAAACTTCCTAAGTTGAGCACGAAACTTTCACCAACACTAAATCACACAACTAGCGCGGCTGGACAATTTCAAAACCTAGTAAGGGAATTTCAAAACCTCTCAGAAAAACCGGGATTTTGCATTTTCGGCCCACTAGGCTACAAAACATCGATCCGCATTGTCAAAAGTTCAGAAGTTGAATTTTGAAAATTAAAGAAATGCAAATACAATGCCGAGAGACGCAAAAAAACATTTAGAAATAATATCAAGCAAGTCGCACGACCTTTTTAAAAACCTAGCAAGGGATGTACACACGACAGCACGTCGACCCTTACACGCTAGCACTCTACTCGGTTACGTTACGGGCGACTTTACGACAAAAGTGTACAGTCTGACGTGCTGTCGTGTGTACAGTCGGCCACAGTCTCAGATACCCCTTTTTGTTCGATTGGCGCCCTTATGCCGCGCGCGATAAGAGCTGCCATGGGGTATCTGAGATTGTGGCCGACCGTACCTATGCCCCAGCAAGCTCTAAAAGTTACCAACTCTCTTTTTTGGCTCTCCTGGTTTTTAAATTGTCCAGCCGAACTAGCGCATATGAAAACGGGCATTTTCAACCCTGCTGCGTTCCCAAACACGTACTTTTTCCAAGTTTTCCGCAGCCGATTATGCTGTATGTTGGAGAAATACTTAAGTGACCGTATTTTGAGATTTTTCAAAGAATCTTTCCGCACGCACGACTGTATTGAGTGAGATCGAGACCTTGACTTCCATTCGTTCTGTGAATATTTTTTTATCTGCTCATCATATTTCATTCATTCGTTTTGAACATAGATTAAAAATGAAAAATTGCTGACAAAATTAACTCATTGGAGGAAAGGTATGTAGTTGTGGATGACGACGCTAAAAAAAAAGCCAAGTGCGAGATGGACTCTCTCACCAAGGGGTTTTAAAACACCATATAAAATTGTTTGTGTATTTATAACACAATGAAATACAATTTACTTTTCATTACCTACTTCATTTCAACAGGTACAATTGGCCACATTCACAGATATCCCATGGCAGCTCTTAGCGCGCGCGGCATAAGGGCGGCAATAGAACAAAAAGGGGTATTCTAGCGTGTGGCCGACTGTACCTAACAACCGCCCCAAATTGCAATCGCCCACGGAAAGCGAAGTCGGTACCTACAGAAGACAAATTCAATTTATTTGGCATTCGCAAACGCTTAAATTACATTAACCTTATTTCACTTTCATGTGCAATGTTCACCTTCGCACAAAAGACCCTCTGGCGTCGCCCTTTTATTATCAAACAATCTTTATATAATAATATAACAAAATGCGTGAATACCTATGTGTATTAAATATACAACGTGTTACAAAAGATCCTAACTGTTTTTACAGGGCAATAGCACCCAATGATAGGGATCACAACATAAATATCTTTTTTTTGCTTCTAAGTTTTTTTGTGCGAATCAACAAAAATAAAAGAAAACCGATCGAAATTACATTTCTCTCAATTCCGGTTTTTCAACTTTGACCTCTAATTAATCTAATAAAAGGCTCATAAAGTGACAGATTTTTTGTGTTATTATAAAGGTTCAGGTTTTAAGAAAGTAAATGGAATCAATAAAAAATCCTTCAAACCCCATTTTTTTTTTCTCCTTATACTGAAGTTATTCGGTGATGTTTTCTCTAAAACGGCAATTATGAACTTTGGATCAAAATTAAATTGCGGTGTCTTCTACAAGTTTAAAGTTGATCATTATTTTTTTGGTGATAGACTATTTATTTGAAACCCCAAGAAACTAAACGATATTAGAAAAAAGAAATAAAAAAAAAGTTAAAAAATAAAAACCAACGCTAGGTGATTTTTTCCAAAAAAAAAAAACCTTAAAAACTTCCAAACGTCAAAAAATCGCTGAACATACATAGGGGTGATTCAGGTATCCCTAGGGGTGCTCTATCTCTGGACTTCGGCTTAGGACTATTTTTTTGTGACACCTTGTATTTTATTTTGTGCTTTAGATTCAGTTAGCAACATTTTACACAGAGATATGGCGAATTCACGAGAACATTTTGCGCATTACGCCTAAGGGATAAGTACTTAAAAGGTGCGTGTTGGTAATAGAGTACACACGACAGCACGTGAGACTGTACACATTTGTTGTAAACTCGCCCGTAACGTAACCGAGTAGAGTGCTAGCTTGTAAAGGTCGACGTGCTGTCGTGTTTACAAAACTTAGTTAAAAATCAGGACTAGGAGGGTTAGATTATAGTTGCTATGCTGTTGAAATAAACTCATTTTTCTTTGACTTCAAATTCTTAGCATCTTCAAAATCTTCATAAAAAAAGACTCGACGAAGGCCATCGTGATAATTTAAAATTAAATTACCTTTTAGAAGCGATAATCCAACAAAACTTTCCTCCATGAATGTTTCCGTATGAGATTCGAAGCTGGGCGGCTTACCGACCGACATCAGTAATAAGATGACTTTAGTTTATTTGCAAAGTTACCTTTTGTGAATTTAAATTAGCAATGCCACTCGCTAACCGTGAAGGAAAACATCGTGAGAAAACCTGAGCGAATGAGGTATTATACCCTCAACGCGACATCGCCAATCCGCATTGAGCACGCGTGGTGATTAAGCTCTCTCTCTCTCTCTGAGATAAGGCCTTTGCCCAGCTAGTGTAAACTGTACAGGCTACAAAAAACACGTGTGTATCGGTGAATGTGTCAAAACAAAACACAATGTGCACGAAACCTTTAGTTCTGAAACCTGTCGGTACGAGTATTACCAATCCACCAGCGAAAAATGTAGGTCGCATCTCGTTCAGAGATAGAATTATATACGGTAGCTGGGAGAAGCGTGGCTGTGTAATATCATAACCAACACTGAAAGCCTGTGGGCTAACGTGCTAGGTGGCGATATAAATCGAGTTATAGACTGCGCTGCCTTTATACAGGGCGTTGGACGACCGGTGACGGAGCGATGCCGTATTTTGTGTCTTTTTTACTTAAGACGACGTACGTCTCACAACTAGCGCCGCCAATGGAAAAAAAAAATCTTTTTTTTGGATGCGTTTTTAGCAAAAAACGCTGCTGCGATTTATCAACGCGAGGCTTAACTATTTTTAGGACCTAAGGTTTGGATTCCAGATCCTAGAACTTAAGAATGCAATCGATTCTCGCCTGTCTGTCTGTGGAACCATATCACTAAACGGGTGAACCGATTTGGATTTGGATTATTTGAAAGCAGGTTTTCTAGCGATTGTTCTTAGATATGTTTTATCAAAATCAGTTCAGCCGTTTATGAGATATGCTAATTTATTAAAAAAATAATTTCTAAGTCTGTTATGAAAATGAGTGTTCAAGAATGCACCCGCAAAGTTGCTTCGACGTAATAACGTAGTAACTACATAATATTATCTAATCCGTGATAATAGGCCAAGTCTAGGCTATAAAGTGAAAATGCCTTTAATAAGTCTGTCAGCTTTTGCAAAGGTCTTCTAACATCCTGTAGATTGCACTGCCTTTATATTACGTAGTTGAGAGGTACCCGTAGTCGAGGGGACGTAGCAAATAAAGTTCGAGAGACAAAATCAGTTAGCTTTGTTTGGAAACTGTGCTGGTTTGGCACAAACTACGATATAGGAAATAATAAGATACTGACCATCTGGTTTTGGCTATTTGTCTTATAAATAGCTAAAACCAGGATGGTAAAATCGGTCCTACAAACTAAAACCGAGGAATGCGGAGGGCGAGGGACCGCGAGAGGTGGCGCGAGGGGAAAAAAGGCCTATACTCAACAGTGGGCAGAGGTGGGCTGAGGATTATGATAATGATGCACACGTTTCACTCATATAAAAGTTGGTAAAAAAAAAAGTAAAAATAAAAATCATTTATTGCTACCAACTAAAAAATATGCGATTACAGTTAGGTATATTCGTTTACACGTAAGGGTAGCAAAGGGTGGGGTGCTCAGCATGTGCCGTCCAGGCATGAATGCAACTGGATGGCGCTGGTTTTCGGCACTCACCTTAGGACATACAACTAGACTAAACTTAACTAAACTATACTACAAATATGTGTGTGTGTGTGTATGTGTGTGTGTGTGTGCGTGTGTGTGTGTGTGTGTGAGGGTGTGAGAAAGAGGGTGTGTGTGTTTTAGGGGCGAATCGGTAGATCGTAATTCGTAATACGCATGTTGTAAGGATCATTTCAGGCATCGTTATTTTTTTCATTACTTAATTGTTCATTAAAAAGTATCAGACGATACTTTTTTTAAAGGAGATTGTTGTCATAACCAGGATAGAGAAAAATAACTTATAGGTGTCTGAAATTAAGATGTTTCTTTTCATTGGCGGCGCTAGTGTGCCTATACCACCTTATGGGCCTACGCAGACGACGGACAATGACGGACAAAGTGTCCGCGGCGCGCTCTTATTAGTACTGTAATAAGGTTGCACTTTGTCCGCGTATACCGCTAGGCGAGACGAGGTATTGCGCGTACAAAGTGCAACCTTGTTACAGTACTAATAAGAGCTAGCCGCGGACATTTTGCGCAGGCCCTAACATGGAATAAAACAAGTAACTCGGTTACCGATACCTGCGTCACGACACAGTACAGCCATCATTGCAATCTGTGCAGTGGGTGGAATATTAAATTTTCTAAGCAAAATGCAATTTTCCACTATCCCGTAACACAGTGTGGCTCTGAAACCCATTGGGTTTATTGATATTGTTTTTTTTTTCTCCCGATATTCTAAACTAGGGCTAAGACAGCGACGCAATCTGCGACACGTAAGCGAAATTTGCTTTTGTCAAGACTGCAACTGCTGTCCAAATTTCAGGGCCATAGCTTCAGCGTGAGATGTTGCACAACTTGACACCATACTTACGTACACCACACACATTTAGCCCTGGCAACAGGCAGATTCGTATTCAGCGGGGTCGAAGTACCCTAAAAACTTTGTTCCCCCAACTGTTACAATAAATGCTTCTTGGACTTTATACAGGGTGTTTCGGAAAGGTCCTGTGACACTGAACGGGGTCGCTTAACTTACCAATACAAGCAACTTTTATTATGGGGCCAAGTGCGAAATTTCGAAAAAAATATCAGCTGCTCCATACTTGGAACAGATGATATTTTTTTCGAAATTTCGATTTCGCACTTCGCCCCATAGTAAAAGTTGCTTGTATTGGTGAGTTGAGCGACCCCTTTCAGTGAAGAGATGGATTTCCTAATTTCGGTCCTATACTTATACGATTCCCTACGCTAGCGTTATCTACTAAGGTAGATAGAGCGATGCAATTTCATCACTTCTATTTTCTCTGCTTGATGATGAATAGGCTCGTAGCCGTCGTCGTGTGCACAGCCTATAAGCTTTATGACTTTACTGCCGACGCAGTATTGCGGGGATACAGTCAAGTATGTACCTACAGGATTGTGGTTTTTTGGTTTTTGGTTTTATATTTTTATTTTTAGTTTTCTTGTTTTTAGCCTTCAGTTTAGTTTAATTTAATTTAATTTTTATTCGTACTAGGCGGTTAATGTATTCGTACTTTAGTAAATGTTAGGCGGTAGGATCTGGCAGAATACCAGCGTTGCGGGTATTCTTAAGGTGTCTTTAGAGTACCCGTAACTATATGCTGAGCCAGATCCTTTTTGTAGCCAACTCACACAATGTCTGTAACGTGTTATCGTATATCTATGTCTTGTTGTACCTAATGTGTGTTTTGGATTATAAATAAATATTTTTCTATTCTATTTCTATAAGTAATAACCTCCTGAAAGGGTTAGTCTCCTTCTTTGGTCCCGCTGTTCCTGTTGGAAGTATAGGTAGGGTAGCCATAACTTCTAGGAACCAAGACGCGACATTTTCTCTTTCGATGCCCAAAACAGCTACTCTTGATATCAACCGCAGTGATAATAATGATATTCTATGTAAATAAAACAAATGTATGTATGTTTGTTTTTCTGTCCTGAAGAATTATCTTGCCTTTACTTTACCTTTTCTCTCTCCAAAACGCGGGGTTTTTACTCTAGGTCCTATAAAATCTTACTGATTCTGTTCTATTTTCCTGTAGACATTACACGTGATAAGTAATTAATTACACAATGGAATGAAGTTAGTTGCAGTGTAGCCATATTAGTTGGCGCTATAGCGGAGTCATGCGAAACATCGCAAATAAATCAGAAATACCACCATTTATTTCTGGTTTATTTTTAATGCACTACTTAGGTTATTAATCTGCCCAATATTCATGTATCTAATTCGGTACGCAAAGTTTTTTGTTCGAAAGTCCGTTATTGGCTTAATCTTATCTTTAGACAATATTGAGAAACTAATTTAAATATTTTTTATTTTGGTCCAGTAGTTTTGTTTTTATGCGCTAAAATGTTTTGTTCCTATGAGCGCCAACAGTATGCACTTTTGAACGGACTTTTGAACAAAAAACTTTGCGTACCGAATTAAAAAACGAATTAAAAAAAACGCTGGTCTGATTACGCATCCCATCGCGCCTTTGACCGTGATATGAGGAGTGGAGAACCATTGTATATGGTCACGATCCTCAGAATTGGGGAACCGATTTAGAAGAAGAATTGAGGTGAAGTTAAAGTCTAATTTTTCATTCAAGATAGTACACTGACGTTTACGGTGTGACCAGTCTCTGGTGAAAATTATATAGTGTGGTGACAAAAAGTTTGCCATGAATCGAATTGCGTAATCGATAAAATCGATTTAGAGGCCGATTGATGATAATTTTACCCGACTACGCGAAGCAAAAAGGAGGGTTATGATTTTAGCAGCGTATGTATGTATGTATGTATGTATGTATGTATGTTTGTGTGTTCATCTGTTCCCTCGCAGAGCCTAAACTACTCGGCCGATTTCAACAAATGAGGTGTCGTTGGATTCTTCTTAATCACCCAGGTAACATAGGATAGTTTAGTTTTGAAAAAAATCAAGATGGCGGCTGTGCTGCGCCCTATAGTGGTGGACCTAAAAATAAAAATTATCGGATACCATCGTCATGGGTATCAAATGAAAGGGCTTTAAAAGACCTTTTCAAAAATGTATAACACATGTAGCGTCAACATAACAAATAGAAAAAAAAAATACAAAAATGAGTTTTTTTTTGCCCTTCTTGGTTCTATTCTTGGTGATCGTCCAAAATGACTTACTAAAAAGCTCAAAAAAAATAGAAGTTAAAAACTAAAACCCGACTACTAAAAGGCTTAAAACAAGACCTGTTTATCCTTAAAATAGACTCATAGATAATTAATCGTAGTCGGAGGACACCACATTCGCATTTGATAAACCGATGGCCTCCGACTACGATTAATTATCTATGAGTCTATTTTAAGGATAAACAGGTCTTGTTTTAAGCCTTTTAGTAGTCGGGTTTTAGTTTTTAACTTCTATTTTTTATAAAAGCTTATTATATGAAATTAACACTCCAGTTTTTTGAGGAGTGTTAAATGCGTTAAAAATTGTGTTTTTTAAATGATCTATGGAAATATTGCGTTCCGAACGTTTTTTTTTCCGTCCGGAATTTCTGACGCACGGGCTACCATGCGGAATTTCGTATTTCATTTTTTTTTTGGGACTGAGCTGAATCGCACAACGAGTGGAATGCATCACTATTACAATAAATATGGCAACATTATTTTGCAAAGTGACAGTTACCATCTGTCAGTTTACTATACTGAATAAAGAATTAGACTTTAGGTGACTGTACCACCATTCTATTGCGCTTTTGTGCAGCAGTTAATTAGACAGCTAGGCGCACACAGTCGGTTCGGACGAGGTGTTGAAATGGAAATCCTACGCGTTCCAATTTGTCGTGAAAATTGGATGAACTCCCCATACAACTACGCAGATAGAGAGAGGATGTGCAATCCAATGAATAGCTGTCTCTATTTGCTATGTGTGTTGAAAGAGGTAACCATTGATTGCATTGCGGTAAGCTCTAGGGGCGTGAATGAAAGTAGCGTGGCCTGAAATGCAAATTTTTTACCGTTTTTGTTGGCTATTTTTGTTCAACGATTTTTGTTTCACGACAGTAAAATACTATTTTTTTCATTATTATAAACAACAAAACAACAATAATTCAGTTTAGCTACAAAATTGAAAACAAATAGAAAATTTGGGCTTTTCCGCCAGGCTACTTTCTTTGATAGTTCCGTACCAGACGGGCGCTAAGGCCCGGTTTCTGAATTGAGAAATTTACTAAGCAAATGCTTAAGTATCATCCTGTTACGCTTTTTTGTGAGAAATCTGCAGAGACAGGATGATACTTACGTATTTGCTTAGTGAATTTCTCAATTCAGAAATCGGCAGTAAGTGTCTTTGATACTGAAATAGCTAGCTGAAATGTATAATGAAGGTCTGTCATTGGAGAAAGAAGTTGTCAGGGATTTATTAATTTTCAATGTATAGTTATTACAATCTCTATTCGGCAGGTGAACGACCCGTAGACATAGCAGCTGTCAAAGTAAAATAAATGACACCGCGACTAAACTACCCACAAATTGACATGTCAAAGTCGGTCAAAGGCGGCGGCGGCCATTAACTGAAACATAAATCTGTATCAGGGCGAAGAAAAGAATCGAAAGGGTCGGCCCATAAAGCTCTCTCCCTTAATATAGCCGTATAGGTATTGTTTAAGGCGAAAGCGAAGGCTCACTAGCGCCGCCAATGGAAATAAATCATGACTTCAAGATTCTACCAATTGACTCTACATCGGCTCGACTCTAATACATGGACTACTACAAAGGCCTTGCATCTACGTAATGAAATTGTTAATACACTTTTTGTATTTTCTAAAGCACTAACCCGTGCTAGGGAACTTGTATAAAGATTTTTATAAAGTTAAAAAGCTACAGCTTTTGTTAATACAGCTTACAGTGGCACCTTGACTCACACTAGATGGTCAAAGTGGGACCTGCAGTGCCTGGGACAATGTAGAGACATGGATACTTGTGACTCTACATTGACGCAATGCAATAATAAACACCTGTTTATACGGAAATTGTAAATACTAGCTCTGTTAAAATGAAGTTCCGTTTTTTGACAAAAATGCATCCAAAAAGATTTATCTTTTGTCCTTGGCAGTACAAAGTGTACCTATGCCGTCCCCTTAATACATCCGTATAGGTATATAGGTAGTTTAAAAGGTAGTCTTTCACTACAATCCACGTGTCTGCCAGCTCGTCGCGGTGCCAACATGATTGATAGCAAACCACCCCAGGCTTTGGGGCTTACTCTGAAGCAATGAAAATAGCTCGGCGGAAAATGCACAATGTTCACTTTTTTTTTTTTCAATTTTCTAGCTATTTTTGTTCAGCGATTTTTGCGTCACGACTATAAAACAGTATTCTTTTCATTATTCTAAACAATAACTCAACCGATTATGTCATTTGCTCAATCTACTAGTTTCTTGGCAGTACCACTGGTTTTTCGAGCCAAAAACCAATCTTAATTAAGTTTATGTACTTACTTCTTTTATTAACTTATGTTTCTCGTTTTCAGGTATGTGAACCTATGTTGGTAGCTGCAGCTGGTATCCCAATCTGGATAAAACTGTGAGTATCGAAGGTGTCGTCGACTAAACATCTGCGATGTCGCAAAAAGATTTTGTATTATTTTACCAGACGGATAAGCTAATGGAAATTAATGGGAAGTGGTGAAATAGGGCCTTATGTTGTTTCAGTGCGTTCAAAGTAATAAAAAAAAGAGTTTTATTCCTAAAAGAACTTTTAGTCTCTTAATGTTGTTTGAAACTGGTCAAATGGCGGTTATTTAGTTGGCTAAATGAATCATCTTTTTTACCGTGTGGTATGATTTCGACTTTAGAGTAACGCATCTTTGGGGCTCGCTTATATTGCGTAACAGCCGCCTGCGTTCATGTCTCTAGGGCCGCGCCACTCTTTGTTTTTATATCGATGAAAAAATCGGGCCCACAGAAATCGGTGGCAGGACGCGTTGCCAAAAATCGCACTTCTATATTTTTTTTTTGTGGGCTACTTATAGAAAAAAGAAAGAGTTAGATAAAGGCGATCAAATTTCTCTTTTACAGGGATTTGATTATAAAAATAAAAATAAAGAATTGTAAAAAAAGAAAGAGTATAACTATTTCTTTTTTTTGTATATTATAGACGATAAAATTTGATTTTGTCGTGCAGTTTTATTAAAATACGTCTTTACTGAATGTAGCAGATACAGACTAGATGGACCAATCAACTAAAAGAGAATAAATTACAGACCATAGTCAAGTGAGAGTGGACACTGACAGAAATCAATGGAGAAGTCTCGTCTATTCCTAAAATACAACTTGTCCAAGATTTTAAGACATTAATAAAGACCAACCCAATAAATAAATCATGCTGAAAAAACGCTGAATGGAGCTGGTAGCGTGCATCGGATCATACCGATAAAGATACCGATAAACCTTTATCTGTATTGTGCTTCTACTGTGCATGACCTGATCCGGTCGGATTCAATCATCGTACCTACGAGTAAACCGACAACGACTACCATATAACCCGTGCCATTAAAGAAACGATATATAAATGGCGGACACTCTCGCGCCCTCCCGCTTTAATCATATCTCCGTCTATACTCACACGTAACGTTAGCAAAGTCATTTTAGGCAGTCCTGATTAGTCACCTACGCTTGGCTAATAAAACACGCCAAAATACGTTCGCCTCTTATTGTTTTTTTTAATGTTTGTCGAGTTATTTCAATATTGTAGTTTACGTTAAGTGTTGTTATTTGTTGAGGTTTGTATTATTTACTACGTTTTAATATTTTTGATGTTATTTTCATAAAGATTGTTATTTAATCACAAACCCAACGTAAAACAATTACCCAATCAATAAAGAAAGCATCGTAAAACAATATTTCCTAACAAAAATGTAAGAAAGTTTTAGGTATGAACCGAAATCGTATTTTCGTAACCTCTTTTTCAGACCTTATCATAGGTACCCGCCGCCATTTTCATATCGTTTCTCTATTGGCACGGCTTATACTTTTATGCCTCGCTGACCAAATCCGCAATCATGGTGGTTCAATAGAATGAACCTAAAATCCTCCTATTGCACCCCATCACTAGGAGATTCACTGGTCCCTTGCCAACTTACAATTCAGCAGAGTATCGGCTTTCATTTATGTAACACTCCCTTATCTCACAGTTCACATTTCATTGCCCTTGGAACCCGCGTTTTGATTCCAATTTATGAAGTTGCGAGCGCAAATGAGATGGGGCATGTAGTCATGCAATCTAGGCTTTAAAAAATCGAACTTTAATATTTGTAAAAAGATACCAAAAAGAAGAGTGGTATCCAAATTATAAATTGAAAGTAAAAAATTGTAAAAAATTAAAAAAAGAATTGACATACATATAATTTTTGGCGTTATGACCATTAGACGTTTTGATTTTTGCGTTTAGACGGTAGACAATTTAGACTTACTGAAATTCGGCCTTGATACACGTGCCCTAAGATCTACTTTAGGTTGCTGAGCCAGCCAAAATTAATTAGCCATTCGGATGGTAACCCAAAAAGTCATCTGTTTGGTCTCAAAAATCGAGATCAAACTGTAACCGCCTCATTTTAAGGCCTGTCTACAGTTGGCAAATGGATGGTTTAGGCCGAGTAAGGGGTGGCTTACGCGTAGATTCTATTATGTCGATTCCATCTTTTAACGCGCAAGATATACTGTTTGAGTGGCAAAGTTAAACGGCTTGGAGGTGAGTTATCGCTTTGGTGTGCCGCAAATGAGTTTGCGATTTCATTCAGAGGCCTAAGTTGCAAATGAGTTGAAGTTTCCATTACATTTATAGATCTATTCTATAGAAAGAAAGATTATGTATCAAAAACTACCTATTATAAAATTAAAAGCTTTAAAGCTTGTAGTTGGACCTGTATGCTTATTTTGAAAAAAAAAAAAAAAAACTGGCTTATTTGTGGGTAATTATACGTATTATTAATCGAAAAAAAAATTATTGCTTATTTAGATTAGAGCTATTTTTCCGCAAATAATCCAGTTTTGAAGACTAGCAACTGTGGGTTTTTTTTTTACAGAATAAGCAAATTGGAAGGCCCAGTTTTACATGTTTACAAAATCTGCGCAAATGGTTCCAGCATATATCACCAACCTCCGATAGGAGACAGCACGCAAAGAAGAAGAAGAAGCCTAAAGTTATTTATGTGATGCAGGGCTAACATGTCAGCCGCGGCCTAGTCGATAAAAGCCTAGTCGATAAAAGCCTAGTCGATAAAAGCCTAGTCGATAAAAGCCTAGTATGGATATCATGACAAGGCTTCTGAAGTGACGTCATTTCAACACGTAATTCAAATATTATTATCTTCTTATTACGCCGCTAGCCTTCTGGGCACAGCGACCGTCTGGCTCAAATTTTCTATCTAAATTAAGTAGATTCCCAAATATTCATTTATATTAATTTAATTTTCGTTTAAGATGAAATACGTCTCACAACTAGCGCCGCCAATGAAAAAAATATCATATCTTTTTTTTGGATACGTTTTTAGCAAAAAACGCTCCTGCGATTTCTCAACGCGAGGCTTAACTATTTTTAGGACCTAAGGTTTGGATTCCAGATCCCAGAACTTAAAAATGCAATCGCGTTGAGAAATCGCATTTTTTTTCCATTGGCGGCGCTAGTTGTGAGACGTATGGCGTCTTAATAAATTCCTTTCATCACCATAATTATCTTTATGTGATAAAGAGTGGTTTCCAATAACAAGCATAAATATTTACAAATATATTTTTAGCCCGTCTCTTGCAGCGAATCACAATACAATAACAAACAAAACGCAAAGATAAATCCACCTTAACCCCGCATTAACATATCACTTAAAAATAAACACCAACATAAACCCCAATAGGCAGAAGCATAATGCAAAATCAATCCCGCGATTCAAGTTAATCCCTTCAGCCCGACAAATGCGATGTGTGGGGCACAAAGGGTGATCTCAACCACCCACCTTTACAATGGAGAGACTGACGGAGTGATATGATATTGCTCGCATAATATCGACTCGTCCTCAATAATTATAATAATGAATGTGGAAGTGTCTGTTTGCCTGTATCACATGCACATCGTAAAGCCAGACCAGTTTTATCGAATCCGCTAAGGAGTCTTGAACCACGCTACCGAAAACTTTAAGAAGTACTTTTTTGTTATACAAATACTAGCGAACCACTCGGATTTGCACGGGTGCAATTCGGAAGGCAAAGTTTTTGGTTCGAAAGTCCGTTATTGGCTTAATCTTATCTTTATACAATATTGAGAAACTAATTTCAATATTTTTTATTTTGCTTCAGTAGTTTTGTTTTTATGCGCTAAAATGTTTTGTTCCTATGACCGCCAAACAGCGCCAACAGTATGCAGACCGCCGCGTGAAGGTCATAAAACCGTATCTTTGAAACGTTGTAAAATCCAAACTACTGAACCAAAATAAAAAATATTGAAATTAGTTTCTCAATATTGTCTAAATATAAGATTAAGCCAATAACGGACTTTCGAACAAAAAACTTTGCCTACCGAATTAAAAAAAAACTGTAGTACCGTAAACGATCCCAGAAAAGAAAAAAACTAAATAATGGTGAAAAACGCATCAAATTCCATTTTGCGTAATTCAGAAGGAGTTATCTGAGCTGTCAGGATGGTATAGGTGCTGGGCAAGCCTACTCCATCTAAAACAATGTCCCAGGCACTGCAGCGCCGAGTGGTCTCTTCACCCATCTAGTGTGAGTGAAGGTGCCACTGGACGCTGTATAAATCATCTCATTACGTAGATGCAAAGGCCTTAGTTTATCTGATAAACAGACGGACAGACGCGGAAATTGGCTTTGTTTTATACTATGTAGAGATAGAGAAGAGCAAAGTTTTTTGTATCATGATATTTTTTACGACAGACATCCCTCACCTAACCAGCAGTGAAATTATGCGACGGATAAACCGGAGCATAAAGCTAGTATTTAAATATAATAATAAGCTGAAAAATCCTCGAGAATGGCCTCAATTCCGTTAGGACGGGGATGGAAAGTGAATTAGCTTCGAGTACGACCTGACGAACGAACGTGGCCCGCATTTTAGAAAAACCACATTATTTATGTCGTTTTCGTTATAAAAATTGTAATTAAAAAGTGCTACAGGCCGCAGCCAATGCCCATACTGAGACTACGGATGTCTTATTGCTACGAGATTCCGAATTCTACGAGACTCAGGGTGCTACGGGCTACGAGGCCTACGTAGCCAATGCTGCGAATGTCTCAGTGCTACGAGAGTGAGAGCTACGAGACTCAGGGTGCTACGGGCTACGAAGCTTACGTAGACAATGCTACGAAGGTCTCTACGACAGTCTGAGTTCTACGAGACTCAGGGTGCTACGGGCTACGAAGCTTACGTAGACAATGCTACGAAGGTCTCTACGACAGTCTGAGTTCTACGAGACTCAGGGTGCTACAGGCTACGAGGCCTACGAAGACAATGCTACGAAGGTTTCAGTGCTACGACAGTGAGTTTTACGAGACTCATGGTGCTACGGGCTACGAGGCTTAC
Organism: Zelleria hepariella; assembly: GCA_949319315.1. Classification (NCBI taxonomy): domain Eukaryota; kingdom Metazoa; phylum Arthropoda; class Insecta; order Lepidoptera; family Yponomeutidae; genus Zelleria; species Zelleria hepariella. The sequence goes on along the minus strand of OX439380.1, from coordinate 4,011,064 downwards.
GTAGCGAATGCTACGAAGGTCTCCGTGATAACAGAGTCTGAGTTCTACGAGACTCAGGGTGCTACGGGTTACGGGGCCTACGTAGACAATGCTACGAATGTATCACTGATACGATGGTGAGTTCAACGAGACTCAGGGTGCTACGAAGATCTCAGTGCTACGAAAGTAAGTTTTACGATCTACTCAGAGTGCTACGGGCTACAAAGGACTGGGTGCCACGAGCTTTGGTAGTATGTATTGCTGTGACAACCGTGCTTATACAGGGCAATTTTTAAAAATAGCTTTATACCTGAAACACGTCAACTTTAAAATGTGATTTCCAACAACTTTTGTTCTACGACTTTGGTCAAAGCGGATTTTATTAAGACAAAAATTGCCCTGTATTCAACTAACAACTTTGCTAATATTCTGGGACCAGGCCTGAAAAAAGAATAGATAGATGCCAAGGCCAGTAGAGATTTGGTAAGTGAAGTGAAGATGCGAGTCATTTGGTGAAGGTGTGACAGAGATGTATTTCGAGCTAGGGCGGAGCGCAAATGTGGTTCAGTGAAAAATTAAGGGTTCACTTCATACCCACAGGAGGCCGGTACATTTGTTGGCACACCATTCGTTCGTACACAAAACGGTTTAACTGTAGTGAGTGGAGCAGTAAGTATACTGAGCCAGTAATACCCCCGACATTAATAAACATTAAAAACCCGACATACATTTTAAGCTTCAAATTAGCGTATCTCATAAACGGCTGAACCGATTTTGATGAAACATATCTAAGAACACTCGCTAGAAAACCTGCTTTCAAATCGCATCCAAATCGTTTTACCCGTTTAAGAGCTACTACGGTGCCACAGACAGACACACACACACACCCTCCCTCTCACACTCACACACACACACACACACACACACATAGCGTCAAACTTATTGGCGTCACAATGTGAACAACTTACACTGACGCAGGGTCAAACAATAAAAGTAAATGAAACCGTTTACAAAATATTATATAATTACAAGTACCTATATAAAAATATTATGTATCTTGCTTGCTGGCTATTTTGTTACTATTAACAATATAATTTGATTCATCCCAGCTACCCATGATTCTTCGTGTTTCACAGAACTGTTGTTTGATTCAAGGTGTCTTTTAAGTGTTCTTGTCGCTTAGCGACGCGACACTATAACTATACCGTTCTCTCTTTTGCTGTGTAACAGAGACAGCTAGATTTGTCGACCGTGGCGTTGGTCTGAATAGGAGGCTGTATTAATCCACGTCGCTCAAATAAAGCTTCTCGGAAAATGTAATTGGAGGCATTCTACGAGCATTTGATACGCCATTTTCAACCGGCTCATAAACCAAAAAGTTCACAGTAATATAAAATATCGAAATAATTATTTCAGTTTGACTCTATCTATACATATACTACCAAATAACATAATATTTGGCCGGGGTTTTACCGGTTCATAATTTGCGAAATCGGCGTTCGACCGGATCCAGAAACGGTGAAATTGGCATCCTTACTCGTGGAGTCAACCAATGAGTTAAACTACCTCTAATTGGGTAGGCAAAGTTTTTTGTTCGAAAGTCTGTTATTGGCTTAAACTTATCTTTAGACAATATTAAGAAACTAATTTAAATATTTTTTATTTTGGTCGAGTAGTTTTGTTTTTATGCGCTAAAATGTTTTGTTCCTATGACCGCCAACAGTATGCAGACCGTCGCGTGAAGGTCATAAAACCGTATCTTTGAAACGTTGTAAAATCCAAACTACTGAACAAAAATAAAAAATATTGACATTAGTTTCTCAATATTGTCTAAAGATAAGATTAAGCCAATAACGGACTTTCGAACAAAAAACTTTGCCTTCCCAATTCGCAGGTTTTCTCACAACCTTTTACATCACAGGTAGCTTTGTTTGCTTATGTTATAAGTTATAATAGCAGTCCATAAGTTATAATAATAAGGCCCAAAGTGTTGTAAAATATTATTGTAAAAAAATATTGTTTAAAAAAATAATAATAAAAACAATAATAAATAATATACTTTCAGTCAATTATGTTGTATATCCCACAAATAGGGCAACGATCTCCCTCGTCCTGTCGAGATGAGATCCGGGTCTCGATCAAAAGGCGATTTAATTAACCTAAAACAATGGTTGAAGCCTTATCGCTAAATTATAACAAGGCGGTTTACAAGGCTACTCGGCCATACAATATGAACTAGTTGAAGCGCTCACAACCTAGTTGCACTAGCCATTCTTAATCGATTGGCGAAGTTAAGCGACATCGGGCGCGGTCAGTCCATGGATGGGTGACCGCTAGTGGCAATTTATCTGAGCGCTGCCGTGCTTCGGAAGGTACGTTAAACCGTTGGTCCCGGTTTTTGTTGATTAATAATAATCGTTAAGCCCTTGGGTGGCCTAAAAACTCTGACACCAGGGGGAACCACTATCTCATACGATAACCTAACTAACCTAACTAGATGGAAACAGCCTAGGACTGTGTTTGGGGGTTAGTGTCAAAACACACTGAGCGTATCTTGGGCGGCTCATTTTACGACGTGTTGTGAGTTACATTGCGCTACAGGTCTGTACGGGTGTTCGTCAATAAGTCCTCCCCATGTAGTGGCCGAACACCATCCACAACAAAGAGCTATGGGCAAAGACTTGTAGCCTGATGTGACTTAAAATGAGTCACGCAGGCTGGAAGATAGCAGCGTGGCGGGAAATTCAAAATTTTCACAGTTTTTTTACATTTTGTGGCTAAACTGAGCTATTTTTGTTCAGCGATTTTTCGTTCGCGGCAATAACATAGTATTCTTTTCATTATTGTAAACAACAGAATAACAATAATTCAGCCAATTATGTGTTCTGGTCTACGACAAGTTTTTTGGGCAGTGTCACTGCTTCGTAGACCAGAACACATAATTGGCTGAATTATTGTTGTTCTGTTGTTTACAACAATGAAAAGAATACTGTTTTATTGCCGCGAACGGAAAATAACTGAACAAAAATAGCTCAGTTTAGCTACAAAATGTAAAAGCACTGTGAAAATTTTGAATTTCCCGCCACGCTGCTATCGTCGACCCTTAAGTGTATTGCGGTACTTAGTATAGTAGCGAATCTTCTGTAGTGGCATTTTCTTCGCCTTTTCAAATAATTTTCTCTCTCGCAAAGTTATAATTAAAAGGTTTGCTACAAAGGGCCTGCGGTTGGCCTGTGTTCGGTAAAGCTTTGATAGTGTCCCATTTGTTAGGGGGATTACTTTCTTTTGTATCTTCTTCTTTGCATTTCTCTCCATGGAAGCTTCATTCGCGAGGTTCCTTAGGATTCCCCTACTAATGTAAGTAAGATGTAGCCTGTACAATTGTACATGTCCCACTAGCTGGGCAAAGGCCTTCTCTCAGAGAGAGATCACCACGCGTGCTCAATGCGGGTTGGCGATTTTTGCGTTGAGGGTATAATGCCTCAAACGCTCAGGTTTCCTCACGATGTTTTCCTTCACCGTCATCGATTGGTATTGCTACTACAAATTCACAAATGTACGTAACTTTGAAATTAAACAAAGTCTTAGATATATGCCCGCACCGGGAATCGAACCTAGGACCTTTCACTTCAGAGTCCACTGTTCTACCCACTACTAATGTATTTTTAGATAATTATACAAAACATTACACCTGTCTGCATACATTTTGATCTTGATTTGTGATAAATTATGTGTATCAAAGTACTCGTAGGGCAAAAAGTGATCATAACTTATGCAGAAGAATTACTGAAGTAATTATGAAAAAATATAATATAAATGTAGAAATATCGATTCTTGCTAGTCTAGAAAGAAACTTAATTTAATTTAAGTTTATTACTAGTCTAGAAGGAAAAGATTAAAAAAAAAAACTTATACAGTGCACACCAAAACAACATGGACCTCAGGTAAAACGATCATAAACACAACAAAACTACCAACGTAACATCAAACGGCGAAAATGAAGGTACCCTCCTAAGTTGCTAATAACCTTGTGACCCACATATACGGGAGGAAAGTACAGTCAGCCAGCGACACCCCTTTTTGGATGATTGACGTGAAAAAAAAAGATGTTTTTATTCTTGAGGAAACCTGTGCGTATTATACCCTCAACGCAAAAATCGCCAACTCGCGTTGAGCACGCGTGGTGATTAAGCTCGAACTCTCTCTCTGAGAGAAGGCATTTGCCCAGCTAGTGGGACATGTAGTACAACTGTACAGGCTACATCTTACTTTTACTTTTTATTCTTGAAGAAAATTTTAATTTTGAATGCTTGTTGCTGAAATTATGAGGTTCCACGAAATATCCAGCGGCACGGAGCGAAACTGACCATATCACCAAGACCCGGGGGCTGATGCATCTGCAGAAAACGCAAGGGACAAGAGTGCCAACTCAAAACCCGCACCTACTATTTACTGCGTGGCCAAGCGGTGGTAGCAGATGACCACTGATGATGACAAAGTAAAAAAAAAAAGGAATTGGCCATCTTATTTCACAGATTCCGAGTTATCTGCTGTCGTCCGTTGAGGAGTTCCGTTTTCCATCTCCGAATCACACGGGATCAAAAGGGTATACCCCTTTCAAACAATAAAATAGTCATCAAAATAGGTCCACCAAAAAACATTTCTGAGTTAACAGGTCGAATTGAGTACCTTTCGCGCGCCAAGAAAAATGCACAAAATCGAGTCCTGTATTAAATACACTAAACAAATCGAAAATTTTCATATATCAAATCCTAGAATTAGGTGAGACCTATCTAACACAGCCAGTTTTGTGTTGAGATTCATAAACGTTTTGAAGCTATTTTGGATGAAAAAAAATAGGCGGCGCACTTTTTTTCAGACAAAATATCTTGCAATCTGTTATGGATATCAACACAAAACTGGCTGTTTTAAGATAGCTCTCACCTTATTCTAGGGTTTGATATGTGAACATTTTCGATTTTGTTAGTGTGTTTGATACAGGAATCGATTTTGTGCATTTTTCTTTGCGCGCGGGCTAATTCACTATGCCCAGCGCCTTAACTTTGGCCACCCTAAGGGGTAGCAGTAGCTGTCACTGACTGTACCAGACGCGATAAGCGAGCATCGCAAGTAAAGCACACATCTCCGCATCGCTACAGGGCTATCACGACCACCCTGTAGAGAAGGTAAGGTCGTTCCACCAGTGACAAGCTTTAGGTAAGTTGTGTGAGGGCTACCCACCTCGGTTCGCCGGGTCGCTCCCTGAAGTGCTCTAGAACATTCGTGGACTACTGGACTTCTTGGAGGAGCTGGGTTGGCAAGGATGAAAAATCCCACCTTACGCAAAATAGGCGCAAGTACAGACGTCGAGTTGCGGAAAACAGCCCGTTTTGCCACTACCATTACCAAGTTGTGTATGACGAGCGCGTTTGTATGGGCTGCCTACCATGACTTCGAAACCCTATAATTTGACCTTCAAACGCAATTTGACGCCGTCCGTCGTGGAAGATTTTGTTTAGGTAGGTAAATACTGAACAAAAACTGTAGGTGCGCCTCGCACTTGGCCAGCTTTTTCTGTTCTATGCATAAAAAAAAACACTTCAAAGGATGGAATACTTCGCCGTTTATACAATTTTATTTATTGAACGAGCGAGCGAAGCGAGCGAATTTCTCCGAGTCTACTGGAGCAATCCGGCCTTTGTATGTATGTATGTATGTACGTATGTATGTATGTATGTATGTATATATGTATGTATTAATAATAATAATAATAATCGTTTATTTCATAAAAAGGTTTACAATGACAAAATAGGTATGAATGTTCGTTCAACGATAACTTGAGTAAATTTAGTCGGATCGTCATGAAATTTGGTAGGCAGGTAAATGAGGCCAAGAGAATTTTTAAGTTCGAACATGAGCCAAATCGGTCGAGGGGTTTCTGAGATATGGGGTCGCGAGTTCATAGTTCGGGGCGAACCACTAGTTATCATCTATTTCTTAACACCCACTGCTGAGTAAAGGCCTCTTCATGTTCACGCCACCTCTCACGATCCTGTGCCAGGCGCAACCACTGTTTTCCGGCTACTTGGGCTATGTTGTGGGACCATCTGGCTGGTGGTCTGCCAACCGATCTCTTCCCCTCTCGGGGATTTTATTTATATTGTTCTTTATTTCAAAGTCGCTAGAGTCTGGCTACCGAGAGTTGGCATTGGAAAAGGGCGGCAAACTTAAAAAATCTGAGTGTCTGAAAATCTATATTACTATGAGAAAATTTGAATAATCGGTTTTGATACTTGGTACAGTGAATTACTTATTTATTGACTGACTGACTGTCTGATCACGATTTCTTAAACTACAAGAGCTACAAATATCAAAATTCGTATGGGGATTCGTTCTAGGACGTAGAAGACGCTTAATTTTGAGAAATTACCACAATGACACTGGCGAGTAAAACCGCGGAGCACAACTAGTATAAATGGCATATTATGATTGACGTTGACATGCCTTGACGTTACCTTAGAGTTGCCATATAACTAGTGGTTCGCCCCGAACTGTGAACTCGCGACCCCTAAACTTACTAACCCCATATCTCGGCAACCCCTCGACCGATTTGGCTCATGTTCAAATTACAAAAAGTATTTTAATTTCATTTATTCGCCTACCAAATTTCATAACGATCCGACCAAATTTACTCAAGTTATAGTCGAACGAACATTCATACATACATACAAACATACATACATTAATACATACAAACATACATACATACAAACATACAAACGCCGGATTGTTCAAGTACACTCGGAGAACTTCGCTCGCTTCGTTCGCTCGTTCAAAAAGTTTTCAAATAATCTCAATGCCAACTCTCGGTAGCCAAACTCTACTGCACCTCCTTCACAGTCCCATGACGGACGCCACGTAATAAGCAGTTTTCGTATAAACCGTCCGCCGGAATGATAACGTGAGTTTACGCAACAATCCGCAAAGTTGAGCCCACTACTGACAGAGCTGGAGGTGGATTAGAAGTGCGTCCTCACTGGGACAGGTGCTTTGTTCTGTCCTAGATTATCGCGCGAATGAGTGACGCGATAAAAGTAGCTACCACGAGTGCTTACTGCCACTGTCACTGAAAGTGATAAGTTTTATAAACAACCTTACTACTACAGGGTGCACTCTAAGTCGATAGCGGAACTTTAAGTAGGCTGTCTTCTGATCAATACAAACAACTTGTACTAGGTGGCGAAAAAAATGGAGCTAAAAAATATATCAGCTGTTCCATACAAAAGGTCGACTCAGTACTGCGCCAAATGTATGAAACAACTGATATTTTTTTCTCTCCATTTTTTTCGCCACTTGGTAAAAGTTGTTTGTAGTGATCAGTAGACAGCCTACTTAAAGTTCCGCTATCGACTTAGAATGCACCCTGTAGTGGTTCGCCCCGAACTTTGAACTCGCGACCCTCTATCTCAGTAACCCCTCGACCGATTTGGCTCATGTTCGAACTTAAAAATTCTCTTTGCCTCATTTACCCGCCTACCAAATTTCATGACGATCCGACTACATTTACTCAAGTTATCGTCGAACGAACATTCATACATACATACATACATACAGGGTGTTAAAAGACCGCCAACAAAGCGGGAAACCACGTATTGTCCTCATCATATTGAACATTTTTGCCCATGGAACTATGCCTGGGAAATCAACTGTTTCCGAGATAATGAGGTTCAAAGTCGGACTTTTCAAAACTTTTTTTTTGCAGAAATGTATTCAGTATCTAGTTCTTAACATAACTTCTCAAGAAGCCATATCAAAATTATGAATATTTCTTACAAAAAACGACGTTAACATTGCAACCCGGAATGTATTCTAAACATCAGCACTTCAAGCTTAAGTAACATAAACTTATACCTACGCTTGCGCAATATGACTTCTGTGCGTTACACGTCCATTGCGTGATAAAATATTTTTCAAAATTATAACCTAAAAAACCAAAATCATTTCCCAGCAATAATTTATCGAAAAAGTACTTTGTTTTGGTGTCTAGTATGCGTGGCTTTCGGGTCTGTTGGCGGTCTTTTAACACCCTGTATATACATACATACATACAAACGCCGGATTGTTCCAGTAGACTCGGAGAACTTCGCTCGCTTCGCTCGCTCGTTCAACTATAGTATTAGGATACATGACAGACGTCCGGCAGACGTCCAGCACAGCTTTTTCGCACATCTTAGCTACTTAGTGCACATCGCGACCTTGAGCGAGATTATGGCAAATGGTTGTTGTCCCGCTACTAACTAGTGGTTCGCCCCGAACTATGAACTCGCGACCCCATATCTCAGCAATCCCTCGACCGATTTGGCTCATGTTCGAACCTAAAAATTATCTTGGCCTCATTTACTTGCTTACCAAATTTCATGACGATCCGACGAAATTTACTCAAGTTATCGTCGAACGAACATTCATACATACATACATACATACATACATACAAACGCCGGATTGTTCCAGTAGACTCGGAGAACTTCGCTCGCTTTGCTCGCTCGTTCAACTACTTTTAACTGCTTTGAAACAGTTTTATCTAACGGAAAATTTTACCACTTCCTTTAGGAAAAGTACTCGATACTTGAAGTATCAATACTTTTGTCTCGATACTTTTATGAGTACGATACTTTTTTTTTCGATACTATACTCATGAGTACGGTATCGATACTTTCTATTCGATATTGTTTCCCCACACAAAGCACGCACACTATCGCAAAGTGCATGTATACGAACACACACAACTATGGCATTCGTGACTTGCAAGATCTGTACCTAGTTCATACATCAGTTTCTTTATTCATACTCTAGTGTGAGTGAAATTGCCACTAGACGCTTTGTACATTTTCTCATTACGAAGATACAAAGTTGTTTTCGCACATGCTCGAAGTGAGAATTATCGAGCATGTGCCATATAGCCAGTGAGGACGACACTGCTGCTTTGACGCGCCATCACGGTACGCCATTATCCAGTGTACCTACGCAGGCTGGCTCGTGGGGAATTAATTATTATGTTGTGGTAAACTTTGTTGGTTTAGAGTCGGTGGTTCCCAACCTTTTTTCAGACACGCCTTTCCTCTATAGGAGGAGCGGTTGATCATTCTCCTCACTATAAAGGGAAGTTTCCCGCCAAGCAGATGTTATGCTTGGGGACCGGCCGGGTCCAACTGAACATAGTTGGACGTTCTTATATACTCAGTTACGATAAACATTTTGCTGGCGCGATGCAGGATAGTAGCGAGTAGCGATTGACAGCTCGAGTATGCAGCAGTTTACTGAGCGCCCGACAGGGGTCGCTACACCTCTTTCCCTAGATATTACTCGTATAATCTGCAGGGTGCACCCGAATTCAATAATGGAACTTTAAGAAGGCTTTCTACTTATCACTACAAACAATTACTATGAATACAAAAAGGGGCATAATAACAGAAAATTAACAATTAAAAAACTGACTTAACTGGCTGATTCCGAGTGATCTACTGCTGTCTGTTGAGGAGTTCCGTTCTCCATCTCCGAAGTTCTTCATCAGATCTCCACAATTTTATGTACTACATGGGAAGAATACACTTTCAAACAAAAAAATAATCATCAAAATCGGTCCACATAGAAAAAAGTTCTGAGGTAACAAACATAAAAAAACATACGGGTCGAACTGAGTACCTCCTCCTTTTTTGAAGTCAGTTAAAAATCTGATATTTCATACATTTCGTGCAGTAGTTACTGAGTCTACAAATGGTGATTTTTTTGGCACATTTGTTTATCCCAAGCCTATATAGTTAGTTCCGCTAGTTCCACTATCGAATTCAAAAAGTGCATCCTGGTATAGGTAGTTCTAAATCCAAAAATGTTATAAATATTTTTATAAGGAAAAAAAAACCGCCGTTGCCCAACAGTGGGACACTATCATCCAGGCTAAATAAAAAATAAAAAAATTCGCTCAGGACGGGAAAATACAATAAGGGGTTAAAAATCTTGTTAAACTTTAGTAAAGTTAAATTCTTCCTATTTCTTCCTTTCTTCCTTTTACCTTTTGGGATCCAAGTCGCCGTCAGGTGAGGCGCGCTGTTGGGAACCCCTGGTTTGGATGCAGCCTGTGGGAAGCGTCTTCCGGCTGTGCGACTGATAAGCAACTCGGTTTAACTTTGACAGATTTTCTTATTACATCCTACCCTTGTCTTGTAAGACGAGAGACGTACCGACCGACGTTATGATTCTGTTAGGAATAGATACAAGCTTGAAGGACTGTTGCAGTGATATACAACGTGTTACAAAAGGCCCTAACTCTTTTTGCAGGGTGCAACCTAAACAGGATGACATTTCTGTAAAAAAAAGTTAGAGAGAGAGAGATGTAGCCTGTACATTTGTACATGTCCCACTAGCTGGGCAAAGGCCTTCTCTCAGAGAGAGAGAGTGCGAGCTTAATCACCACGCTTGCTCAATGCGGATTGGCGATTTTCGCGTTTAAGGTATAATGCCTCATACGCTCAGGTTGCCTCACGATGTTTTCCTTCACCGTTAGCTAGTGGTATTGCTACGTAAAAAAATATATATTTTAATAGTTTTAAGAGTTTATTGGAAATCATCCTCATTATAATCGGCCCATCACTTCCCCCTTACTAAATACCTATACATACAGTAACTACGTAAAAAAAATGCTCCACGGATCTTAAAACGAATTGAAACCAACTGCACTAAATCCCCACTTCCTACAACTGTGGAATTCCAATGTGTTAGTAAACAGTTTCTAACAATGTGTAAGTAAATGTACGGAATTCCTAAGTGTAAACAATCTATTGTAGAAAACTAGAACTAGCCAGGGCCGTCTTTACCATTGGACACTCTGGGCAAGTGCCCAGGGTCTCGTGATCCAGAGTGTTAGCGATGCAAACTAGACTTTATGTACACTACTGTAAAACTTTCATTTGTTTTTGAATTCATTATGTTTTTTAATTCTTCTACTGCACAATAGATGGCAGTGGTAGTGGGCGCGAGAAATGGTCGCAAAGGCGACACAGGGGTAAGGGGATGCGGGCGGGGGAACCGTATGTCAATTCAGTCCAACTCGAGCCGCTCGCCCGTGTGCGTACATTTCTCGCGTTCCGTAACTACCACACTTTGCCGCCGAAACCGAGTTTCTCTTTTATTTTTCCGGCTGGACCGCCTACACAGAGATAAATCTATAGTGACAAAAAAAGTACCGGTGAATTGTCCTATTGATCGTTGGAAACAAATTTCAAATTAGCAAATCTAATAAACGGCTGAACCGATTTTGATAAAACATAATATCTACGAACACCCGCTAGAAAACCGCTTTCAAATATAATTTATCCAAATCGATTCACCCGTTTAAGAGCTACGGTGCCAAAGACAGACCCACAGATTTACAGACAGACGGACACACAGGCAGACACTCACACACATATACATAGCGGTCAAACTTATACATATAAAAATATTTCAGGCCAGAGTCGAAAACGGACCGTTTTTTTGAAAAAAAAAGGTATCTAAAAGTAGATATGTTTTTTATTGGCGGCGCTAGTGAGCCTTGCCCTTCATATTTAATGGGGGCCCTGAGCACTAGGATAAGGGGCCCTAGGATCAGAATCAGAATCAAAGTTTGTTATTCAATATGCCATAAATAAATTATTTACATTGAACGTCAAAATATTATCTAAATCTATTATCTAATCAGATACCTAGTACTATCTAATACTAAGTATGTAGCTACTTTTTTTTTCTCCAGCTTCACTAGCTCTGATCGTTCTTGGAGAAGAAGCATGGTAAAGAAACTCTAAGGATCTCGTGTTTAAAAAATAATACATTTTGTAATGCAGGTAAATAACACTGGGGTAAGTGTGGTGATCGTGCGCTGAACTGGTCGCAGCTAGGCTTGTCTCCAGCTAGGCTCATGTGCAATTTTTGCAAATTCCTCTTGCGCCGCCAATGGAATAAAACATTATCTTCTTTTTGGATGGGTTTTTTGCTAAAAACGAAGCATTAGGTTCTCAACGTGAGGCTTAACTATTTTTAGGACCTAAGGTTTAGATTCCAGATTCTAGAACCTACGAATAAATCCCTTTACCGCCAAAAGTGGCCACTTTTGCGGCCACTTTTGGCCTTAAGACGGCCCTGGCCCTGACGAGCTCAAAGTAGTCTTGGTGAAACAAGACCACGCCGAAGTCGGCAGAAGTTAAGCCGGACTAGCCTGGCATTATACAGCCTTTGTTCCAAGGATTAAAACTATATTTTCCTCAACTATACTCATAGAGGTGTTTCGGTTAGGCAAGTATAACGTTTGATCCCAATAATTAATTAGCAATTAATTTAAAAATTTATACAATTTATTGAATTAGTCAATATCATACAAAAGGTCGTAACTCTTTTTACATGATAATAGTACCCAGTGACAGCATCTCTTTGTTTTGCTACATGACGTTTTGACGATTTTTAAATTAATAAAATGTTTAGCACTGTGCCTGTTTTTAAATTAATAAATTGTTTAGAAAAGTTTTTTTAAATGTTGAAATTTGATATTCACATTGTTTTATCAACTTAAAATTTGCCTTATAGAATAAGCAAAATTATGTTCCACGTGTATTTTTTTAAATAACGTACGCATTAAAATTATTATAAAAACAACAGTGCTTTCGAAACTTTAGCTGGCAATCGCACCGTTTTAGGATCGACAAAATAACGTTGAGATTGGAAATTTGCCTAAAAACGCGTGCAAAATCAGCGGTCGATGGCCGATTTCGAGACGGCGAATAAGCCACTTTTCAACAACAGTAGAAAATATAATAACGAGTTCATAAAATTTTCGTAATGGGATCAAAGCTCGAGACCAAGGCGCAACTCCAAACTCCTCAACTACCCTCCTCAGACTGCATAATAGAAAACTGGACTAACTTTGATGAGAGCTGTAGAGTCCATTATATTCTTTAAAGGAAATTCTTTCAAACTGCCTTTTTAGGAATCCGTATCCGAAAGGTGCCAAACGAGACCCTATTACTCTGCCTACGCAGTCTGTCCATCCGTCCGTCCGTTCGTCCGTCCGTCCGTACGTCTGTCATTTTTAAAAGGTTGGATCTTTGGAACCATAATAGGCGGCCGGTTAAAATTTTCACAGAATATGATTGTGTTCTAATGTGGATTACCAAACAAATGAATGGCAAACGCGCCAGGGGAAGTGCACCAACTAGAAGGTCTGATGCGATAAAAGCAGCGGCTGGAGGAAGCTTTCACCGGGCAGTTCATATGACGGAAGACCGCTCCCAATGGAAGCGAGTGCGACATGGTTGCGATCCTCAGCCATGAAGAATCGATTAAGAAGAAGAAGACGCAACAAATGATAAAAATAAAATCCTACTTCCTACTACTATTAAAACGCAAAAGTTTGTAAGTATGGATGGATGGATGGATGGATGTTTGTTACTCTTTTACGCTGAAACGGCTTGATGGATTTGGATGAAATTTGGAATGGAGATAGCTTAGACATCAGGATAACACATAGGCTATATATTATCACGCTATTACACTTAGGGGCAATGTAAACCACATATATGTTTTCTGTAGTTCACACGGACGAAGTCGCGGGCAAAAGCTAGTACTTAATAATAAAAACAAAGGTGGTTCCCATGTAGGATACCAAAAAAATATTTTGTTTCCTCCGTCTTAGCACAGATTACAAACAGAATACAGACGACAAACTTGGTATGAATATAGGGCTATTCTATGACAATGAATCATTCAAAACAACAGTACCAGATTTTTTTTTATTGTATGGTGGTACGGAACCCTCAGAGCGTGAGTCCGACTCGCACTTGGCCGGTTTTTTCTTTTATGAATCGCTTTTTCACAAAATCCGATATGTGGAGCGGAGGAGAGAGTTTGCTAAGCCAAATGAGGTTCTTCTTTCTTTTATTTTAATCGGGAAGTTAACAAAGTATCAAAGAGACTTTAAGTTGGACGAGTAATAAATTCTACCTTTATATACTTTAGATACCTTTTATACAGTGTGTTATAGAAAGGTTGAAGGTGTCATCAAAAATACGATCAACTTTTACTATGGGGTATGATATTATCGAAAAAAAAGTCGGGGGCCTTGCCGCTCTAAGCTTACAGAACGTTTCAATCAACACGCGATCTTATTCTAGTCTTTCCTGACCCATTATTACACCAATTAATTAAGACAATTCGGTATTAATTCTTGAACAGTGTCGCCGGCGCTGCTGCGTCGAACAAATGTGCCATATTAATCACGCTCCTTCTTAGTGGCACAACCAGGCACTGCAGCGCCGAGTGGTCTCTTCATCAATCTAGTGCAGTCTTTCCCAACGTGGGCGATAACGCCCCCTTGTGGGCGCTGCAGGCCTAAAGGGGGGCGGTAAGAGACCCAGAAAAAAAAAGGGAGCGTTGTGTAGGGCTTTGGGGTCGATTTATAATTTCATCTACCTAGCTAGGAAGACTCTTAGACACCGACTGAACTCTCGACTCGATAATTTATTCTTAAAGTGGGCAGTAGACAAAAAAAGGTTGGGAACCTATGATCTAGTGTGAGTGAAGGTGCCACTGGACGCTGTATAAATCATCTCATTACGTAGATGCAAAGGCCTTAGTTTTTAGTTTTTCTTAGTGGAGAGTGAGAAAATATTATCTGAGTGAAGAAATATCTAACAGAAAGTTAGATGTTTCCTCAAAAACCTAACTTATTTAGGTTAGAGGCTGCCAATGTAATCCAAACGTACCTCCAAACTCCAAACTTTACCCTGTAGAAGCAAAAAGTTGGGTGGTAGCGTGAAATTGTTATATGATTACTAAACTTGTTCTCTAAATAGAAATGATTTTTTTTTTGCTAGCACTTCGAGAATTGTACCAAAAATTTATGGATCGAAAATTATGTCCTTAATCGTATGAGCCTCTAAAGACGTACTAATACCTCTTACCCCCTTACACAAAAGGGTGTGAGGGTAAGTACTTATAATCCTGACATTCGTCGAGTGAATCGACCTGCGTTCCCGTAAGGGAAAATCACTACGGGAGGGGAAAACTGAGTAGGTATATGACACGTGTGTCGTTTTTTCCCCATTTTTAGGGTTACGTGGAGTATAGGGTGAAAACCGAACCTTCACTCTTTCAAGCTGAAACATCTGGACAGATTTGGCTGTAATTTTGAATGGGGATAGCTTAGATACAAGAATAATACAGGCTATATTATACGTACATTACATTACGTGCTAAATCTTTAAAATTAAATTAAGCCAGCTAAATTAAGCAACCGCACCTTTCACAGGTTTCAGCGGTTGGCATGTAATTTATAATTTTAAGTACTTAATATGCAATAAATAAATTAAAATAACTTTTTCATCGATCGACATCGATCACCGGGAAAAATATAGACCACTTTTACCTAAAGGCAGGTTAACACAGTCACAAGTCAGTAACGGCGCCGCCGGTGCGACTGACTTTAAAATATTCGTGTGCGAATGGAGACAAGTCAGCGCTGACTTGTCTCCACTGTACTGAGTACAAAACAATTTACATTGGGTTTTTTTCGGTTTAGCACTGACTTGTCTCGATTTCGGAGTCAGTCACTGACCCTGTCTAAGTCAGCCTTAAGTCTGCGCAGACGAAGTCAACTGGAAACTAGTAGTTTCCGCCTTTTTTTTTACATATCTGAAAAGTCTCAACTTTGTGTCAATGGTGGGTCACGGAACCGTCAGCACCCGAGTCGAACTCGCTCTTGGCCGGTTTCAACAAAAGGAAAAGTGGCGCTTGAAAAAGCGCCACTTTTCTATTAGGTGTGCCATTAATAGAAATATTAATGGCACACCTAGCGACGGAGGAAGCTGGCATTAGTAACATTAGCAACGTCGTTACTTCCAGTCCTTTTCTTACGGGGAGAATGCTGGCAAACTACCGGGCTACCCACCTCGGTTCACTACACCGGGATCTTTGGGGTCTTGTACACTACAAGTGCTTCAGAACATTCGTAAACTGCTGGACTTTTTGGAGGAGCTGGGTTAGCAAGGATGAAAAATCCCACCTGACGCAAAATAGGCGCAAGTAGAGATGTCGACTTGTCGAGTTGCGGAAAACAGCCTTTTGCCATTACCATTACGGGAAGTAATGCGGTTGCATTGTTTTCTTTTGCAACCGCGTCTAAAGCAGAGATGTCATTTTCGGGATAGTTTTGGGTACCTTTTCTCACGTCGCTAACGAAATAAATTTGAGTCTTTTTAACCATTTGTGAAATAAATGTTACGTCACTGATGGATATATTTTTTTGGAATTTGGTTTCTTGGCGATATGAATAAGACATCGTCTGAAGGTAGTCGTATGAAGTAGTATTGTCTGAAGGTAATTGTGTGTGGTAGTATTGTCTGGAGGCCGCGTACAGGAACGCGAAGTGTGGGTAGACCAGCTGCACGATGGTCCGACGACATCAAGGCCGCAGCAGGCTCAACCTGGACCACAGACCAGCTAAAATGGAAGAAACATGAAGAGGCATACGTCCAGCAGTGGACATATACATGCTGAAGAAGAAGAAGAAGAAGAAGTATTGTCTGAAGGTAATCGTATGAGGTACCCCCTGGTGTCAGAGTTTTTATATTCTGATATGGCTTAACGATCGTTATTAATAAACAATAACCGGGATCAACGGTTTAAGACGGAACGCGGGTAGCCGGCTGCTCCATACAAAAAATACAAAAAAAATAGAAGTTAAAAACTAAAACCCGACTACTAAAAAGCTTAAAACAAGACCTGTTTATCCTTAAAATAGACTCATAGATAAAATTAATCGTGGTCGGAGGCCATCGGTTTATCAAATGCGAATGTGGTGTCCTCCGACTACGATTAATTATCTAAGGTCTTTAGTAGTCGGGTTTTAGTTTTCAACTTCTATTTTTTTTTGAGCTTTTTAGTAAGTCATTTTGGACGATCACCCAGAATAGAACCAAGAAGGGCAAAAAAAAACACATTTTGGAATTTCTTGTTCTATTTGTTATGTTGACGTTACATGTCTTATACATTTTTGAAAAGGTCTTTTAAAGCCCTTCCATTTGATACCCATGACGATGGTATCCGATAATTTTTATTTTTAGGCCCACCACTTTAGGGCGCAGCACAGCCGCCATCTTGGTTTTTTTCAAAATTAAACCATGTTACCTGGGTGATTAAGACGAATCCAACGATACCTCATTTGCTGAAATCGGCCGAGTAGTTAAGGCTCTGCGAGGGAACAGATGAACACACAAACATACATACCCACATACATACATACATACATACATACATACGCTGCTAAAATCATAACCCTCCTTTTTGCTTGGCGTAGTCGGGTAAAAAGGGAGACCTGTTTCCTCCCTGGATAAATATTTTAGAAAAAATATGTATATGCCATTCAATTTATCAAATAATGTACCTCTGCCATGCCTGCTATATTTTCCTTTTTTAATTATTTAAATAAATTTTATAATAAATAAATAAATAATTAATAATAAAAAAAGGAAAACATAGGGACATGTCAGAGGTAAATATATATTGAATGGCATAAACATATTTTTTCTAAAACAATTATCCAGGGAGGAAACAGGTCTCCCCTTTTGTATGGAGTTGAGGTTACTCGCGTTCCCTCTTAACTTTGCCAATCTATTAAGAATGGCTAGTCCAACAAGGCATTTCGTAAAGTTTTCGTTAAAAAGTCATAAGCAACGAACGCTATCAGTGGCCTACATTTGTGATGTTTAAAACGCGTCAGGTCCCAACTCAGCCCATGAATCTCTCAACGCGGTAAGCGACGAACATTCGGAGGCGGGACACCTGCTGATTGGCAATTTGTCGCCGGAACCATGTTACCGCGGCGGAATCGGGACGGGCGTCGTTACGGGCGATGTTTGCGTGCCAAATCGACAGACTGACTGAGAGATAGGGCCTTCAGTTAAGTAACTTATACGTACGCTGAAACTATGAGCTTGCGAACCGCGCGCACTGCCGAACTCAACGCACATAGAGATAACTACTAAATAAAAATAAAAACAATACTCCCGACATGTTAGCTTCAAATAAGCATTAGTATCGCATAAACGGCTGAACCGATTTTGATAAGAACACTTGCAAAAAAACCGCACCCAAATCAGTTCCCCCGTTACAAGCTACGGTGCCACTAAGACACACCGACAGACAGCCACACACACACTTCAAACTTATAACCACCCCTCTTTTTAGGTCGGTGGACTAAACACGTCAACCGGACGCGGCAGTGCCTAAGGGTTGTTTGTTCCACTTTACATCAAGTTTGTGATCTCAGAAAAGTAAAATGCTAATGTCAATATCAAGATAGTCAAGTTTGACATTAGCCAAGGCTTAACTTTAGACTTTTCTGAGTTCACCTACTTGAGATCGAGCTCAAGTAGGTCAGCTCAGACGACTATTAATGCCACCCTAAGATGCTATGCGGTGCCTATGCCTATAAATGCCAGTGCCTATAAATAGCAGGCGCCGGTGGACCCGACAAATAATTAAGAAAGCCAAATGAGCCTTCAGGTGAGGATTGGAAGGAAATAATGAGGGTCGGGAAACCTCTTCGAGCGAGGCCGCGTTTACACGGGGAGGGGCGAGTTTTTGAACTTCGTGCAAACTTTTTAAGGCACAATAGGACGCACAACTAGCGCCGCCAATGAAAAAAAAATCATATCTTCTTTTTGGATGCGTTTTTTGCTAAAAACTCTCCTCCAAAATCTCAACGCGAGGCTTAACTATTTTTAGGACCTAAGTTGTGGATTTCAGATCCTAGAACCTACGAACGCAATCGATGCGAGAATCGATTGCATTCTTAACAAAACTGCGACTTTACAAAAACGACAGCACGTCTTGGCGACTTTACACATATCGATGACTTTACAACAAAAGTGTACAGTCTGAAGTGCTGTCAACTGTACCGTACCGACCCAGTGTAAATCGGCCTTTCGGTTCGAACATTTTTATTCGGGCTTCTCGCCCGCCTCTTTATCTTTTACTATTTATAAGTATAAAGCACTGCGGCCTTTTGATAGTTTTCTGGGCTTGAGTTTATAACTAACGATCCAGTCTGGAGGAAAATTGTAGAAATGAAAATAAATATGTTACCGAGCTACAAATGATCAAAATCAGGGATTTCTCTGTTAATGTACAAGGTCGAACGTTAACAGCTATACTACATCACCAGATTGAGAAACACATTTTTCATTTTTAAACTGTGAAATTTTACGCGCTACTGACAGGAAAAAGTCCGTGTCTAAAGTTACAAAATAACTATTTATTCTAGTAAGTAGTGACATAGGTTCTCAGCAATTTTAGCCTTCAATACTCAGACTGTTAAATTACTGAGGCATTCTGTGACAGTGACTGTTACCGATGCTTCGAATGCTAAACGCAGTAAATATGGGTAGAGATAGCCAAGAAACGGAGTAAAACATACCTATCTGGGCCACGCAAGCACCGCGGTTCCATATAAATTAACTGACGCAGAATCAAAACACATACAATGCAGTAGCCCTGGCAACTTGCCAAGTTAAAACTGCCATCTATCTGGCAGACAAATTAATGACTCTGCCACTTCTTTACGGAAGGCATTTCCTGACAAGTTATTGTGCTTAAATTAATTTCTAAGCATGAAAAACGTCTCGGGGTCCTGGGGCGGACAGAAAAGTAATAAACGAAAAGTCCAGCGCAGAAAGAGGATGAAAAGTGGAACAAACAACTCAAGCCACAAATTCTGAGGGTTATAGGATGGATTGAGGTATCTATAGCAGCGTCAGCAGCGTGTGAAGGGTTTCAAAGCACGCTCAATACAACTTCATGCGCTGCCACCGTTCTGAATTTGCCGCTTTACTGCGTACAGAAAAATCAAGAGATCCGGTATCTTTTTTCTGCGAAAGCAAAGAAAGGTAGCGTTTGTCTCATGTAGGTATTTGTGTTGAGTACTTTGTTTGTGACCACTTAGGTCCACTTGCGTCAGCCAGAATTAGCCAGTTAAAAATTCTCAATAATTTTATGGAAATGTCAAATCAACTCAGAGTTAGTTGGCTAACTGACGCAAGTCCACCTTAGAGGCTGAACGGCTACGCGGATTCTGATGAGTGGAGCGTCAATCCATATTTGTTTGCAGTCGTGTTGTGAATCTTATGAGTTTCTTTTTCAAGTAGCGTTATTTCGGGGCACTGCTCGATACCTGAGGGTTCGACTTATTAAAATCGTCAAAATACTACAAAGTTGACTCCAAATCGCTTTTTCAAATGATTCATACAGCATTTAGTTGCTTTTTGCAATTAATCACATTAGTCACAATCAAAAACCACATTGGGTGCTTCTGTGCTTTCCCAGTTTTTAGCGAGGCTCTCCCGCATGCAAGATTTCACATCGTATTTCAGGATTTCCCTCACTGAAATGATGGCACGCAGTCAGTTGAGTAAGCGTGATTTATGATTCGAGGGGGATTCTCAAGTCGCCTTTTAGATAAGTTTAAACAAGATTTAACTGAGGGACTGCCGACAGGCATGAAGTGTCACGGTGGCACTTTATCATCACTGGATCAGTGGAGAGAACCCCCAACTGGCACGCGTTCTGAACGGTGAACTTTTGTGATGAATTTTGGACTTCTAAGTGACTGTTTTGCTGCTGAAAATTAATCGATATTGAAATAACGTTGACAGGATGTGTTGATGTTGAGCTTAGAATTACATGACATGGCATTTTATAATATCTCATTTCATCCGGTTTCGTTTGTGTTTTTCATCAACAGGCTTTGTCTTAACAACTGTGAACCTCTAAAGTATCGATTCCGCTCTTTTTTCAAAGCGGTTCCTCATGACATCCACCTTCTGTTTAATTTGGTTAAAATAACATTTTCGTAATCTTCCTCTACCTTTATTTGTAAATTTATAGTGGCAAGACTCGCTGGATGTGAAGGAAAAGATCGTAAGGAAACCCGCAGTTTAGCTCAATGGTTCATCCAATGGTTGCCTGGCAGAGATCGCTTTTAGTGATAAGGCCGTCAATTGTATGCTTAATGATTAGTTTTAAGAAAAAAAATAATTGAATATAGTTTTAAGAATTCCTTTGTAAATTATTTTCGTGTACAATAAAGAGTTTTTTATTCTATTCTATTCTTAGTTGGCTCCAAAAGTATTGACCTCGTCTTTCCTGTGGGCTAGGCCGACTAAGCTGTCAGGATGGTATAGGTGCCGGGCAAGCCTACTCCACTTAAAACAATGTCCCAGGCACTGCAGCGTTCGAGTGGTTCCTTCAGCCATCTAGTGTGAGTGAAGGTGCCACTGGACGCTGTAAAAAGCGTGTAATCACGCAGATGCAAATGCTTTAGTTTTTTTGTATTCCTCTACTTCGTACATCGTACTTGACCCCATAGTAAAAGTTGCTTGTATTGATGAGTATAACAGGATCTTTATGTAACACCCTGTATTATCTACTGTTATTATAATGGCTAAAAGTCAGATTTACAGCCGCTGAGCTAAAACAAGAACCAGGAGATTAAGCCAAAGTGAGTTAAGTTTGGATAATAAAGGAAATAACAGTTTTCATAAAGTTTCAGCAAGCCAAAGAGACAAAGACGGGCCTCGTAAGCTAACAAGTTTCAGTCCTTGTGTCTGGCTACATGCTCCGTCTTACCTGCGCCTTTTTTACAATGATTAAGATATAACCGAACAAAGCCTTTCTCTTGTTTTACATTTATATTATTGAGGATTTCTAAGTCCCGAATTATGTCAAAAATTACCTCTCTTACAAGTGTACTAAATCGGGTCAGTCAACTTTATGAGTTTCCTATAATCTATCAGGAAAGATGCACATTTTATAGCAGTTTGACAGACTTTCCATACGTAAGTATCTTAGGTTCGGGAAGTGACCCCGGCAAACCGAGATGGGTAGCCCGATGAGTTGCCATCTTTCGACATGGGTGGCTAATTCTTCAGCCACCATCCAAGCTCTCCGCAGAGGACGGTCGTTGTAGAAAGCTTCCAGTTGGGACTTTTTTTTTTTTGGCGTCTGTGGCCGCCAGGACGTCCTATCGGGTGCAGGTAGTCAGGCACGAGGGACACACAGAGATATGCCACTATATCTGTGGGGAGGCGCCATAACCACACCAGTTTGAGCAGTCCTCTATGGTTTTTATCCGCTGATAAATGTGAAACTTTTGTAACTTAATTATGAAATAATAAAAACATGTGAATGTTTTTTGGGTAGCAAAAATGTTACCCAAAAAGCAAGTTTTCGGACTGCAAGACGGAGTATGAAGCCAGTCCATACGCCGCCTCCAGAAACGGGAATTACACCGACCGAAAACAAAGTTGACCGTCTAATTGTGACACAGACGCCGCACCAACTTGGTACCGGGCTAAATGCAACGGAAAAGTACGCGTACCTTCCCTAGAGAAGAGCCTGATTTAATTCCTAGGAATCTTCAATTACCATTTCAAGCGTCAGCAACACGATTCGGTTACCCGTTTCGTTTGATTGTACACGCGACAGCACGTCGAATCTTAGACGCTTGCACTCTACTCGGTTACGTTACGGGCGACTTTACAACATAAGTGTACACTCCGACGTGCTGTCGTGTGTACGTAAAAAACTTAGGCCTTTGCACCTACGTAATGAAATGATTATTATACAGCGTCCAGTGCACCTTCACTCACACTAGATGGATGAAGTGTCCTCTCAGGCGCTGCAGAGCCTGGGACATTTGTTTAGATGGAATAGGCTTGCCCACTCTTACTAAGACCTTACATATACGATATGTAAATCGTGTGATTTAATATTGTAAAGGCCCTTGTATGATTAAGATGCTTTGATCACAGCATAAGTTTATTTTTAAATTTACAAAGTTCGCAGGTACCGTCACAGATACCCGATAGCAGTTCTTAACACGCACGGCATAAGGGCGCTAATCGAACAAAAAGGGATATCCTAGCGTGTGGCCGACTGTACGTTTGAGAATGTTCACCACAAACTGTTCTAACATTGATTACAACTAGGCTGCACTAACAACATTGCGGAACGTTTCTAGGAAATTAATTAATTGAATTTAAACACTTCAAGTTTGAAATCACTTTGAAATTAATGGAAGTCTCAGTCACAGTACCTACTGTTGGTTATGTAATATCGTGCATTTCCCCGAAAGATGTGGCAAATGGCAAAAGGCGATGATTAAGCCCGCAGTTATTTAAAACAGTCCCGTCCCGAATTCACTTCCCAAACGGTTAACCGCCGCAACAAAGTTTCATTTTCAAAGCGGGGCCTCCTGACCCCACGAATCTGTTTCAAAGTGCATCGTTCTGGAGTCCGTAATAAGCTTAAAAAGTAGAAAACTTCGCCCGCGCGCGCCACGCCGGCTCGAAGGACCAGCGGGCTCAGAGAGTTTGATGATAGCCTTGGAAAAATTATCGGTTATGCAACGGCTGGTGCCAGTTTCTTAAATCTACAATACATAGTTTATTATGACAATTCAATGTACATTAAATAGCCGATTAGACATGAAAGAGGTAACAAAAAAGGTTAGCTAGCTATCTGACTACTCAATATACATGGAATTTTCTTAATAAACTATGAATTGTAGTTTTATGAAACTGGCGCCTGGTGGCCCAGAGCGGTAGTGGCCTAGTGGTAGAGTGGTAGAACAATGGACTCTGAAGCGAGAGACCCAGGTTCAATTCCCGGTGCGGGTATATACCTAAGACTTTAATTAATTTCAAAGTTACGTATGTTTGTGAATTTGCAGTAGCAATACCACTTGCTAAAGGTGAAGGAAACATCGTAAGGAAACCTGATGGTATGAGGCTCTCTCTCTTTCTCCCTGAGAAAAGACCTTTGCCCAAATCATAGAGTACAACATAATTGTACATGTACAGGCTACATCTTACTTACATTGGCCAGTCGGGTAAAGCGTTAAGAAACCATGCATTATATTGATTACCCAAACAACTCGTAGGCTGAAACGTCTCTAGCTTTTTTACGTACGTTTCCACAAGAAAATACCTGGCGCGGTGCATAGTGAATTAGCCCGCGCGCAAAGAGAAATGCGCAAAATGGATTCCTGTATCAAATACACTAAACAAATCCAAAATGTTCACATATCAAACACTAGAATTAGGTGAGAGTCAGCCAGTTTCATGTTGATATCCATAACAGGGGGTCTACGTTTGTTTACGTAGTGACCAACATGCTTACTTGTGTATTTTTAGTTCTTAGTATCATTGTACTGTGTTTTATCTTGTGAATAAATATCTTACTTACTTACTTACTTACCGGCTAAGACGAAGCCGATTATCATTGGCGAAAATCGAAGTTCGATTTATGAAAAATTAACTGGGTGGCAGTAAAATGAACTGCGAGCCAGTACATTTTTCAAAAATCGATCTTCGATTTTCGCCAATCGTAATCGGCTTCGTCTTAGCCAGTAGACCCCCAGATTGCAAGATATTTTCGCTGAAAAAAAGTGCGCCGCCTATTTGCTGTAGGTTTTGATACAGGAATCGATTTGGTGTATTTTTCTTTACGCGCGGGCCATTCACTATGTACGGCGCCTTAACTCCGGAAATCTAAGCTCACCTTTAGCAATAGATTGATCTCGCTAACTCCTCCCAGCGAGTGAGTGAGTGAGTGAGTTAAGCTCAATTTGTTACCGCGCCGCCGAGTTCCGAGATTCGAGTCCTAACAAATGAACTTGTCACCCTGGCGCCAAACTGTGAGACTCAGAAGGTTTGCTTAAGCCAATGGTGCTAATTCTAGGCGCAGAAATCCTCGAAAGAAAATGGCGATGGATCGGACACGCGTTGCGGAGACCAGACAGTCACCCGTCCAAATAAGGACTGACGTGGCACAGACGGCCGGGACGCCCCCACTACCTGGAGGCGCTCAGTTGAGAAAGAGGCTGCATCAACTGGACTCGGCTGGAAGGAGCTAGAGACTGCCGCGCAAGACCGCGAAAAATGGAGATCTTTTCTTCGACCCCTATGTCCCTGATAAGGGATAAAAGGATACAATGTCATCATCATCATCATTAATGGTGCTAATTATCAAGAAAAACTAGCGCCGCTAATGAAAAAAAATCTTCTTTTTGGATGCGTTTTTTTTCTTTAAAGGAGAATCCCTAGGCTTAACTATTTTAGGACCTAAGGTCTAGATTCCTAGAACCTACGAATAAATCCCGCCGCCAAAAACAACCACTTTTGGCGGTGGCGGGATATGTTTCTTTTTTTCATTGGCTGCGCTAGTGGACGGGGTTCCAGGCTCTTATGTCCCTTAGGACATAATAATTCGTCTTATGTTTGTAAGACCACTATGCACTTAATCAATTCTTTTTTACCTGGTTTTTCACTCGTCATTCAAGTTTATTGACGATTTGAGTCAAATTATGCAAAAAAAAACACCATTGTCATAGGAGAAAAGTTGTTGAAAAACACATTAATTTAGATGTTGGCGTGTTTTAGGAATAAATCTATTTACAAATTACCCTGCAGAAATAGAAAACTTGTAAAAAAACCCTTGAAAGTGCATCAATAAGCTCGGTCATTTAGAGGGCTATGGAACGGCTATGGAAAATTCGTCTCCGGGATTCAATTAGAAACATGGTCACGAAAGTTTAACCCTTTTTCGCTTCCTCTGAGTGCACCTTTCGAGTTCCCTATCTTGTCACTGTGACAGCCATAATACGACCAAATAGCTGCACTGAGGCATGGCGGTAACTGCGGTGGGTTGGTAACAAGAAGTTACCAAGTTCGGTGAAGTTAGGATTGTCACTCAAGATTACGAAGTCTACATTTTAGTTCAAATATTGTCTCTGACACTAATGGACTCACTGAGTTGGGAAATGGCATTATTTTTAGAAAAGTGAAAAGTCGCAGTAACTTTCAAATTTTTAATTAACTTGCTTAAGCCGAATAACTACTAAATTAAAAATGTAAAAGCCCCGGACAATGGACATATTATTTTAAAATTAGCATATCTCATAAACGGCTGAACCGATTTTGATTAAACACTTGCTAGAAACCTGCGTGAAAAAAGGCCTAATATTTAACTCGTTTTATCATGTCATTAAGCCATGTAAGCTTTCAACGGCGCGTCTCTACCCCGGTTACAGTCCCTTTGTTGCAAAAGTTTTAATTTTCGTTTTGGTGTAGTTCGCTTGTCGGCGTAAGCACTTTTTTCCCTTTTCCATTACCCTCCTTTGTTTCCAATTTTCCAGGCTTCACGGGAAAACTCTGTATCAGCTATACTCCCTTCTTGGGCGATCTGAACGTATTATTCTCTATTAGAATGTTAACTCAGCACGCAAACACACCGTACAACCATAAAAGTATTTTTGCGTTTTTTGCGGGATAGACAATCAATGCATGAAGCTGTCAAGTTGTAACGGGTTAAATACATCATTACTTCACCTTTTTCATTTTATCCTTCCTCCTTCATTTCACATTAAATTACATTTTAATTTCGGGCCTTTATAATTTTAAAATTCAAATACGCCATCCTATTGATGTACCGTTCCCGGGAACATTCCCAATCGCTGGAAACATTGCCGGCAACATTGCCGGCAATGTTCCCCAACTGGGAATTTACTGGGAACTTTGCTCAAATCTTGAGATATTCCAATATTTGTTTGCTGAACTGTACATGATTTTGGATTCTCTATACACCAGGTAATAAATTATCAATAAAAACCCCATAACTTTGAAAACTGCCAGCCCATTGGGAATGTTTCCGGCAATGTTTCCAGTTTATTTCCGGCAATGTTTCCCATTGGGAATGTTCCCGGCAAAGTTCCTGGCAATGTTTCCAGTTTATTTCCGGCAAAGTTTCCAAGCAATCTTTCTCGGGATATTTGTTGGTAAACTTTACCATTATTTATGCAAATATCGATGATCTTGTATAGTGTTGTGATGAATTTTATGATAAAGATAATGGAACAGTCGCCCGCAACGTTTTAAACAACTAAAAAGGTTACAGTTTCCCTTTATGATATGTCACAAAGTACGAAATTCTAGATTTAAACAGCTAAAACTTAAAATCCTAACCAACCACACACTACCTTAACCTGCCAAGGTCGAGTCGGATTCGCGCAGCGTTGGTTCCGTAGCATACATGCATAACATGAACTTAGAAGAAAAAAAATGTTTTATTTTTTATTTTTCGTCATAAATCGAAAATTATACGGGTGGCATGTGTGGCTGACCATTTTATGTCGTTTATAAGAAATGAGGGTTTCACGGTGGTATTACAGAACGCTCATTGATAACACAGTTTAAACTCTTCCCGCACAGTCGGAGTTTAAACATGGTTTAAACTCTTCTCACTAACAGTTTAGTAGAGCTTATTCATTAATCTTAGAGATTCCTTTATTAGGCTAATCAAATCAGTGACAGTGATCATGATGCTCGCTCAATGAGATCTACCCGATAAAAGTATCAAAACTGTAACTGTCCATATCTCCTAAACGGCTAATGCTAGACCCATGTTCATGGTACTCTGAGAAAAGGGCTCGAGGGTTTTCTTAGAGTACCATGAACATGGGTCTAGCATTAGCCGTTTAGGAGATATGGACAGTTAAAGTTTTGATACTTTTATCGGGTAGATCTCGTCGAGCCTTTTTCTTAGAGTACCCCGTCGTCTAATTCATTCATCTACCAAGTTTCATGGCTTACCTGGGGAAATGTACCTATACATCCCGAGTTTACAGTTCGGGGCGAACTACTAGTATTAATAATTTGGAATATTATAGAAACCCGCGATCAGTCAATCAATTCAGCCCACTGTTGACCATTGTCAAGGAGCATAACATCGGTAGCCAATGGTTGAAGACAAAAAAACACAATAACTCTGAGTTTCATTGAAGATTGAATTCACTAATATATGTAAATCATATGAATAATTCACTTTTATTGGCAATAAGTAGGGATTTCATGGAATTTTTAAAGAAAATACCGATTTTATGCAGTTTCTATATGGCAACACTGTAAGGAAAGACGCTTATGAATTGTCACGTGATTAACGAACGCGATATTTCAAGAATCAGCATGATTGACTTCACTAATATATGTAAATCATATGAATAATTCACTTTTATTGGCAATAAGTAGGGATTTCATGGAATTTTTTAAGAAAATACCCATTTTATGCAGTTTCTATATGGCAACACTGTAAGGAAAGACGCTTATGCATTGTCACGTGATTAACGAACGCGATATTTCAAGAATAAGCATGAATTATAAACAAAAAAACTACTGTGAATTTATGGGAACATTGGGAAAGTTTCGGAAACTTTCCGGCAATGTTTCCAGTGGAAACATTGCCGGGAGTGGCAATGTTTCCAAGCGTACATCACTAGCCATCACTCACATTCCATACCTTTCTGACTGATTCCATACATAGCTCTCAACCAAGAACATTCGTATCGACGAAGTTGATTTATTTTTAAATGTATCTAATATTCGGTCCCTAACTTGAGTGTAAATAAAACAAGATAACTACAGTGTTTTGCTAAGTTTTTGTTTTGGGTATAGGGAGTGTAGCGGCGAACGAAAAAAACATGGAAGCATTTCTTCAAGCTAACCTATCCTCTAAAATCGGCACACGCATCTACTCGCGCAGACAGCTTTGTTAAAAATATTTTTTAAATCAATAAGAAAACAAGAAACTCCGTCATTGGTGGATAGTTTTCGCGTAATGTTATTGGACGTAAAACTGACAAAGTCAAACTGACGTCTTCTCTAAATCACGTCTATCGAAGTACATAAATCGTGAGAGGAACCATCTGTAGACTCCGCCCATACGAGAACCATATGCATTAGGTCATTTCTCAGGGCTGAGATGTTTTCTTCTTCTCGCTGGAGTGTAGTAATTCTGAGTTAACCTGTTGATTTAGAAATTTTGGTGCCTGTGCGATCTGGCTGCGTCGTTGTTTTATAGTTTAAAGAGTCTGTCGGACGAAATGTCTACGACAGCCTTTTACTGGGGTCTCAACTACTTCTCCTGTTTTCTTTGTTTGCAATCCAATCAGTTGTCTACAATTAAGTACCTACTTTTCCAGTCGATATTGTATGATTATTTACCAGGCACTGCTGTGTCCGAGTGGTAACTTCACCCATCTACTGTGATGAAAGGAGGGGCCACTGGACGCTGTGTTAATTATCTCATTACGTCAAGCATTACGTAGATACAGGCCCGGTTTCTGAGTTGAGAATTTTGCTAAGCAAATACTTTACTATCATTCTGTCACGCTCTTTTGTGAGAAATCTGCAGAGATAGGACGACACTTACCCATTTGCTTAGCGAATTTCTCAATTCAGAAACCGGCAGACAG
This sequence comes from Zelleria hepariella, assembly GCA_949319315.1. NCBI lineage: Eukaryota > Metazoa > Arthropoda > Insecta > Lepidoptera > Yponomeutidae > Zelleria > Zelleria hepariella. Next base: position 3,981,699 of record OX439380.1, on the reverse strand, counting down.
AGGCCTAAATAAAGCTTAGGGACCGGACAAAGTCAAAGTCATGAGTTTTTATTCAATAAGCAATAAACAAATTATTTACATTGAGCGTCAAATTAAAACGAATATAATCAATAGTCATGAAAAGTATAAAAATTAAATTACTTATTACTTATCTACTTACTTTGATCGTTCTGGGAGAAGAAGCATGGTAAATAAACTCGAAGAATCTCGCCTCCAAGAATCGATCAATCTCCAAGAAGTCGCGGGCAAAACATCATTTTATTTTCATAAGCATAATACCTAGTAAGTTAAGATCTGAGCAGCTACCACGAGCGCTTACTGTCACTGTCACTAAAAGTGATAAGTTGGGTAAAAGTGAAAGTGATAAGTTGGATCAATGATTCATTTGTTGCCAGCTTTTGGCCACAGATTCCTGAGATACTTATGCTTATTCATGGGAAAGATTATTTAAGTGATTCAATGTATCAATTTGCTTTTGTTCAATTCAAACAAAAAAAAACTCTAACCTGTGTGCACAGTCAAAGTAGCCAAATCAGCGGAACCAAACCATGCTCTGAGCAGCTACCACGAGTGCTTACTGTCACTGTCACTGAAAGTGATAAGTTGGATAAACAACCTTAAAACTAGGATCCTTATTAGGATACATGACAGACGTCCGGCAGACGTCCGACACAGCTTTTTTGCACTCGTGGTAGCTAATCTGTAGACACTACCAACTAAAGCAATTAGTTTGCTGTTCTAAAAAGAAAATGTAGTGACAACGGCTATCGACCGGGCTTACACAATTTTTCCTCGGAACTTTCTCGGGCGTTGTCTTTCTATTTTTATCCTACATCACGACCTTGAAGTTTGGAGGACAGTAAAGTTATTTCCATCCTATACGTATTTTCATACTAGTCGACATCTCGGCATCTATCTCTTAGCAACAAGGCCAAGGGAATCCAATTTTCCAGTTCCTGAACTTCATTATATTTTTTCTGATCTTTAATTCTGTACTCTCCGCCGGGCTACTGTCACGTCTTGTCGCGTATTTTTTTAAGGTGAATATACATATTATAGGCAAAACTAGCGCCGCCTATGAAAAAAAAACATATCTTTTTTTTGGATGCGTTTTTTGCTAAAAACGCTTCATCAAGTTCTCAACGCGAGGCTTAACTATTTTTAGGGCCTAAGGTTTAGATGTTGTAAGTTCGATATTTTATGGATAGCAATAAAATTACTTGTTTTGGTGTCTAGAATAGTCTAGATGCATGCCTATCGGATCTGTTGGCGGTCTTTTAATACCCTGTATGTATCGCAACAGATGTTTGGAGCTATTGCCGGATGGACGCCACTAGACCCGGTTCCGGAAAACTAATTTTAAAAATACTTTCCGAACGTTATTTTGAATGACTAGAAGGGACTATTTTTAAGTGGTATCGGAGAATTTGCATTGTCAATAGATGTGACATTATGCTTGCTCACAAGCCGAATGTAGGAGGAGCAATGGAACTAGTAACTAACTTTAATAGGGTGGATTTTATAAATAATAGGATCGTCATTAGTGTGTTTTTTGTCTTAATATTTCAGCGTTGATTTTTGTTTTGTATTGGCCAGAAATACAACCCCCACTGTAACATTCTGTTTAATAATAATAATAATTATTATTATTATTTACTGTCAAAACAGGGGGTTGTTCTTGTCAATATATAACAAATACCAACGCTGAAATATTAAAATGAAAAACTTAACACATTATTGTTGCTGTTTCTATTTTAACTTTTTAAATTATTAATATTTTCTTCTTATTTGCAGGTAAGCTTGACGTCAGTAAACGGGAGGCGTAAGTAAGAAAGTGGTTTTAGTAGAAAGAAAAGACGGAGTTCGTCAGAATAGTATATTTCATTACAAGTGTGGAAAGGCTGTCATTGCAACGAGTTCCGACAAATGGCTACCCGAGCCGAGGCGCAGCCGAAGGCGAGTCTTGACAGTCGGAACAAGTTGCAATGACGGTTCCGCACGTGTACTGAACGACTATTTTTAATACAGTTGCGAAAAAATGAAGCAATTTAATAAAATAATAAAAACACAATAAACTCAACTAACTTAACATTTTTGACTTTTCCGGTAAAATGTTCTCCGAAGCATTTTGTGCAATTATACTGAGTTCCGGTGGTGTTAATTAAAAAAAACTAGGGTCGAAATTACTCATTTTGTGCAACAAACAACTAAAGCAAAGAAAATTTCTGAAAAATCAAAATGGCGCCAAGCGTAGAATATAAGCAGAGTTTTTTTTTCTTCACCCATTCTGGTAGGCAAAGGCAACTATGCCCATACAGCCAAGTCTTCAGTAGAAGTTTTTTATTGATATGAAATGAAAATGAAATTTAATGAAATGAAACCTAACCAAACTCATTCAATCAAATCATTAAATCTGATATTGAAACAATTTAGTAGCTTCTTTTTAGAAATATACGTATAATTTGCATGAATCATAAAAACTTTTTTCGTAAAAACTTCATGGTTGGTTTTTCTTTTTAATAGACATTATTTTGACAGTTGGGAAAGAGAACGCACGAGTGCGGGAAAGGTAAAAAAAAAGCACGAGTGTGTAATAGCCCACATCCCGAACGCTATACGTCCCTGCAATACGCCACTTTTTGAGCAAGTGTATTAAAAATTCATAAACAGCTTATGTTTCTAGGAAGTCGAGCTCTACGAGTTTCAGGGAAAATCATACAACAGCTAGACAAAAGAGACAACAAGGAAAGTTTTGTATACTAACCTAACCTAACGTGATTTTTGCTGAACAGCGAATGTTGTAACCCTATAAAAAAAAAACTTTATCGTGAAGATGATGTTCAGTTACGCAGTGGATCGATAGCAACCTAGCCTCCTCGGGAAAGAAATCCCAGACAAGATTGGTCCTTAGAAAAATCACCGGCATCGATCTCCACGAATGTTCCGAAAGGTGAAACACGCTATGGCCGTTTCGTCGATTCCAATATCGATAGAGTTCCGGGAATAGGCCCCTCTGAGCTTAATGATTATGGCTGATGGTGCAAAATAAGAAACTACAGAAGTATTGAACGCTATCAACTTTTTCTAAAGCACTAACACGTGACAATTCTTAAGGAGGAGCAACGAATTTTTTCTACGTTTTCTAACTGAACTTCTTAACTCTTACGAAACACTACAAATATAACACACATTTTTAAATATATTTTTTTTCATTTCATTTCATTTCAGATGGCGCTTATACAGGGTGCACTCTAAGTCGATAGCGGAAATTTAAGTAGGCTATCTACTTATCAATACAAACAACTTTTACTAGGTGGCGAAAAAAATTAAGCGAAATAAATATCAGTTGTTTCATACATTTGGCGCAGTACTGAGTCGACCTTTTGTAATGGAACAGTTGATATTTTTTTCGCTTAATTTTTTTACCCATCTAGTACAAGTTGTTTGTAGTGATCAGTAGACAGCCTACTTAAAGTTCCGCTATCGACTTAGAGTGCACCCTGTAGATAGGAATTAATTCGACAGTCGCGTCGGGGTTCTTCTATGGCGACGCCGCCGCCATCTGAAGTGAAATGAAAAAGTTATTTGTTAAAAATGTTACAGATGAATGTTCTGGCTCCCAAACTAGGATTTCCTGTGCTATGGGTAGCCAGGAAGTGCTTTGAATTCAGCTTTTAACTGGCAGTTGAAAACGGGCCATTATCTAGGTATCTTTTGTTCGGGTCTTCTGTGTTCATCTACATTGAGGCTTCAGGATAGAAAAACGTTGATGGAAACGTACAGGAAATAGGAGAGCGAGTCGGTGATATGATATGGTTGATTGTATATTATATATTGATGTTGCGTGAAGAAAAACTATTATAGAGGAGGATATCAGATAGCCTTTCGTTGTCCATCATGTGAAATACAGTGGGGAAAGAGAGATTCGAAGCAAATAATGAAGTTGAGAAAAAAACAAGCGAATCGTAAAGCAAAACATTTGGAGCAAAGGTTGTCAATTTGTTGACGCGCTTTATTCATCACAAATTCACAACACTATTATAAACATGGCGGGCGCACCTAACTGACGTTTCATTTTTTGAGTTCCGTTATCCACAGTTACTAGGCTGACTAAGCTGTCGGGATGGTATAGATGCTGGGCAAGCCTATTTCATCTAAATCAATATCCCATGCACTGCAGCACCGAGTGATCTCTTCACCCATCCAGTGTAAGTGAAGGTGCCACTGCACGCTGTATAATCATCTCATTACGTAGATGCAAAGGCCTTAGTACCTAACCCAAGGATACTAAACAAAATCGTACGCAGAGTAAACCAAACACAATTCTATCACTGAGGCTTCGCTGTCTGTCTGTCTGTCCTACCTTTTAAGGGCTATAACTATGCAACCGTAATAGGTCGTTACGAATAGAACAATGTGAATAAAATTTTAAACAAGATTGAGAATTAAAGTTCCATAATTCCAACAAAATAACTAACTTGACAAGTTTTCACACACTTGCCCTGCACACTTACCAGGTTTCACACACTAATGAAATACTCGTAATTTCTAGGCGATTTGAAAACTGCCAAATTAAAGACCGTCTCTACATAGAAACACAAAGACAAAGTATTTCGTACTTGTACAACGTGTTACAAAATGTCCTTTCTTTTTTTTCAGGGTCTAACCTACTGGTCAACAAAATGACAAATATGTCATAAATAAAAAGTTGTTTAATAACCTAAAAGAAAATAAAAAAAAAACAGTTTTTGGATTTAGATACAATTCAAGGACTCGATTGTATGCGCAGGTGCATTTGCACTATTTTATGTTAATAAAACATTGTTAAAATCAATGAAATCCATATTTTTTAAATACTATTCTCCCAATACAGCGTTTACATTTTTTATTAAATTAAAAATCAACAGAACGTCGTAGAGCAATAATAATATTCGAAATATGATCTCTATCACCGGTTGCTATTACCCTGTAAAAAGATTTAGGACCTTTTGTAGCACCTTGTATAGGCTCGAGCATAAAAGTTCAATTGCTCAACCTCTTAGAAAAAAAAGGGAAAGTTCAAAGCCTTGTTTCCAATCTTAACATTCATTAGGGCACTAAATAACCGACGGGGAAGTGCGGGCAATATTTAAAAGTGACCCTTCAGTGCACTTAACCCTTAATGGGCACCATCGCAAGAACAATAATGTCTGCAGCAGCTAAGTGCTGGGACCTGGGTCTGTGAGACTCATTTATTGTTAACACTGTGGTACAAGAAAAAGGTTCTAATTGACCCAAGGTTCATTGGCTTTTTCATCGGCTTGCGAGTGGTACTACAGGGTGCACTCTAAGTCGTTAGCGGAACTTTAAGTAGGCTGTCTACTGATCACTACAAACAACTTGTACTAGGTGATTGGTGATTGGTAGAGCGCCTGCACGGAATGCAAGAGGTTGCGGGTTCAAATCCTCTCCCGAGCGAATTTTTTTACCTTATAATTTTTTTTATAAAGTTCCCCGCTCGGGTTAGTGCTTTAGAAAAATACAACGAATCACAAAGGTGGATTCGTTTATTTTTCCTCTTACGTCTAAAGCAAAATCCTACAGGGTGCACTCTAAGTCGATAGCGGAACTTTAAGTAGGCTGTCTACTGATCACTACAAACAACTTGTACTAGGTGGCGAAAAAAATGGAGCGAAAAAAATATCAGCTGTTCCATACAAAAGGTCGACTCAGTACTGCACCAAATGTATGAAACAGCTGATATTTTTTTCGCTCCATTTTTTTCGCCACCTAGTACAAGTTGTTTGTAGTGATCAGTGTAGGTGAATTTGCATAGGTTTGGGTTGTTAAAACATTGTAAACAATATTTAAAAAATACTTTTCTCCCGCCACACTGTTCACATTTTATTAATTTAAAAATCAACGGAACGTCATAGAGCAAAAAAAATATTTAGGTTGTGATCCCTATCACCGGGTGCTATTACCCTGTAAAAAGAGTTAGCATCTTTTGTAACACCTTGTATAAGTGACTGATTTGCTGTCTGTTTCTGTCTGTGTGAGTCTATTCTTCTTTTTGGATGTGTTTTTTGCTAAAAACGAGCCGTCAAATAAGAATCCCTAGGCTTACATATTTTTAGGATCTAATCTAAGGCCTAGATTCCAGATCCTAGATCCTACGAATAAATACCGCACAAGTCAAAAGAGGCAATTTTCTTCTAGAACCTGTCAAAAAAAACAAAAAAATAAATAAAAATAGTATTAGGATACATGACAGACGTCCGGCAGATAGACGTCCGGAACAGCTTTTTCGCACTCGTGGTAGCTACTCAGAACCTCGCTAGTCGCTCGCCCTTGTACCAAGCTTGACCCTTTGCTAAGTGGTATCGCGCTTTTATTGCCAATAAACCTCTCCGAACAGCAATGACTAAGAGGATCTTTGACTTCGGACCAATAGAAGGAAATTAACTACGTGCTATGTAGTCGATTGGTAAGGTTTGCCAACTAAAAACGGTGGTCCGAAATGCATACATCAGCCTAACCGGCTCTAATAGTCGAGGACATAGTAAAAAAATGTTAAAAATAAAAAACCCTACAAAAAAATTACAAAATGTGCAGTGCTAAAGTGTAAAAAATAAAATGTAGTAGTTAAATAAAATGGTGGAATTCAGGATAATTGTCTACGACGATTCGTTCACCGTATTTTATTGTAGGATTTTCTTTATATTAATTTTCGATGCGCTATTTTTATTATATACATTTTATACAAGTTTTAATATTCTAGTGTCTTTCTAATGGATTTTATGTACAACAGTCTAAGTAAGTAAATTATTTATATTTGAATGCATCCATCTGATTCTGTCAAACTAATGTCAATTTATCTGTCACTTCTTTCCTATCTGTTTTCTAGCCACATACTGGCGCTTTGATTTATTTCTCTTTTTAATTGACAATACAAAATTCCTTATTTTCAAACTCTCCTTTTTATTTATCTTTGTTCCGTGACGAACAATAATCAGTGGAAGTAATCTATACAGGAAGTTAACCCTTTTGCACGACCATCTATTATATCATTAGGGGCATTATCATCATCATTGTCTCATGTCAATATCATTTTGTTTAAGGGTTGTGCCACAGGTTGTGCGGAGGTCCTTTGCACAACGTCCAATATTCCTCTGAATTAAAGTTCAATCCTGATTTCAGAGTAGCGAGTGCGAAAAAGCTGTGCCGGACGTCCGTCTGCCGGACGTCTATCATGTATCCTAATACTATAATAGTAAGTTTGTTTATCCAACTTATCACTTTCAGTGACAGTGACAGTAAGCACTCGTGGTAGCTGCTCAGAGCATGGTTTGGTTCCGCTGATTTGGCTATTTTGACTGTGCACACAGGTTAGAGTTTTTTTTTTGTTTGAATTGAACAAAAGCAAATTGATGCATTGAATCACTTAAGAACGCCCTGAAGCAGCGTTTTCCCATACAAACGTAGTTCCGGATTAATTTCTAAACTACAGGCTGGATTTTTCTGAAACTTGGTTCATATCAGTAGATGACCAATACGGAGGTTTGCAAATAGTTTTTATACTAAAAAAAATGCCTGAAAGAAATTAGAGCGATGCGTTGTAGCGCCGAAAAAGGTGTTACTTTCAGCTGTTATTTACTTACATTATTACACTGTCTATTGGAGTCGAACTACCTTGGTAACATCAATAATGTATTGTAATTGTCAGAAAAAAAAAGATTTTTGAAATAGCTAATAAAATGTAGAAATGGCAGCGGAACTACGAAACAATTTGGGAAAATAGAACTACATACTCGCGAAAGGACACGAACACACGTAGACTCATACAGCCGCATTGCCTCTCACTTTTCTCGCGCCCCGTCTCGCTCTGGGTTAAACAGCTATAGAAAACAGTGTTTCACGCGCTTGCCCATTGCCGAGTTCCCACGGTCCTGAAGGGGTCTCTTAAATAATCTTTCCCATGAATAAGCATAAGGAATCTCGGGAACCTGCGGCCAAAAGCTAGCAACAAATGAATCATTGATCCAAGACTTTATTGGCCATCAAAGAACTGTTAAGGCTGGAAGATAGCAGCATGGCGGGAAATTCAAAATATTCCCAGTTTTTTACATTTTGTAGCAAAACTGAGCTATTTTTGTTCAGCGATTTTTCGTTCGCGGCAATAACAGTATTCTTTTAATTATTTTAAACAACAGAACAACAATAATTCAGCCGATTATGTGTTCTGCGGGGGGAGCATGACTTTTATCGAGGCGGATTTATCCAACAAAATGGCGGTTTATCAGCATGTTTGACGTCTATAGTGGGTTATATATCGCTCTCGACGACATTATAACCCACTATAGACGTCAAAAATGCTGATAAACCGCCATTTTGTTGGATAAATCCGCCTCGATAAAAGTCATGCTACGGGGACTGGTCAGCAACAAGTTTTTTGGGCAGTGTCACTGCTTCCTAGACCACTACAAAATGTCAAAAACTGTGAAATTTTTTAATTTCCCGCCACGCTGCTATCTTCCAGCCTTAAGGCAATTTGATTCTATCTCCTTTAAGTGCGGATAACGAGTTTCTTTACAAAAATCGGCAACTCAATAAAAGTAAGATTACTGCTCCAGATCTCGATAAAGCTCGGATTCGTCTCGTGTGACGAAAACTCCATTCGACGCCGCTCGAGGCTAAATTGCCTCTTTCTTTATACTAGTCTACAGTCTAAGTACAGAGCCCTTCAAGTAATGTTCGTGAGAACATTATTTTCGTAACCTTTTTAGGTAAGGGTGAAAGTCCATGGAGCGAGCAATGCGGCCGTATTTAGATATTTATTTACTAAGCAATGTAACATAGCAGTGAAATTACACCAAAGCATTATACTTCCTTCATCATCATCAGCCTGTTAGCACCCACTGCTGAGTAAAGGCCTCTTCATGCTCACGCCACCTCTCCCGATCCTGCGCCAGGCGCAACCACAGTTTTCCGGCTACTTTGGCTATGTTGTCGGACCATCTGGCTGGTGGTCTGCCAACCGATCTCTTCCCCTCTCGGGGTCGCCATTCCGCAATGGGCTTTGTCCATTTGCCATCGGTCCGTCCCCCGAATTTTGTAGTTTTAACAAGAAGTCGCACAAAGGTGGCAGACGTCGGATAACGCATAGGTAGTGTCTTTGAAATAGAAGTGGGCAGGCACGACACCTGGCTACGCGCACTGATGGCAGGTAGACGAAGTTCATTGCAGAATAGCGACCTCGAGAGGGGAGGACCTCGGTTGGCAGACCACCAGCCAGAAGTTTCGACGACAAGCCCAAGTAGTCGGAAAGAATTTGCGTCTGGTACGGTATCGTGACGGGTAGCGTGATCATGAAAAGGCTTTTACTCAGCAGTGGCTGTTAACGGATTGATGATGGTGATGACGATGATGTTGGAAGAAGGTTGGGACCAGAACTCGGCGGGAAACCAGTGATGAATGCTCCACAGCAACCTCTGACCGAGAGGAATGATGAAAGATCGTAAGGCGTTGAAGATTACCCATTGGACCCTTATCTGTAATTACTGAAACAAACTCAAAAGCTGAACTCTGCTCAAAAATATTTCAGAGTCCTTACTGATTTGTAATAAGGCCTACTTGAGGTTGGTTCTTTACCATTCGAGTCTTTTGGCATTGTTCGGACAAAGCTTTTTTCCACTGTACTAAATCGAAGTGCCTTTTCCAATGCCCAATTTTATTAGGACCTTTGATCGAAATTACCCTCTAGTTAGGGGCCTTTATGTTACGTAATCGTGTAGACTCGTACAGTCATTCAGACTGAGTTTAATCATAATAAGGTATATTTTACTAACACGGTTCTATTTGCACTGAAGTCTCTGCTATCAATATGTTGGTCTCAACGCTGAAGTTAAAAATGACTGTTCTGTTGTACACACCTACATTTAATAATAATTGATCGAGGATGTGATGGGTAATAAACAGTAGGTTTGCACGTTTATACTAAATACATAAACGCACATCAAGGCTGTTGTTACACTGGTGAGCGGAGCGATCCGCGATAAGCAAAGCGATCAAAACAGCTTAATAGATATTTACTTTAGGGCGCCTCTTCAACTCAGCGAGGGTTGACACTCAGCTCTGTATATTTTTTATGTTCCTAGCGATTTGAAATACTCGTAGCTGGACGGCACTCGCGATTCCATTCCGCTCCCGTAAATTCCTTAGCCTAGTTCCTTTGGCCAAGCCTACTCCATCTAAAAACAATGTCCAAGGCACTGCAGCGTCTGAATGGTCCCTTCACTTATCTACAGGGTGCACTCTAAGTCAATAGCGGAACTTTTAGTAGGCTGTCTACTGATCAATACAAACAACTTGTACTAGGTGGCGAAAAAAATGGAGCGAAAAAAAACAGCTGTTTCATACATTTGGCGCAGTACTGAGTCGACCTTTTGTATGGAACAGCTGATATTTTTTAGCTCCATTTTTTTCGCCACCTAGTTCAAGTTGTTTATATTGATCAGTAGACAGCCTACGTAAAGTTCCGCTATCGACTTAGAGTGCACCCTGTAGTATGAGTGAAGGTGCCACTGAACGCTGCATAAATTATCTCGCTGTGTCTCGCCGTGTCTCAAGACTCGCAATCCCAGTCAACTCCTGTAGGTTTCTAAGCCAGGATTTCCTCCTTCGGCCGACATATCTCTCTCGTCTTCTTGCTCTTCCTGTCGCACCGCCTGCTTACTAGACATGTGTAGGTAATATTACAATGTGCAATGTACAATGTGCTTGTAATATTACAAAAGACATATTACACAACGGTGTCATGAAATATTACACATTACACGAGAGAATAAAGCATGGCACATAGCATTTCATTACACTAGATGACATGAAACATGACACATGGCATTTCAGCACACTGTACGTACTGCAATGAAAGTGTGCTGAAATACCATGATGTCATGTTTCATGTCTGCAATGAAGAAATACCATGATGTCATGTTTCATGTCTGCAATGAAGAAATACCATGATGTCATGTATCATGTCTGCAATGAAGAAATACCATGATGTCATGTTTCATGTCTGCAATGAAGAAATACCATGATGTCATGTATCATGTCTGCAATGAAGAAATACAATGATGTCATGTGTCATGTTTGGTGCCATGATATAAAGTAATATCACGCGGTATGAAATGTCCTGAAATATATCATGACTTCGAAGTGCACTGTTTCGCGCATGTCTACTGCCTACTGTAGCCTCAGCCTAAATGTGAAACATACTCGTACGCACTACGCAGCTCGCTCGTGGTGATAAAATCGCCGTTTCCTGCCGCCGGTGCATGGGTACCCTTATCGCTTCTCTATGACCCCGATGACTAGTTGACTGTACTAACCGGGACACAAGTGCTAAACACTTGTGAAATACGGCCTGTTACAAAGCCAAAGAAAGATATTGGGAACACCTACTCTAAACTAAGGCCTTTGCGTTTATACAGCGTCCAGTGGCACCTTCACTCACACTAGACGGGTGAAGAGACCACTCGGCGCTGCAGCGCCTGGGACTTTGTTTTAGATGGAGTAGGCTTGCCCAGCACCTATACAATCGTGCAGCTTAGTCGCTTATCCCACAGGAAGGACGGGTCAATACGTGTGGAATCAACTAAGCCGCAGGATGTTTTTCCTTCACCGTTAGCGAGTTGTTTTTTGAAACTCACAAGTGTACGTAACGTTGACAGCACGTCGAAGCTTACACGCTAGCACTCTACTCGGTTAGGTTAGGGGCGACTTTACAACGAAAGTGTACAGTCTGACGTGCTGTCGTGTGTACATGCCTGCGCCGGGAATCGAACCTGGGTCTCTCGCTTCTGAGTCCAATGTTCTACCACTAGGCCACTACCACTCACTACCATTCACTACCACTCACTACCACTCACTACCACTCACTACCACTCACTACCACTCACTACTGAAGTAAATGGCTTAGTACCCCGGTAGAGTAGATGTTGCTACTAACTATGTAGTAATGAAAATAGCATTTAGTAGAGTACAGTACAAGATAAAATTCGTAGAGTTGTCGGAACTGGTAGAGTATAGTATAGTAGTATGTTTATGACAATACTGTGAACACCAGCCCCTCTACCTTTGACGCAGTGGATACTCCCGACATTTTAGCTTAAAATTAGCATATCTCATAAACGCCTGAACCGATTTGCATAAAAACATATCTAAGAACATTCGCTAGAAAATCTGCTTTGAAATTAAAAAAAATCGCATCCAAATCGGTTCACTCATTTAGGAGTTACGGTCAAACTTATAACACCCCTCTTTTCTTGTCGGAGGGCTTAAAAAGTAAGAGAAATCGTTTCTAAAATACAGAATGATTATTCCTTCTGTCAATTTGCTTAGTCTATGGCTTGGGTGTGACTGCGACTGCGAGACATTTTTATTATTTAGATTTTATTTATTTTATTTTATTTTATAGATTTTATTTTATTATTATTTAGATTATTCTTTCTGTCAATTTGCTTAGTCTATGGCTTGGGTGTGACTACGACTGCGAGACATTTTTATTATTTAGATTTTATTTATTTTATTTTATTTTATAGATTTTATTTTATTATTAGGTATTTAGATTATTCTTTCTGTCAATTTGCTTAGACTATGGCTTGGGTATGACTGTGACTGCGAGACATTTTTATTATTTAGATTTTATTTATTTTATTTTATTTTATTTTATAGATTTTATTTTATTATTATTTAGATTATTCTTTCTGTCAATTTGCTTAGTCTATGGCTTGGGTGTGACTGCGAGACATTTTTTCACGCCCGTTGCCAAAGAAAGTAAAAGTGAGACGAAACGATCGAACGAAACAAGTTATCGGTGACGCCATTGGGCGCGTGTTTTAACTGTGGCAAGGTCGAATTTTGATTAACATCTCTTCCCAACGACATTGAGTTTTGCAAATAACTTGTTGTTGTTGTGGTTCTAAAAGTGTGTCGTATTAATTAGGGCTACCGCGCTTGGATTTGCCGCTAGCGCCGCTAGTCAGAAATGCCACTGTTTGTATAGGCTACGGGGGTTTATTTTGCAATCATCATCATCAGCCTGTTAGCACCCACTGATGGGTAAATAAAAGCCTCTTCATGCTCACGCCACCTCTCACGATCCTGCGCCAGGCGCAACCACTGTTTTCCGGCTACTTTGGCTATGTCGTCGGACTATGTGGTCTGCCAACCGATCTCCAATTTGCAATACCTGAGATAAATTATGGCAAATAGTTACTGTTACCGCTACTAAAGGTGAAAAGGTACACTGTTATTAAGCTATTGCACTGATTCCAAGTGATTTACTGCTGTTCGTTGAGGAGTTCCGTTCTCCATCTCCGAAGTTCTCCATCAGATCTCCACCATTTATTTACCCTTTCAAACAAAAAAAGAATCATCAAAATCGGTACACGTGCGTACCAAATTTCATGACGATCCAACCTTTAATCAAGTTATCGTCGAACGAACATTCATACATACAAACACCGGATTGTTACAGTAGACTCAGAGAACTTCTCTCGCTTCGCTCACTTGTTCAATAAAAAAGGTGTGTGAAACCTAGGTACCTAAAAAAAAGATCAAACTATTTAGTATGGGTAGAGATGGCACTGGAAGTTGTTTAAGATGAACAATAGAAATAAACCCAGTTTTATTTTCACTCGACATCACAACATGAATGATGACAGATGAAACCACAAAATGGATACATCTTCACCAAAGCGGAGCACAATTCCGAGAAAATTACCGCCCCACATTCTATTTCCAAGGCACGCAATAGTGACATAATAATTTTCTTCAATCTACGCGAGTTAGCGGTTTTATGAAACCACACCTATGCGGTTAAACTCTGTAAGTTCACAAGTTTCTGGCGATCTATCGTGCCAACAAACTAGTTTGAAGCCTTGATCGGCCAGAAGTTATATCCATCCTTCACTGGTCTGTAAAGGCCCCAGTACACAATGGTAGATGCTGGACCACTACAGGCCATCGCGATACAGGGGGGGAAAGGAATCGTGGCTTAGCGTGGCCTGTGGTGTCTCACAGTGGCCCTTTGTTCCGTTCGTCACCGACTTCTGACGGGATGATGCACTGTTTTTTTGCGTACGTATACTTTATTTCGATAGCCCAAAATGTCACTATCGTTAATGAAAAGACTTTCAGGTTTATTGAATGGCCAGTTTTCAACTGACAGTTAAAAGCTGAATTCAAAGCCCTCGATAGATGGCATTCATAGGCTTGGCCATACAAGATCCGGGATGTGGCTGTCAAATTTCGCTTACACAGATTAATAATATCTTCAGAAAAACCGGCCGTGAAAACGGCTCATTACTTATATCAATCTGAGCCCACAATTTGGGACTGAAATAGTCACCGAACTAAATCCCATAGAATCCGCAATACGTTTAAAATCACAATAAAAACTTGTCCCCACAGAAACAAAAGATATCAGCAATAGAACAATACGAAACATCATTTCGACCATACGACTAATATTCGAATGTCAACCTTATTGCATTAGTGTACAGTTTTACTTTACTGCATGGACTACGAGCAAATAAGCTCCCAAAGGTAATTTGGGCATCTATTTTTCCAGACACATTTCAGAGTTCTATGTTGTATCTAGTTTTATCCTTGATCGAAGGAAATAGTGCACTGTACAAGACAACCATCGCAAGTGCTTTGCCAGACAATAAGAGACAAGAAGAAGATGAGTTAAGCACCATTGTGTGAACACCTTTTCGCTCATGGGCGATGCTGGCCTGTCGTGACGTATGGTCGTGCCTGCTAGGCCGATTGTGTACTGGGACCTTTATTAATCTTCTCTGATGTGATGCAACGCTATTCTTGACTTGACTGTCACTTTCTACCTGTGTAAATGGAATCAACAGGTCCGTTTGTGGCATTGTTGGCTGTGAGGTATTCAAGTGTTTTTTTATGATTGGACATTCTGGTGTAAGAAATTTAGTCGACGGAAATATTTTTCGAAACGATGTCGAAGATGTCTCTTTTGAGTTGTAAACTTGTTACCAATCAGCCATTATTTCCGAATTTGCACCTAAGAATATATTAAAAACTTTACCTTTTCCATCTAAATTGTAGATGATTTGATAGTGTCTCTGTACTTTAAACTGAAATCACTTTAGGCTTGCCAGTCCTCATACTCCTCCTAACTGATTGTGTGGGTCATTTAGGTCTTGGTTTTACTTCCAATGTCCTTAATAAATAACACGACTTTAAAGAAGCATTTTGATCAACTCTATGTAAATAAACTTAAAAGGCCGCTGCCAATAACTGAAGTAAAAATATTGTTCCCAATAATAACCAATGTTGACATTTCGAAACCCTTACCTTTGACCGGTAGCGTTGGCAAACAAACTGTGGCCGACTGAATAAGTCATTGTGCGTTCCGTTCGCGTATCAGCGCCGAATCTCGCGCATTGTTCCCTTTATGTTGACGCTACGTTGTGTGGAGGACCTTGGGTTGCTCCCGTCTGATACAAACCCTAAGTTCCTAATATAATTTATACCGATTTCTTCAAAGTGGTAAGTATTGTCTTTTTGGATTTTAGCCGCGATTTATCAAAATAAGAAACTCCTTGGCAAAGCGAATAGAGCTTTTCCTTGAGCCGAAATTCAAAATGGTGGCTGAAATTTTGACGTGAAATTAGAACGGGCCGTACTGTGGTCGAATGTAACAAATATAATTTAAGACGCGCCAAATAATAACTTTGGACAATTTTTGCTCTACAAGAAATAAACTTACTTTTTGTAATAGTGACTCAAGAAGAAGCCCCCTTGTGCCGTTTTTGCCGTCGTCGGTACGTTACAAATACGCCGTTTACACACGAGCCTGATATGTTAGGCCAGGCTTTGTTCCATTCTGAATATTAAATAGCATTTAAATTTCGAACCAGCGACCGTTGCCAAGTTTTATGGCTTGCGCCTGGGAACAAAACGCTTTTTTTTTACTTTCACTCTCAAATTGTAACAGATTAGTTTTTTGCGAATACATAAAAAGAGGATTTGAAGCTTTGGCCAATATTTATGAATGGTAAAAGTTATATGGAATATTTAAAAATCGACTCATAAATCCAAACTTTACGCAGATTTCCTGACTAAAAGTTAATATATTATGTTTATAATTGTCTTTTTTATCAGATTTAGGTGCTGGGCAAGCCTTCGACATCAAAACAGCTGGCTTGGCACAAGAATGGCTTGAGCCTTGAGCAGTATCTGTGACTATAGGTGTCTATCTCAGGCTTAATAAAATTGTCTAACTTTTGAATCTATCGCGAATCCGCGATCGCTTTCAATTTAATGTTTGAAGGGTGCTGACGAACTTCACACTGCATTTATTTGACACAAACTGTCATTGAAAGCGATTGAGATAGGGATAGGGATTGCGACTCGATTTTGAAGGATATTGTGTGAAGATAAAATAAAAAAACTTTTTAAGTTAAACGGTTTTATGTTAAACATACATTGCAATGTTTAAGATAGTACTAAAAACCAAAAAATAATAAAATAGGCTTTCGATTGTAGACAATTGACGTGCCCCACGGTTTTATTTAAGTCTAGTCTATGCATATGTTTATAATTCCCACGACTGTATCTATTTTATTATTTTTTGGTTTTTATTAGTACATTTATCTTAAACATTGCAATGTATGTTTAACATAAAACCGTTTAACTTAAAAAGTTTTTTTACCTATTTTTATTTTCTAGTTTTTAGTTTTTATTTCGCATTCTGTTTAATTCATATAGTACATTGTATTATACTGGTTGAGCACTTTCATTTGATACCCATATTGATGGGATCGATATAACCTACGTTATCCGCCATTTTGTAGCGGCCGCCATCTTGTATTTCAATTTTTTATAGTATATTGTATTCTGCTTGGTGAGCCCTTTCATTTGATACCCATATTGATGGGATTGATAAAACCTACGTTATCCGCCATTTTGTAGCGGCCGCCATCTTGGATTTAAATTTTTTATAGTATATTGTATTTTGCTTGTTGAGCCCTTTCATTTGATACCCATATTGATGGGATTAATAAAACATAAATTATCCGCCATTTTGTAGCGGTGGCCATCTTGAATTTATAATGATAATGAATAAACATAATTGTATTGTCACAAAAATCCAAAGTGTATACAAAATTTCAGATTAATCGGTTGACAGGAAGAGGGTGAAATTTGAATTACTAAATTTGACCCAAGAATAAAGAATAAAAAATATAAAATAAAACAAACGGGGTGAGCTAAATAATATAATAATATTAAAAAAAAAACCGTTTAAAAACCGTTTAAAAATAGCAAAATTTTAACTCATACGTTCTGTTACCGATAGTGATTTAAAACTTAGGCCCGGTTTCTGAGTTGAGAATTTTGCTAAGCAAATGGGTAAGTATCGTCCTGTCTCTGCAGATTTCTCACAAAAGAGCGTGACAGAGCGATACGTAAGTATGTGCTTAGTAAAATTCTCAACTCAGAAACCGAGCCTTTGACAATTCCATTCTAAAGTCATAATCACGATCATGATCCCATTGGAATGGATCGCGATAGATTCAAAAGTTAGACAATTAAGCCCCTGTTTAAGTGGTCACTTCACCGTTTGAAGATGCCACTGGACGCAGTATTATTATTAAGTGGATGCATTTTTTTATAGGTACATATTTAAGATTAAAATAATCTCATTAGGCCAGGAACTCAAAGTACAGATTTTTTATTATAAGTTGGATTCACATTGCACAATACTCCGTAACTTATTATTTTTCTCTCAGAAACGTCATAAAACTGCTGGGGATACCTAATTGGGTCTTGGTTCGAAGAACCAGATGCCTTTTAGCGTTTACTGAGAATGACATCACATTCTTTATGGAGGTCGGTCTTTAGCGTATGGGACGTTATCTACAGGGTGCACTCTAAGTCGATAGCGGAACTTTAAGTAGGCTGTCTACTGATCAATACAAACAACTTGTACTAGGTGGCGACCGAAATGGAGCGAAAAAAATATCAGCTGTTTCATACATTTGGCGCAGTACTGAGTCGACCCTTTGTATAGAACAGCTGATATTTTTTTCGCTCCATTTTTTTAGCCACCTGGTACAACTTGTTTGTAATGATCAGTAGCCCGCTTAAAGTTCCGCTATCGACTTAGAGTGCACCCTGTAGATACGAGATTTACTTACGTCTAAACCTAGGGTATTCTGTTTGCTTTTGTTTTTTTGCTAACAGGGGAATAAAAGGTTACAGAATGTTAAAAAAAAAACAATATTGGTTGTAAATAATATTATTTTTCTTAGGAAGCGATCTTCTTAAATGGAAATTGATGATGGGGCCTACGATATAGCGAGAGTACCTATTGAGTAAAAATACTGAAAACAAAAATCGTACATAATTTTAACTTTTTTTCATCGTCCACAAAAATGCACATCGTAAACTAGAGACACATCTATAAATTCTACCCTATTTTATTTCTGTACGCGGGTGTACAATTTTACATAATATGTATATTATACTATACGAGGGTATGGTTTCCATACAAATGTGCCCAATTACCTGTCAAGTTTTACAAGCTGTCCACTGTGCCTCATCTCAATATAGACTAACTAGCAACAGCTGTCCGAGGGAACGGCTAATAACTCAATTGGCAGCTGGTGTATGACTGACCGGATACAATTGACGTCAGTTTATAACCCATTTACGCTATCTATTGACGGCAAGCGAAGGCAAAGGGTAAACATATGCCTTTACATCTTTATAGGACAGATGATAGAATGAGCGAGCGAAGTGAGCCAAGTTCTAAGGGTGGTATTCTAGAACGCTACTTAAACTCAGTTCAAACTAGAACGCTACTTAAACTCTGTTTAAACTCAGTTCAAACTAGAAAGCTCCTTGAACTCTGTTTAAACTTAGTTTAAGTGGAGTTTAGTTGTGTCGACTGTCGATAAAACAGTGCATGTTTTGATTTGAATATCCCTCCCTTCATACAAAAAAATGCACTGTTTTGTCGACAGTCTGAACTCTGTTTAAACTGAGTTTAAGTAGCGTTCCAGAATACCACCCTTAAAGTCTACTTGAACAATCTGGCGGCGTTAGTAGGTATGTCAGTATGTTTGTATGTATGTATGACTGTTTGTTCGAGCATAACTTGATTAAAAAGGGATTTCCCGTAAGTATGAATATCGTAGCACTCTAAAGGAGGGAAAATAAGAGATATTGCCAACAACGGATTGGTGATTTTAATAAACGAAAATAATATTTTGCATTAAATCGAGACCAATTCAAACTTACAGTAATAAGGTTTCAATCTGTTTGAAACCCGATCTTCATGCCTTTTGATGGCCGAATTGTTGAATGCGCCGAGATCAAAGTTCAATTTAAAGCAATTTGACATTAAACTGATCCGAATCGTTCGTGGAAAAACGTCTGGAGTCTGGCCCCTTAAATTGGGGTCCTACTCGGGATATTGAAAATATAGTGCTGGTAACAAATAAATAAAATCTCTGCATGCACGCTCGTGCGTTACGAGTACCTTTTATTTGGCCCTTCGCCAATACGGCTCCAATTTGATCGGCGTATATCCTAACCTATGCACAATATCCCAATCACTGCAGCATCTGAGTCGTCTCTTCATCCATATAGTGTGAGTTAAAGTGCCACTGGACGCTGTATAAATCTTCTCATTACTTAGATAGATGCAAAGACCATAACAGCCATCCTAACTAACCTAGGTCGATCATGGTCGGATCTTCCGCTCACTATTTTCCTGTAGGCTGGTAGGTAAATAAGTAGATTTGGTAAGTCCATGATAAAGGTCTCCGAATGAGGACCGAAACTAGTCGGCTATCCTGACTCATGTCCATGACTTATCAATAAAAGTAAGTGGAACCGTTTAAAATACAAAAAAATCAGTAAAATTTGGCAGACCTAAATGTAATTTTTCTAAACGATTAAGACACACATTTTTGGACCTCTGATATACAGTGTGGTTAAAAATAATAAGATTAATTTAATTTCCGTCCGTCTTATCAATGGAGAAGAGATCGAGTCTACAGTTTGAGTAGAATGATCCAGAGTAGGCTATCTCGATGCGCTCATTCATCATTCAGTTGATTTATAACGAATCAATCACCATAAAGTAGTGCACTGACCTTCCGAAGAACGTAACCTCACCTATCACAAGGTGACAAAGGATCTTGACCTGTAATGTAAATGTATTAATAAATTATCTGTTTTGTTCCAGGTAAGCTTTGGAAAAGATGCGGAGAACTTGTGGAGGGTAGCTGCCATCAGAAAGTAGCTTTTTCGGGTTTTCCCAAAACTAAGTTTTAAAAGGAGCTGTAAGTACAATACAATACCCGGAGAAGAAAATAAATTCATCTTGTGCATCTGCTGCTACTGTGTTTTCGCTCTCAATCCTGTCCGTCCAAAGGTTGTCTGGAAGAAATCGCTTTTAGCGATAAGACCGTCATTTGTACAGTTATTTTCAAAATTTTATTTGTAATATGTTTTTTTTTTGTACATTAAAGAATTACTTGATGCTTGGTACGAACGACTGAAGAATTTTCAGGAAAAAGAGTAAACATTTTACGGAAGTTTTAATATTACTTTGAACTCACTGCAACCTTCCCTTTGAGTATCTGCAAATGAATATCTCGAATAAGTTTCCAACTATTTGTTTATTTCAATACCAACATTTTAATACCAGCACTTACTATGTATAAAGGAATAAAATAAATAAAAGAGGAAGGCAATTAAAAAAACAGAAATAATGACGCAAAAATAATAAAAAAGTGAAGTCAGTAAAAACGTGCGAAAATTTTAAATGGCAAATGCTTGAAGTTACTGTATTCGAACGGGTCGAAGCGCGGTTGGTTTTAGGCTTAATTTTTTTTTATTGTGGTTATATGGATAGTGTTTGGAGAAAATATGTTTTTCATAAGATCTTGTATGTATCATCGGGTCACCCTGTATATCCCAAAACATCTAGGTACCTGTTGAACTCGCGTGTGTCCTAAAGAATAGCTGGGCATTATTACGGTCGGTGTGGAAACAGCTTTATGTGTCACGTGAAGTTTGACCTAGTGACAGGGCGATTCCTAGAAGACCTAGTTTTGTTAGTCGTGGAAAATTACTTATTCTCTGGTAGGTAAAGGTATCGGACAGGTTTCGTTTTCCATAAAAGGGGGGCTTTTTAACTTCCGTATCAATCAATGGTTTACATTTTGTAGCTAAACTGAGCTATTTAACGAATTTGAAGAAACTCAACTGACAGTGTTAAGTCAATGAAAAGGCCTCGAAATGTGAATTTTTAGCAGCTTGGCTCGCGAGATGGACACATTTGTCCTCTCCGCTATTGATTTATCTATTATACAAGTATCCGGAATCTCGCAGGCTAAGGCTTTTCTTGGCCGGCGGCTGAAATTGGTACTACTTGAAATGTCATACTGTCATTGTCAGTTAGTTCTCAAATACATCGATGAAAGCGACGCTCTTACCGGCTAAGAAAAGTTTATGGCACTGTACTTTATAATTTTTATTAGGTACATTTATTTTTAGTTTAGCATTTAATAATCAGAGCAGCAAGAAACAAATAAACTTTATGTCAACCAAATTAAAGTACCTGCGATACAGGGTTTCCTAGTGCAGGGCTCACTGATAATCATAAATTGTGTAAATCTTGCAGTAATAAATAAATTTTGTATTGAATTTTGAATATGAATTTGACTTTTAGTGCAAGCACGAAATCCGCGTGGGTTTATTGCAGCATTAGGGAACCGGCCTCAGAGCGTCAGTGGTCACCTCATAAACAATCCAAAATGGTCCTTGTTTGGACTAAAAGCGTTCTGCACGCCACACCGATTGTTTAATTGGATGATTGCTGCCGCTTTGGGGTTTTTATGGTTTGTGAAAACAATTTAATTTGTTTGATGCATTTCCTAGGGCTAGGGCCCTTGGCTCGAACAAATTTTATGGCAGAATTTCATTTTATACGTGTTTTTTTAACAAGTAAACTTTATGGAAATAACAAACGCAATCACAAGATAAATAAGCAAACAAGAAAATGGCTGTAGAAACTAAAGAACGTGCAAATTTTGTCACTTTTGGCAAGTACTGGAAATAAAACTGAATAATAATTTGAAAAAGTTGTTCACAAAAGTCAGATGTAGCCTCTACATATCCCACTACATGGAAAAATGCTTTTCAGTATTTGAAAAAATACCCTGTATAACTTTTGGTTTTTTTTTCTAAAGTACTTACCCTTTCTAGAGAACAATTTATAGATTATGGATTTTTTTCCGAATTTATTCAACCTTATAATAAATATATAAATTACCCTGTATAATACAAGTGAGATTACTCCAGAACCAGCTTAGCGAAACCTCTGCTTGATTAAAGCCCAGAGCCTAAAGTAATAAGACACCTGAAAAATATCAGGTGTTCTTTATCGTCACTTAGGCCTGAAGTTAGCCAAACGAATTCTTCAAGGGTAAAATAATTATTAACTGAATAGATTAGGTAATGCTTACCTCGGCGTAACAAGGGACCATACTCTGTCAATGATTGGTGGAAAAAGTGGCCACTTTTGGCGATAAATGATTGCATTCGTAGGTTCTAGGATCTGCAGTCCAAACCTTAGGCCCTAAAAATAGTTCAGCCCTGCAAGATAGTTTTTAGCAAGAAACCCATCCAAAAAGAAGATTTTTTCATTGTGCTTACTATTGTACCTTAAGTGCCATATTATGCAACAAATTAGTGATGATATTGGTGCTGATGAGCCTGCTCCGTATCCAAAAAAGGTCCAAGGCAGTATTATAATACAAGTGGACAAAGTGCATTTTTGTCCCAGGCACTGCAGCGCCCGAGTGGTCACTTCAACCATCTAGTGTGAGCATCTCTTTACACGTAGATGCTACGAGGTCTCATCTTAGTCAACCTTTTTTATGATGCGACCTTCATGATACAGTGTTAAAACTTTTCGCGACCCCTACCAGGGTTTTGTCAGTTAAGGAGGTACACCTTTAGACCATAACCACGACCCCCAAAAACCTTTCCTAAAAAAGTTTCGCGACCCCCAATGAGGTAGCTTGGCGACCGTGGGGCGTGGGGGATCGAGTAGCGCGCGACCCACCTGTTGAAAAACACTTCTATTCTATTGGGATTTTACTTTTTGTCGTGTAGTGTAGGTAGTAAATCGGCACATGGTCTAAAACTGTAACTGAAACTCGCATTTCGTACCTATACAACGTGATACAAAACATCCTAACTCTTTTTACAGGGTGTAACCTACTGGTCAACAGGATGCCAATTCTGTAAAAAAATGTTGAAAAAATCTATTTTTATTTCATAACCTCAAAATTTCAAAATTTCCATATCTTTTTTGTTTGTGGTATTAGCTTAAATTTAAAAGTATGTTTGTGTTTGTAAGTGCATGTGCATAGCTTTGAGTTGTTAAAACATTGTGAACGTCAATGAAAACAACATTAAAAAAATACTTTTCTCCCGCCACAGCGTACACATTTTATTAATTTAAAAATCAACGGAACGTCATAGAGCAAAAAATCCCAAATAAATTAGGTTGTGATCCCTATCACCGGGTGCTAATTACCCTGTGAAAAGAGTTAGCATCTTTTGTAACACCTTGTATTCCACTTTAATAAATCGATTCACATTTTCTGAGTAGACTCCAACGCGTCTGACCTTGAAATGAGGTAACAAGATACGGTCTAGTTCGTGGCTTACTCGCAAACCCTTGTTATGAAAATATTAACTAGATTTTATAACTAGATGTTTAAAGTTAAAAGGAGTGATTGGCTGTTTTCCTTCGCCACGAAAAACCTTGCTTGCGACTCGATAATGGCCCGTTTTGAAAGCACAAATTCATAGCACTTCATAGATGGCTCTTGTAGGCGTGGCCATAGAAGAACCGGGACGCGACTGTCAAAATTAATCTGTGCTCAGCTGAATTTGACAGTCGCGCGTCCCATGAACTGCTTTCAATTTGTGCTTTTAAAACGACTCATTGGGCAACCAAGACTTTTTTTATGAGATCTTAAAAGGTAATCCTTTAAATCTAGGATAATTCCTAGCATGTGGTTGACTGTACGAATGAGTTAGCGAGTTATCTACAGGGTGCACCCTTGGACTTAGAAGTCAAAGGGTCGAATTAGTACTGCGCCAAATGTATGAAACGACTGATATTTTTTTGTACTATTTTTTCGCCACCTAGTACGGTCGGCCACAATCTCAGATACTCCATGGCAGCTCTTACTGCGCGCGGCATACGGGCGCCAATCGAACAAAAAGGGGTATCTGAGACTGTGGCCGACTGTACAAGTGGTTTGTATTAATCAGTAGACAGCCCACTAAAGTTCCGCTATCGAATTAGAGTGCACCCTGTAGATTCTGTCAGCGATCCTTAAGGACACGGCCACATAATCCCGGTTTCCTTTGTTAAATCTCTTGCGGAAGTGACACATATCAACACAACACCTGCACATTAACCACTAACACTGCGAACCTGGGTTTCTTATAAGAAATCCAACTGGCTTAGCATTTACGCCATGACCATACGCTCATTTAAATACCATTAAAATATATATTTAAAGTAGATACGAAAAAAAATATATAAAATGTTCCTAGGTATTAAATACCAGCCTAGTTTTAAGATAAAAGATCTCAAATAGGTAACTACCTAGTTTTAAAATATTCCTTTTACCTAGCTTTTAAGTTTTGCTGTGCCCGAAAGGGTCCATAGAGTTTTTCACATGTTACATTGTTATTTAAGATCTTATTCACTTATGGTTGCAATAAAGTATTGAGTATTGAGTATAATTATTGTAAGAAAACGGGATTCTTACCACGATTTCATCATCATCATCAGCCTGTTAACACCCACTTCTGAGTAAAGCAATCTAAAACAATGTCCCAGGCACTGCAGCGCCGAGTGGTCTCTTCACCCATCTAGTGTGAGTGAAGGTGCCACTGGACGCTGTATAAATCATCTCATTACGTAGATGCAAAGGCCTTAGTGAGTAAAGGCCTCTTCATGCTTAAGCCACCTCTCACGATCCTGTGCCAGGCGCAACCACTGTTTTCCGGCTACTTTGGCTATGTCGTCGGACCATCTGGCGATTTATTTTACAATATTTAGGTATGTCTGAAAACCACGAAAGTTAAAAAAAGCATACCATTAAAATACCACCGATATTTTAGCTTTAAATTAGCATATCTCATTTTAAACGGCTGAACCGATTTTTTTAAACATTCGCTAGAAACCCTGCTTTCAAATAAAAAAGCGCATTCAAATCGGTTCACCTGTTTAGAGCTACGGTGTCACAGACAGACACACAAACACATAGCGGTCAAACTCATATCACGTTTCATCTTCTCTTCTCTTCATCTCTACATTTCGATGGATTCTGCTACATATTTTAACTAAGGTGTAGATAAGAGTTTGTGAAGTTAGGGCTTATAAAGTTAGGGCGTTTAGAGTTAGAAGCTTGGCTCTACATGAGATCTGATAGCTTTTTGACAGGGCGAGGTGTATCGTCTCGTCTTGGCAACATTTCACATGAAAATGTTATTGGCAGGATATTGTTTTCGGCCAGTTGGCTGTCCCAAATCAGGGGCCTTAGTCTGTAACACAATGGCGTATCAATGGCGTCCCAGTTAGAAGGACAAAACCGGGATTTTTTCGTGGTTCTCCTACAACCAGCGAACTAATCCTCTAGAATTAGACTCATAATATTCTTTGCTGTGCTACAAAAACATAAAAAGGACCGACACTGGACCGACAGCATTAATAAATCGTAATTGATACCGTCAACCGGGAGCCCATTTAAGCACCATTGCGTTACAGGCTAAGGGCCGATGAAGTCGGCAGCGACCTACAGGTAGGCGACTGCTCAGGATGGCATTAATAGTCGTCATATCAAGCTCGAACTCAAGTAGGTGATCTCAGAAAAGTAAAATCCTAATGTCAAGCCTTGGCTAATGACCTTGGGGACCTTTGGATCGGATGTGGCCCGGGGTGGTTTGTTTGAGTAGGTATTGGCTTATTGTTGTTATTGATTTTTTCTTTGTCATGTTTTTTGTGTTTTATTATTGACATTATTTCTTTTATTTTAATTTTTTGGACGAAGTATAATGTGAATTTTAATGTGATTGTTAAATTTGGTGCATGGTTTTTAAATAAAAAATACAGTACCTTTGGCTAATGTCAATCTCAAGACAGTGTCTATTAATATGCTGACAGCTACTCAAGTTTAACATTAGCCATGGCTTGATAATAGCATTTGACTTTTCTGAGTTCACCTATTTGAGATCGAGCTCAAGTGATCTCAGACGACTATTAATACTACCCGTAGTCTTCGCAGAACATACTAAGCTACGTGGTACATAAACAGGTATACCGACATTTTCCGATATATTAACTCCACCAGTTAAGTAGGCTATCATCGTAAACCGCGTGTTACGGGCCACGGTCCACATCTCAGCTGTGTTTACGATTTCGCACGGTCTTTACGTAACCTATTGCGGCTAAATACAAACCAGAGAAACTACTGGAAGTACAACCCTGGAGTCTCCCTTTTAGAAACTGTAACAGTCCGGTTTTTTTTTTTTGGGTTCCGTACCCCTACAAATACACCATAGACAAATTTTAGTAAGGCTTGAAACTAAAAATAAGTTTGTTGTATCAGGAGATGGACGTACCTAGTTTTTTTTTTTTAAATGTTTTGATTCACGAATTACCTTGTTCAAAGCGCGCGCGCGAGGTGTCGCCCGATATTGCGAGTGCGGTCGAAAGGGATAGTATAATAGTAAGGATGGCCACAACTGAATGATTTTTTGGGTAATTTTCACTGAATATACTCCGTGCAATTTTAGTGGTTTTATAGCCGAAGGTATTTTGTTGCACTGGTGATTCTGAGCCAAATTACAAAATTTCATTCCAAAACGCGCGAAAAAAAATTCACTTCTCCACAACCTAAATTTTTTTTTTGCTCCATGTCTTGCCGTTGATTTTTATATTAATAAAATGTGAACGCTGTGGCGGGAGAAAAGTATTTTTTAAATATTGTTTTCATTGACTTTCACAATGTTTTAACAACTCAAAGCTATGTAAATGCACCTACACACAGAAGCATATTTAAAAATTTGAGCTAATACCAAAAACAAAAAAGTTATGTTTTTTTTTTTCATTTTTGAGGTTATAAAATAAAAATTGTTTTTTTCAACTCCTTTCTACATCCTGTTGATCATTAGGTTACACCATATAAAAATAGTTAGGAAGTTTTGTAACACGTTGTATATTAACGCCATTCAGTATGGAAGAAAGCGTGCTCGCGTGATGTAGAAACATCGTTAATTGCTGGACAAATACAAACCTTCAAAACAATACCAGCAGGTGTCAATTTAGTTCGAACTAACGTGCGCTACGTTGCAGACTAACTTAATTTTGTAGTTGTCAAAACGTCTGAAGTAGTAGCAGTTAGATGCCAATTTTGTTCGGCAAAGTTAGTAGGTACACGCTCCGTATACGTGAGCAAAGATTGCTTTGCTGGCGGGAAAGCTGTTGAAGTAATTTTTGTTTGACAAGACAGAACATATATCTTTTTATCAACAAATAAAGGTGCCAGAATTGCACGCGGTGCCGCACACTTGTAAATTCGGTGCATGGTGCATCGAATACAAGACTTTTCAATTCATGAAAATAATTACCAGATATCCATATTTTAAAATGTGTGAAAATCCCATTAATTCGTGGAGTGACGTCACAATTTGTAAGGTTTACAATCATTATTGTTAGAACAAAACCGGGTTTTCCTCATTGTTCTCCTACAACATTGGACCTATCGAGATACAATTAGCTTTAATAAACAGGAAAAAAGAGAATCTATTGCAAATATGGATTTCTTACAGACAACCAGGTTTCTGCAGAAAGCAATAATCTTAGATTGTTTGATTACTCTTCTTGTAATTGGACGTAAATGGAGGCCCGACTTCAGATTATTCGCTTCGCTTTGATCCGGCCAAGAGTCAATTCAATTGTTTTTTTGTAGAACTACTGGGCCTAGGGTTACCATTTAGGAATTTGAAAAGTCCTGACAAAAAGCCGGATATTTCGATAAAAGTCCGGACTAATTAGTCACAAAATGGAAATAGTTACATTAGTTACCCACTTAGTCACATTGTATATTTTGTTTTTTGATAAATGAGAAGTTCATTATTGATTATAGACTGATTTGATATTAGATTATTTAATATGTAGTTTTATTACTCAATTCCATGGAATTAAAAAAAACGGACAAATTAGATTACCGGACAAAGTCCGGACAAGAGTCTAAAATCCAAACATGTCCGGACTTATCCGGACGGATGGTAACCCTAACTGGGCCTAAGTGGTATTTCAGCTCGGCTAGGATGCCGGCTGCGACTACTACTTTCTATGGGAAGTCATGTTACTTGTTGTTGTCACATATACAGGGTCACACACATATTACACATAATATTACACGTATTTCAAAAAGGTTCTGTGACACTGAAAGGGGTCGCTTAACTCATCAATACAAGCAACTTTAACATCGGGGCCAAGTGTGCAATCGCGAAAAAAATATCCCCTGCTCCATACAATGGGTACGGTCGGCGACAGTCACAGATACCCCATGGCAGCTGTTACCGCGCACGGCATAAAGGCGCCAATCGAACAAAAAGGGGTATCCTAGAGTGTGGCCGACTGTACAATAGGCGACCCATTTTGATCAAAAAAAAATATCGAAATTCGAACCAATTTTTCCGAACGGAGTAGCCCTCATTAGCGTCTTTCAATACCCTGTATTTCCTTAAAGTCGACTCAATCAACTTAATTCAAATCAATTCCATTAATCTATTCGACGTTTTGCGGCGCCAGGAGGTCTTTAGAACTCGACGGAATTTGCCTCTCGCTTAAAGTGTTGCCAGATCCTGCATGCCGAATACCGGGACGGAGAGTTATAAAAAAATCTTCGGTATTGATTGGTTTCGGGGCGATGTAATACGCGTGTAAGGGTCTACGTGCTGCCGACTGTACATTGAGTAGTCGGTTAGTAACCTATCATTTTTGTAACTTTTCTATTTCCTAATCGGCTACTCCAGCACGCCCCAGAGCTTACATCACGCTAGCACTCGGTTACGTTACAGGCGACTTTACAACAAAAGTGTACACTCTGATGTGCTGTCGTGTGTACATCGAATTGTCATAATAATATTGTCATTTTCACTTTTATGACATGCCCCACCTGGCAACATTAGGTAGGTATATCATTTATACTATAGCCGTTAGTCAAGTATCGAATTAGTTCCCCGAATGCGATGCAATGCCAACTTTGCCAACTATTCGAGTGTGGACCGTGTATTCACTGAATAGTTATGTCGGAGGACGAGACTGTGGGTCGGAAATCGGAATCTTCCTTATCCGTCCTATTGATCTTCATCGATCCGGAAGATTAAGTTCCGATTTCACCGTCAGAAATAAACGCGGTTAGCCACTAACTTGATTTTGTAGTAAATTTGTGTTTGGAATTGATTTGGCGGAAAGATCTTTGCGTTGGTTATTACTATTTGGGGGGCAACATTTTGCGACAAGATAACATTAGGTATCTTTCATACTAACTTATTGAAAAATGTTGCTCCACTAAATGTTACTGCGATGTGGATGCACCAAATCTTGATTCATTCGACTAAGCTGAGAGGAATTTATTGGCCATGGACAGAAATAACTAATTAATTTAAAAAAAAATACCCTCGACATTCAGTTCACCCATTTAGGAGCTACGGTGCTACAGACAGACACACACACACACCCACACACATAGCGGTTAAACTTAAAACACCGCTCTTTTTGGGTCGGGGGTTAAAAATGGAAAGCCCTTTTGTCCATACTCCCACGGACGAGTAATGGTACCAAAGAAGAAGAAGAAGGAGGGGATCGTATGGGTCAGGCCTGCAAGCCTGATCATCATCATTCATCATTCTCAGCCCACATTTGCCCACTGCTGGGTATAGGCCTTTTCCCCTTCACGCCACCCTCCTCGGTCTCTACCTGCACGCATCCACGGACCCTTTGTCGCCTTAGAAATGTCGTCTGTCCACCGGGCTGCTTGTCTGCCTAAAAGCCTGCCCCATCTGAAAAAATGTCCCCGGATTTCCCGAAAATCCTCACCCGCATGTACGAGTATGAGATATGATACTGTTGAAATATGCAATGAAAACAAAACCTGTGAAACTGATTTTAATTTGTCAGCCGGTGTAATTTTTTGATGCTCTCCAAATATAATTGTTTTAACTGCGATCTGCTGGTTTATCTGCAAAGCCCATAACCCTCAAGAGTTACTACGTACTCAAAATTTGAAGACGCCAATTTCTAGCTAAGGAGGAATCCAGGCTGCAACTGAGGTATTTCTTCCTCTTTACAGGAGGATAACTCGATCGGGGAAGTAAGGAATAACCCCTCAGGTCCGCGAATGCAATCCACTGTCGTGTAGGTAACTGAAATGCAGTGCTCGTCCGCTGGGAGTGGAGACTGGATATATCGGGCGGTAGAAGAACACGGAAGGACAGTCTGGGTCATATTAAAAGACGATAAAACAGAGATAACCCCGTGACTGGCAACGTTGCCGGTGCATGTAAAAGGAAAGTAAGAAAAGTAAGATGTAGCCTGTACAATTGTACATGTCCCACTAGCTGGGCAAAGGCCTTCTCTCAGAGAGAGAGTTCGAGCTTAATCACCACGCGTGCTCAATGCGGGTTGGCGATTTTTGCGTTGAGGGTATAATGCCTCATACGCTCAGGTTTCCTTACGATGTTTTCCTTCACCGTCAGCGAGTGGTACCTATTGCTACTACAAATTCACAAATGTACGTAACTTTTTGAAATTAAACAAAGTCATAGTTAAATGCCCGCACCGGGAATCGAACCTAGGACCTTTCGCTTCAGAGTCCACTGTTCTACCCATTAGACCACCACCGCCCACCAAAAGGAAAGAAAGAAAGAAAAACATTTATTTACATACCACAACACACAGGACCAGAGATGGGCGGTGGGTATATACCCAATCTACCCATTCGGGTATTTACCGGGTACATTGGGTATATACCCGGTAAATACCCGTATGCACCCATTTGCTGGGTATATACAATTTGTGACTTAAAATTAACAACAAAGTATGCCAATCAGTTCTAAACCATGTTCCCTACGCAAAGTACGTCTTAGTGATTTTTCGTTGAACGCATATTTACAAAGTTATGCATGTTTTTGTGATTTCTTTGTATGAAAACGAATATTCATAAGAACATTTGTCTTATATTTTTATAGAATTAACAACCGGTATGTTTAAAATGTACTTTGTCATACTTTGTATGACTAATATAATAGTTTTTAATATGAATTTAACAATAATTATTATTGATTAGGAACCAAGTGTCAAAAATTGATACTTACATTGAAACGTTAGACAATACACTGATGAAGTCAGGTCATTTCGGTCTAATTAAAATGCGAACACAGGTCAAGTGTTGCAAATAACAAAAATTTATAATGAAGTCATCAAAAAAGTATGGTTTTATGTTTGTTCTCCCCGAACAAATATATAACTATAACTAAAACTTAGGAATTGATTCGTTTATTTTATTTTGCAAATGGCATTGTGCTCAAAATGCTATACGGTGAAATGTAAGCCGTCCAGCCACCTCATTACGTCCGAGTCGGCCTCATCTACACCGCCGCCTTGGACGGCGAACAGCAGGTAGTCTTAGTTGATGTGGAACATCGTCTGAACCCGCCCGCACACGCAACTCGGGTCTGACCCACAGTTACATTTTGTGTATTTAGCTCCGCACACCTTCCCCGTAAGACCCGGAATCTATTTATTTGAATCTAGTGCTTTCTGGGAAGATGGAAACCTGGCACACGGATATCTGGCTTGGACTCGAGATGCTTGCTATCATACTGACCTGGTTGACGTTGAACTGAACAGCGCCATTAGGAACATATCCGGAACCGTCAGACCCACAAACACCAATTGGCTTCCCGTCATTTCCTACATATTCCCGTCACGTCTGTGGAGATAATTAATGATCAGAATGGAGTATGATAAGATCAACAATATGCCGCACCTATCACTAGTACCTTATCTTCAGGTAACCCTTAGTGATCTTCGCCTACCATCAGAGAGATATTTTGCCATGCCATGCAGGCCCATGAACTCTTGCAGGACGACAGAACGCTGATGGAGAAATGGCGGGATCGGTGGACATCTGTGGACCTGCCTAACAAGCATCTCGAGTCCGAGCCAGATATCCTTGTGCCAGGTTTCCATCTTCGGAAAGCACTGGACTCAAATAAATAGATTCCGGGTCTTACAGGGAAGGTGTGCGGAGCTAAATACACAAAATGTAACTGTGGGTCGGACCCGAGTTGCGTGTGCGGGCGGGTTCAGACGATGTTCCACATCAACTAAGACTACCTGCTGTTCGCCATCCAAGGCGGCGGTGTAGATGAGGCCGACTAGGACGTAATGAGGTGGCTGGACGGCTTACATTTCACCGTATAGCATTTTGAGCACAATGCCATTTGCAAAATAAAATAAACGAATTTAATAAGTTTTAGTTATTCTTTGTTGAAACATAACAAAACATAAAACCATACTTTATGATTATACATTTTTGTTATTTGCAACACTTAACCTGTGTTCGCATTTTAATTAGACCGAAATGACCTGGGCCCTTAGCCTGTAACGCAATGGCGGGTCAATGGCGTCCCGGCAGAAGGACAAAATCGGGCTCTCCTCGTTTTTCTCCTACAACCAGAGAACTAATCCTCTAGAATTAGAATCAAAATATTCTTTGCTGTACTACAAATACATTAAAAGGACAGACAGCGTTAGCAAATCGTAATTGAAGTCGTCACCTGACAGCCCATTATGGCACCATTGTGTTACAGGCTAAGGGCCCTGACTTCATCAGTGTATTGTCTAACGTTTCAATGTAAGTATCAATTTTTGACACTTGGTTCCTAATCAATAATAATTATTGTTAAATTCATATTAAAAACTATTATATTAGTCATACAAAGTATGACAAAGTACTTTTTAAACATACCGGTTGTTAATTCTATAAAAATATAAGACAAATGTCCTTATGAATATTCGTTTTCATACAAAGAAATTACAAAAACATGCATAACTTTGTAGATATGCGTTCAACGAAAAATCACTAAGACGTACTTTGCGTAGGGAACATGGTTTAGAACTGATTGGCATACTTGGCTTGAAATCACAAATTGAATGTACCCAGCAAATGGGTGCATACGGGTATTTACCGGGTACATATCGGGTAAATACCCACAGGTGGGTATATACCCGGGTACGTGCCCATATCTGCACAGGACAATATAAATTACAATTTCATTAGCAGTTACATACAACAAATAAGGACTTAAACCTAGATATATATCTACGCTGTGTGAAATGGCCGTAAAAAGGACCTGGCTCAGCGTTATGCTACGGTTGCCCGTAGCGTTGTCGTTTGTCATGACTGGCAACGACGCCTTCTAAAGGTCTAGTACACCACCAAGATAGCTTGCCAGTTAACGTTTAAGACTTTAATAAGGGCTAACTAGCGCCACCAATGATAAAATCATGGCTTTTTTATAACCCCCTTTTTGAAAAACTGAAACAACAGAGTTTTCTATATTACTAATAGCAATTTTTAGAACCATCAGCCCAGAGCCGAGACCCAGGAATCTAGGCTACAATTTAACTTTTGGCAGAAACGGCCGTTTTTGGCATAAACGAAATTGTAGCCTAGGTTGTTGTTCCTAGATTGCAGGTGGTAGGTTCTAAAAATTGCGATTAGTAATATCGAAAACTCTGGTGTTTAACTTTTTTTTAAATGGGGTTATAAGAAAAGCCATGATTTTTATATCATTGGTGGCGCTAGTTAGCCCTTATTAAAGCCTTAAAGAACCGTTCGTACTTCAATATTCACTGAATGGCAGCTAAAATAGACAAACTAAGGCTCTGGCACACGAGGGGATAATAAGAATTTTGCATCGACGGTTACTTGATCGATACCTAGTTCAGCTATCACATCGAGCTAAATTTTTAGTTTCAGACACTATAATTAATTAAAAAAGTTTTGAGGATTATAACTCGGATCTCTATAAGTTTATGTAAATTTTGGTGTTTTGGGATGCATTCATAAATATGTTTTTATCAAAAGTGACTATTTAAACATTCGAAAAATTTGGGCCTTCATGGAGCATTGGTCTTTCTGCGCGTTCCCATTTTGTGACGATCGGAAGTTGAGGTGGATGGGTACAAACGTACATTCTCGAATTGAGAGGCAGTCTCTGGGGATGATTGAGAAAATAACTCCGGCTCGAGACGCAGTGACTGACCGAGCAAAGAGAATCGGCTATGACACACATTATGTATGTAGCGACCCCTGTCGGGTGCACAGGAAACTGCTACATACTCTAGCTGTCAAATCGCTACTCGCTACAATCCTGCATCACGCCAGCAAAATGTTTATCGTAGCTGAGTATATAGAACGTTGGACACAACTGGTCCCCAAGCATAAAATCTGCTTGGCGGGAAATTTCCCTTTATAGTGAGGAGCATGATCATCCGCTCCTATACATAAATATGAACCAAAGGAGGCCATCATACAAATACACTACAAACATCAAAAGTTTCTAGGGATCAAGCACGTTTTTGTTAGTTTCCAATTTCTGCCAACTATATCTCGGCTGTCAACTTGAAATGTCACAATACTGTAATTTTCTGGTAAACTACGGTATCTCACCTCCTCATCGCCGCTATATCGGTAGCGCTGTCTCTTTTCCCCTCGAAGCCAGATTTTTTTCCACACGAACATACTAAATTAGAATAAGTGGTTTAGTTTCAGGTAGTTTAAGTTTTATAAAACTTTCTTTCAAAACTATAACTTGCAGTTAAACCTGACAATGAAGCGACAGCTGAAAAATAGAAAGAAAATACATAGGTAACAGGTATACAATGTACTTTTTACCGAAACCAATATCTTCCAGACCATACTTCATATCATTCTTTAAGAGAGACTGCAGGGCATCGGATTTTAAACGGAAACCATAAAACTTTATCATCTTTAAGGTTTCTTAAACTGGTCTCCTCTTTTCTCATACATTTAGTTCGAGGACGGAGCAACCAGATGTGTCACACGTTGGTGTTTGGGATACCAAGCCGGAACATTGTATAGGAAGGCTACACTCTATGATCGTAACGTGAAGCAAAATTGATATCTGGAGAGCTTTTGACATGGGGCTATAAAATCAAGAGGAAAAATGTGTTGCTTGAAAGATTGCATCTTCGGTTATTCTTACATGACATAGATGCACAATCATAAACTCATGCATTTCTCCCAATTGAAATGATGTAAAAATTAAGAAAGGATGATCTCAGAGAAAAAATACAGCTCCGGCAGAATATTATTATACCATAGTCTTCTGCTTCAACCTACAAGGTGTTACAAAAGTACCTAACTCTTTTTAAAGGGTGTAACCTACTGGTCAACAGGATGTCAAATCTGTAAAAAAAAGTTGAAAAAAACAATTTTTATTTTATAACCTCAAAATCGAAAATTTTTCATAACTTTTTTGTTTTTGTTATTAGCTCAAATTTAAAAATATGTTTGTGCGTGTAGGTGCATTTACATAGCTTTGAGTTGTTAAAACATTGTGAAAGTCAATGAAAACAATATTTAAAAAATACTTTTCTCCCGCCACATCGTTCACATTTTATTTATTTAAAAATTAACGGAACGTCATAGAGCAAAAAAAAAAATTTAGATTGGAATCTCTATCACCGGGTGCTATTACCCTGTAAAAAGAGTTAGGTACTTTTGTAACACCTTGTATATCCACCCAATGCAAACCCAATCGCGAAACGCGACTCAAGTCTACAGTAATTTGTCACTTATACTGCCGGTTTCTGAATTGAGAAATTCGCTAAGCAATCACTTTTGTGTCTCTGCAGATTTCTCACAAAAGAACGTGACAGAACGATACTTAAGAATTTACTTAGTAAAATTCTCCATTCAGAAACCGGACATACACTGGCTTTTGCCTTCAAAATCTTATCAGCCGCGGAAAGTAGCCATGTTAGCTTTTGCGACATATTTCACGTCCAAGCCTCTTATGCCTCATAGACGGGCAGTTCGTCGGTCTTGAGAAATAAATCAAGAACAATTAATCAGAAGAACAGGCTGTCTCTAATAGGAAGTGACATCATCTACCCAAGCATGTCAGGATCATTAGAATGGCTGTCCGGTGTGATGGCCTCTGCACGTAGTGAATAGCAACATTCGCCATAAACATCGCTGGCGGTGT
This sequence comes from Zelleria hepariella, assembly GCA_949319315.1. Classification (NCBI taxonomy): domain Eukaryota; kingdom Metazoa; phylum Arthropoda; class Insecta; order Lepidoptera; family Yponomeutidae; genus Zelleria; species Zelleria hepariella. Next base: position 3,945,264 of record OX439380.1, on the reverse strand, counting down.
GCCACTTGGGAGTTTAATATCAACAGTAGAGTATATTCCATTTAAAATAATGTCCCAGGCACTGCAGCGCCAAGTGACACCCATCTAGTGTGAGTGAAGGTGCCGTGCGTGTATAAATTATCTCAATTATCTCATTATTAGACGAACGCGTCGTCCATCCCTCCTCCATGACTAAGACTTCGGCGATGAGATGTCGGCTATTCCGACAAAATAAAAATGTGCAGTGCTTACGAAAGTTTAAGTTTTATAAATTATCTCATTACGTCTACGTAATGAGAAAGCAAAGGCCTAGTTTTTAGAGTAAGCTAATCATCCAAAGCTTTCGAAAGCATTTTTTGGTGGTCAGAGGGATAAAACAAAATATTAAAATCCGATCATCATCATCATCATCAGCCCACCTCTGTCCATTGCAGCTGGGTATAGGCCTTTGCCCCCTCACGCCACCTCTCACGGTCCCTCGCCATCAGCATCCATGGCCCTCCGCCGACACAACGATGTCGTCCGACCATCGGGCTGCTGGTCTACCCACCGACCGTCGTCCAACTATGCGGTTTTTTTTACAGAATAAGCACTTGGTCATCGATGCGGATCTGATGTCTGGCATTCTTTCCTTGTTTATCTAGTAGGTGTACCTGAATATCAAAAATATCAAGGTACGGTCGGCCACAGTCATAGATACCCCATGGTAGCTCTTATAGCGCGCAGCATAAGGGCGCTAATCGAACAAAAAGGGGTATCCTAGCGTGTGGCCGACTGTACCAGCAAAGTATTAAATTAGATCAGACAATCGGGAAATATCCACTTTCTAGCGCAAAGCGCCAGAAAGTGGCGACAGGCACAATCGGGAAATAATCGTCCCCGTCCCCAATCTTTGTAACTGTAAACATGACAACTCGTCAGACTGTACACTTTTGTTGTAAAGTCGCCCGTAACGTAACCGAGTAGACGCTAGCGTGTAAGCGTCGACGTGCTGTCGTGTGTGCTAGTTTGAAGGCGAGAATTTATTTCTGCTTGAAAATTCGAAACGACATTTTATGTAACTATCAGGAAAGTTGGTCCGATGCAATATTACTACTTTGCTGGTAAGTACCTAGCCAAAAAGCAAAGTAATTAAAAGACGAACCCCAAAACCCTGAAAACCACGAATAGGCTACGTGTTCTATATTCATTAGACCGAGGAGGTGACAATAGGTCAGTAATTGCGCCTATCTATGCCGGCCATCTTGGAAGATCCATCACTGTCGCTAACCCCCTGAGAGTTTACCATATCATTAGTCACAGTCAATTAGTATGCCCAAGTGGCCACACGGCGCCGGGGCCATAGATCACGCAATGTTATAGAGTAAATGTCGCTGTACATTTTGCTAATTTGATAAAGACAAAAGACTGAGAAATATCTCAAAATGAATATCATTGTATTCACTTTTAATGACTCGCGATATTCACACATTATTGTATTCGAAAGGGGTCGAATCGAGGTTGGTTTTAGGCCAAATTAATTACCTTATTTATTTCTAATACAATAAATAAAATCTGCATCCAAATCGGCGTAACAGACAGACACACACACATAGCGGTCAAAATTATTACACCCCTCTTTTTGCGTCGGGGGTTAAAAATGAGGAGTAAAATGGTCACCTTGCCAGGTCTATTAGACACTGTGCTCTATGGCCCTATCGTACATCCTTCGCTCCGGTCAGCGACACTATTGCGTAACATAATACATTATCTACAGTCTAGTGTACATGGGTGAACAATTTGCACTCGGAAAATCGCTTCTACGGCTTTGGCATAAGGTTAGTGCGATGCTCCAAGGGCTAGGTCTGAAGCCTAGATAGTTAGTGAGGTGAGGATGCATGCGTAGGTATGTTAGTACCCTGTAGTACGTACAGGATATTCCAATGAGCATAATTCATTGATTTATTGATGAAGTCATTGCGTGGAGAACATCCGTCACATTTGCGATACTCTAGCACTTTGGCTAGATCGTAGCTTTATTATTATTAAATTATTTATTACCCATAAATAAATAGTGTTCAAAGGCGAACTTAATGCTAAGTAGCATTGGTTGGTTTTGTCTTGTAACTTTGAAGGACGGCGACAGGCAAAGAAATACGTCTGACATGATACACCATTAATTACAATTTAGTAGAAAAATCAATCAGTATAGTCAAATCAAATAGCTATAGGTCCTAGAATCACGTTGGTACAATCAAATTAACATGACGAACTGTCGGACAATACCACTAAACAGAATTTAAAATATGTCCAAGATTTGCTAAATATTGAGACCACTACGTAAGTACATAACAGGGACCGATTTATTGGTGCGTTCAGTATGCTAAAGTGTCAAAACTGATTTAAACACAGATTTTAACGGATTTAACACTCGTTTTATTAACTTTTTACATTTTCCAACGTTTTGAGACCTTTGCAGGGCTCGTGGTCGCGGTAGACTGAGGTGACAGCTGTCTTGTATGTCATTTGTTAATTGAAACTACCCTCGGCTATGTACATAATTAGACATTAAATACCCCCGTTACGGATACAAATTAAAAAGTTAAAAAAAATTGTTTTAATAACGTTCCAGACTACGGAGAAGAGCTCCCAGTGACGTGAGATCGTGTAGAAAAGGTCTCGAAACGTTGGAAAATGTAAAAAGTTAATAAGATGAGTGTTAAATCCGTTAAAATCTGTGTTTAAATTACGTATAGTGCTCGTGCAAACCTAAGAAAATATTGTGTCAAAACTGCTCAAAGGCAAATGACGACGATCAAAACTCATATCATTACTCTTCTAGCCTAGAAGTATGTCTCATGCAATGAACTATCAGCAATAGCAAACAAGAGTCATCGCGACGATTGATACTAATTATAAGCATTTCCTGTACAGACTTCATGTTCACCAGCTGTCTTGTTACGATGCAGTGTGTTATGAGAAGAATATGAATCGACAATGTCTGTGTTGTTCCCGGAATCATTTTCGAGCGATTTTTCCTCGTGTGATGGCCTAAATCAGGGGTCACCAAATGCCGGACCGCGGTCCGCATCCGGACCGCCGACCCATTTTGTGCGGACCGCGAGAACACAGCAACTTGCACTACAAAGTACGTAATTTAATAAAAATTTATTCCCCGCATTATCTTTGTTGACGTCAATTCGACAACGGCCAGGCGAAGTAACGAGCGAGAAAGAGTTCGCGGATTGCGAAAGCGTTGATCGTCGCCTAGCTTGCACCAATTTTACTTCAAACTTGAGACAGATAGTCCCCAACATAAATTTAATTTTGCTCATTGATATGTAAAACAAAAAATGTAATTTTTCTCATTGATATGTAAAAATAATACCATTGTTATTTCATTTGTTTATTTTTTTTTCTATAAAATGTTGTGCGGACCGCGATGGTTATTTCATTTCATAAAACGGACCGCCAGCGAAACTATTGGTGACCCCTGGTCTAAATGGTCTATATCTCCAAGAGTTTTGAATTTGACCATCTTATTTTAGTACCGGCCATGACATTGTCCACCTACCTCTCTCAACTGGCCCGTTTCCTGTTAAATAATATCTGTACCTACTGGACTTGTCTGCTGAGTTTCGGCCTTTTAATTTGGCCAATCACATCAGAAGACTGTATTTTCCGACTTCAAATTATTTTGTCTGCCACTGATTTTATCGACTGATCTCTTCAAAATGTTGGCCAACTTGATTATCTGCCTGCGAACCGCCACCAATACCAAGTTCCCAGTGTTTTTTTTTTGCCCTTCGCGCCATCTCTCCCGGTATCTCGCAGTCGTCAATTTTCCATACATGGATACTGTATAAGAAATTCGCAAGAATTGTCCCCCAAGAACAAAACCTAAAACCTAGGACCCAAGGCCAGCCTGTAACGCAATGGTGCCGAAATGGGGTAGCTACTTGACAGCTTCAATTACGATTTATTAATGCTGTTGGTCCTTTTAAAGTTATTTGTAGTACAGCAAAGAATATTCTGATTCTAATTCTAGAGGGTTATTTCTCTCGTTGTCGGAGAAAAACGAGGAAACCGCGGGTTTTTCCTTCTGCTGGGACGCCATTGACACGCCATTGCGTTACAGGCTAAGGCCCCAGGGCGGTTTAACCAGAAATACCCCACACTAATCGGAGGCAATTGAGATCTTATGCCATCTGTCAGTCAGTATACAGCACTCCAATCACCAATCGAAGCGTGGCCGTCCAATATTCCCACGTAGATATCGAAAGACAATAAATTACTTATCTCGAACAATATCTTTGCTGCAGGCCACGATTTACAGCCATAGTGCCAGTGACAAACGTTTCCTGATCGACTGGTGCTATGCAATGGCTGGCCACTTGCGTAATGCTTGACAGACTATCTGCCGGTTTCTGATTTGAGAAATTGCCTAATAAAGTACTTAAGGGTGACCGATAGCAACGTGGCGGGAAATGCAAAATTTTCACAGTTTTTTTTACATTTTGTAGCTAAACTGAGCTATTTTTGTTCAGCTATTTTTCGTTCGCGGCAATAACCTGGTCTACGAAGCAGTGGCACTGCCCAAAAAACTTGTCGTAGACCAGAACACATAATCGGCTTAATTATTGTTGTTCTGTTGTTTACAATAATAAAAACAATACTATGTTATTGCCGCGAACGAAAAATCGCTGAACAAAAATTGCTCAGTTTAGCTACAAAAAGGAAAAAAACTTTAAAAATTTTGAATTTCCCGCCACGCTGCTATCTTCTAGCCTTAAATATCGTTCTGCCTCTGCAGATTTCTCACAAAAGAACGTGACAGAACGATAGTTAAGTATTTACTTAGAAAAATTCTCAATTCAGAAACCGGCCCTATAACCACAGATGGTAAAATCTACTTAAATCAAACATGAATTTATTTTATATACACAACTATACTTTTAACCGGGATTTATTTACAAACTTTTAGTACGGTCGGCTACAATCTCAGATATCCCATGGCAGCTCGCGCGGCATAAGGGTGCCAATCCAACAAAAAGGGGAACAAAAAGGGACTGTGGCCGACTGTACCTACGTATAAATAATAAACATTTAAATCTTTATAATTAAAAATAAAGGCCTTTTAGTTACCTACTCCATCTAAAACAATGTCCCAGGCACTGCAACGCCGAGTGGTCTCGTGTGAGTGAAGGTACCACTGGACGCTGTATAAATCATCTCATTACGTAGATGCAAGGGCTTTTATTTATTTTTTATTAAATATATTCTTTAGCATACACCAATTAGCAAAATGGTCGCCGCATAGAGTAAATACCGGAGCTCTACAAAGATAATTGCTATTTTAGTTCTGAGTCACGCTAGGTTTTGATTGTGGCCGTTTCAAAGGAGCGGGCATTCAAGTGTCAATCAAAATTAATGACGCACTAACTATCTAACTGTCTTTCGCAGATATTTGAAATGTCGAGTGAAACTTGCTTCGCCCCGGGGGAATTAGGTTACCACTGTGAACTGTCCGTTGTCTTGCGAAAGTATCCGGGACCACACCGGCCGATCCAGGGGGCAAATACTCGTGTATGTCACGTTCGAGATTCTACAAAGAAAACCTTAGTAACAAGTCACATTCGAGATTGCCGAGAATTAGCCCACAGGGGGCTAATTCTTGGGTATCTCTCATACGACACATCTCGAAGGAAAAATCTCATGACATTTCGATCTCGACTATTCCCGACCACTCGAGTCATGTCGAGCGAAAAAGGCAAACATCTCGCAGAAATATCGTGCCTTATTTATTTATTTATTAATTCATTCATTCATTCTTTCATTTATTTATAAATTTTTATTTATGCGAGATTCTCCAGAATTAGACCCATGACAGACCCATGAGATTGTTTCTTCAAGATGTGTCGAATGCTAGATTGTATGGATCCAGTGTATGGATAATGGTCCTGCCGCGGTTGGATCGGTCGGTGTGGACCCGGCTTTTAGGATCATAGCTTTTACGCACAATGTACAATTCACTAGTGATGAAGGATAACATAGCTCATTGCTATTCATAAATAAACGTACAATTAACATACAAAATTGATAATTTTCTTTGAGATTTCCTTCGACATTTGCGTTGGTAAGAATAGAAAAATTACGGTGTAATTTTGACAGTAGTACCTAGGATTATCCAAAGCGAGAAATACAGAACGCTTCAAACATTTTCCCACTTCCCGTCTAAAAAAACTCTACACTGCTATCTTGGGCTAGGACGCGTCTATTGTCTAACTTCAACATCAGTGAAAATTTCTTTTTAATTAGTCGTTTGTCAATCTTTATTTAAACAAGCTGTCATTAACCTTTTAGCTCTTCAAGGACACGATAACTATTATCTAACAGTAGCGGAAAGAGACAGATATGTATCTGCCACGATTATGATGTTGTTGCTGTCCTATGGTACCCCAGAGGTACAAAGGGCCTTTACAAGATCACTCCACGCCTTCCTGTCCGCAGCAACTCTTCTGGCTTCGCTCCAGCTCAGCCGAACGGCTCGCAGCTTTCGCTACCATGTGCGAACGTGGTATGTGGATACCATCATTCGTCTTCTCCTGCCCCCTCGCGGCTGCCAGTCAAAAGCAAAATTTGTGCTGTTGCTCTGTCCCCTTCGGATTGTGTGCCACATCTCCACTTTCGCGAGGAGATTTCTTATATATAGGGCTATGGGGGATTGGTGGCACTTCACCCTCAGCTTTTCGTTTCGGATGGTGTTTGGCCAGTATATGCGGAGGATCGATCTTAGGGACTTATTGATGAACACTTGCAGTTGGTTCGTCAGACCCTTTGTCACTCTCCACGTCTCACAGCCAAATAAGAGAACCGATTTGACAATCGATTCGAAGAGGGAGATCTTGATGCGTCTGGTAAGCACGTTTGTACTTCCAGACAGGCCTCAGTTGGGTGAAAGGAAAGATGATAGAGCGGCTCGCTTTTGAATGATATTGATGGAACAAAAGCGTATTCTCTAAATTATAAAATTTTTGTGACGTTTTGCATTAGATATTTGTTCCTGTGGTTTGAAACTCAGGCTGCACACTTTAACGCAGGTCTTTGCTATTACCTCGTGTCGGTTACAATCACAGTAACGATACCCTCAACGGAATCGTGATTCGTGATGGATGTTGAACTGAGCCAATAAGGCCCCGGGGTCGTTTTGTTCAGCAAGTTGAAAGAAAAATGCACGACTGCACACTTATCGGCGTTGTCGCGTAATGATATGCAAACAGCACGGAACTAAGTGGACAGACACTTGCCGCCTTATTCTGGGCAGCCGCAGCGTTTTGGAATCTGTTGAATTGCTTCTGGTTTTTGGCTGCACATTTGGAACGGCAGCGCGTGCAGCGGAGCGTTTGAGCGTTCTATTGTGTGTGCATTGAAACGCTACTATAGACAATACAAGGTGTTACAAAAGATGCTAACTCTTTTTACAGGGTAATAGCACCCGGTAATAGGGATCACAAACAAAAATTTTTTTTTTGCTCTGTTACGTTCCGTTAATTTTTAAATTAATAAAATGCGAACGCTGTGGCGGAAGAAAAGTGTTTTTTTTTTAAATGTTTTCATTGACTTTCACAGTGTTTTAAAAACTCAAAGCTATACAAATGCACCTATACCCACTAATATATTTTTAAATTTGAGCTAATATCAAAAACATAAAAGTAATGAAAAAATTTCAATTTTGAGGTTATAAAATAAAAATTGTTTTTTTCAACTTTTTTTTTACAGATTTGAAATTTTGTTGACCAGTAGGTTACACCCTGTAAAAAGAGTTAGGATGTTTTGTAACACGTTGTATAAGAATATACCTACGTTCAGTAGCCCAGCGTGCATGCTTAGAACAATGCCATTCTGGACATTCGGGAATTATCTCCAATAATAATTATAAATACGGGTATCACGTGAATAACTAATTAATAATCAGCGAACGGTGGCAGCGGATGGATGGCGGAGGATCCATGGATGTGGATTTATAGGGATTGTGAGAGATGTCGCGAGAGAAAAAGGCCTATAATACCCGATAGTGGGCAGAAGTCGGGTGATGATGTGAGTTTAATGTTTAGCATACATACAAGTTATTGCCAACAGTCAGCTGATTAATGGCTTGTTATTGTACGGGAAACCTGAGGTTATCTGACAATTAAATTCTCTGGAGACCTCAAGAGTTCGATAGTTTTAAGAGAAAAATACCACTAAACCCAGTTCCGGTCAAGTCTTCAATAACTTAGAAACAGCTGGACCAGCCAAACATCGCCAAACTTTTATGGCAATAGGTTTATGGCGCCGAACGAAAAACAATTTTACTCGAAACGAAAGAGACATAAAATCCCCAACGGTATAAGATAGACGGGGACACCGCACCAGTAATAAAGTGTCCAAGGAAAATACTGAAGTTGTCCGGGTACTAGCTATTGAAGAAAGATACGTAGAACAGAAGAGCGCCCAATGGCACACCAATCACGAAACAAGAAACTTGACCGCGCCTCCCGCACCTCTTTCCGCCGCCCCGATGACGCCCTCTAGTCCCACACTCAAAGCTCATACCGCTAAAGAGACATATAAATCGTCACTGCTTGTTTCAAACCACGTGGTGTCTAAAATCTCTTCTTTCATGGCACGCAGGAAATTAAATGAAATGATTGAGCCATCCACCCGAGATCTAAAGTGATTCATTACTGTAATGAAGTGCGATGCAATAAATTGTTCGTGTCATGAAATATCTGGTGTAATGAATAAATTAACTGAGATGAATGAAGTTTTATGTTATAATAAATTGTAATATTTGGTGATGCTATAAATTGTAATATTAGCGCCTCTTTTCTCTAAAAAATCCACTCAACCGTCGGGCGTCAAAACCGCCGAAAATTGCCCATATTGAAATGAACAATCTTTTTTTTTACATTTAAAAACGGGTGTTTTTACGGTGGATATTTTAGATAGGATGGTGTACTGAATTAATGAACTGTACTGTAATGAAGTGTGATGAAATGGTATACATGTTGCTTTATTATCTCGTGTAATGCGTTATATTTAATGTCATGACACCGTTGTGTCATATGACGTCTTTTGTAATTATTACGAGCATTACCTAACACATGTCTGCTACGCAACCTTTTGTTAGCTGCTTAGTTCTTCTGTACTGCATGTGTCCTATGGATGTAGGTAGTTATCGGGTTTCTGCCCCAATGCGGCTAAGATGCTGTGCAGATCGTAAGTTACAAGGAACATGGAACGAAGCCAAAGGATAAGAAAATTTCCTTGCTTATTTTTGAGAAACGATGTCTATATTTTCACTGCTAAATGTTTAGCGGACGTGCGCCATTTCGGACTCTGTGGGTCTCGTTTTCGGACAGGCGTAGGGTTCAGTGTAGGAAACATTTACCGCGATACGTTTCTCGTGAAGTGAAGCTAAACTTAGTTTTGAATAAGAAACATAAGGACTTCATAATGTGTCATAAATTATGGTACAAATGACAGCACGTAGACGCTTACACGCTGGCACTCTACTCGGTTACGATACGGGCAACTTTACAACAAAAGTGTAAATCTGACGTGCTATCGTATGTACGTGTGATCAATAAATAGACCATAGTGAACATACCTGACGTTGAATGCCAAAATTTGCATGAGATTGTAATGTAAAATTATTTTTGATGTACCTTATAGAGTTCTCTATCTATACACCGTGGAATTTTAGTGCTTTTAAAGCCGAAGGTATTTAGTTGCACTCGTGTCAATTCCAAAATTTTACTTCAAACTGAGCGAAAAAAAAAAACACTTCCCAATACAAACGGCTATCGCCAATCGACACCATTTGTATGGAGAAGTGAATTTTTTTTTCGCGCGTTTTGGAATGAAATTTTGTAATTTGGCTCAGAACCACCAGTGCAACAAAATACCTTCGGCTTTAAAACCACTAAAATTGCACGGAGTATTGATCAAAGTGGAATAATTCAAGGTCTTGCGCTCGGGATGCCTCGCCAGAATAGGGCCTGGCCCCTTATTAGTCGGGTGCTCCAGCTCCGGACTCCGAGGGTGCTCGAGCTGCCGCGTAATGAGTAGGGCTGCATTGTGTGTGCCTCGCGCGCAGGCAGCCAGCTTCTTGGACATCTCTTATCTACATAGAAATAGCCAAAGCATATTTTTCTAAGGCCTGATTTTTCAATCCTCACGAGTCCCAGTTAGTTATTTGATCAATACAGAATTCGTTCCATTTTCAAATTATTCCTAGGAATAGTGCTTATCTGGTTACTTACTCCGCTGGCTCAGCGACCCGAAGTGGGTCTTGGCCTCAGACACAAGAAGTCGCCACTGGTCTCTGTCCTTATCTGGTTAGCTGGCGATTTAAATTTTGTTTCACAGAGATAGGTACTAATTGCTCAAATAAAGTTCCTCACTTCGCTCAAATAAACTCTTCATGTGCATGGTACATGGCAATTAATTAGTAATACTTTTCCTTTGAACAGCTTCTCTACGGATTTTGTTTTGTTTATACGGATTTACTTTTTAAGATAAATTGCTTAGAAATTTGTAATTCATTGTTAATGACACGAGTAGTAATCGAGGTCCCAGAAAATCTAGTAATTTAATAATCTAGGGTGCCCCATGGTACCCTATGAACTCTCCCTCTGAGAGAAGGCCTTTGTTCAGCTAGTGGGACATATACAATTGTACAGGCTACATCTTACTTACTTATCCCATGGTGACTAGTGCGTCGATCGAACAAAAAGGGTTATCCTAGCTTGTTGCTGACTGGCTTTATTACATAGAGTGTACCTTACACAATTTTTTCATTCTGCATCGTCTGACCTTTATCAATAAACGATCTGAATTCACTAAAGCGGAAACGAGACGAGATGCATTTCGATTTCATACATTTGACACTTTCATGGCAGTTGACCGAAGTAAAATTCCAAATGTATAAAAAAAATACACATCGCCTCCCCGCCAGTCTCCGCATCATGCGCCTCAGCAAACTCCAATAACTAGGCACCCAAATTTCCGATCGAAAAATCCAGCTAGAAAACCTCTGAAAAGCCAAAACAAAGGCCCGCACTAAATCAGTAGTCTCGGAGCGCAACAAAAGCAAAACATGAATCGGGCCTGCCTCAACGCAGCGCAGATAGGGCAAGGGCATCGGACTACAGAGGGCATAGACTTGCTGACCAAGCAGACTGGACTATGCTTTGAGAACAAATACCGCCAGGTAAACTCTACATTAAAAACCGGGTCCACGGAATCACAGTTGCTACTGTCAGAGCAAATTGTCATTCCGTGGACTCGGTTTTGAATGTAGAGTTTAGGTCCAACAACCGGGTCCAATAACTTAGCGTGCCTCCCGAAGCACGAAAGCGCTCAGATATTGTTGCCAATAGCGGTCACCCGTCCATAGACTAACCGCGCCCGAAATCGGTTATTCCAACTAGGCTGTGAGCACAACAAAAGCAAAACATGAATTGAACCTGCCTCAATGCAGCGCAGATAGGGCAAGGGCATCGGACTACAGGGGCATAGATTAGCTGACCAAGCAGACTGGACTATGCTTTGAGAACAAATCCCGCCAGGTAGGTAGGCAATCGTACTAGTTAATGGCCATCCCTGGTGTTAGAGTTTTTAGGCCGCCAAAACCGCCGCTGACATGGCTTAACGATTGGTTTAGCGTGCCTTCCGAAGCACGAAAGGGCTTAGATATGGTTGCCACTAGCTGTCACCCATCCATAGAATAACCGCACCCGAAATCGGTTAGTCCAACTAGGCTGTGAGCAAAACATGAAACGGGCCTGCCTCAAAGCAGCGCAGATAGGGCAAGGGCATCGGACTACAGAGGGCATAGACTTGCTGACCAAGCAGACTGGACTATGCTTTGAGAACAAATCCCGCCAGGTAAACTCTACATTAAAAACCGAGTCCACGGAATCACAGTTGCTACTGTCAGAGCAAATTGTCATTCCGTGGACTCGGTTTTGAATGTAGAGTTTAGGTCCAACGACCGGGTCCAATGGCTTAGCGTGCCTCCCGAAGCACGAAAGCGCTCAGATATTGTTGCCACTAGCGTTCACCCATCCATAGACTAACCGCACCAGAAATCGGTTATTCCAACTAGGCTGTGAGCACAACAAAAGCAAAACATGAATTGAGCCTGCCTCAATGCAGCGCAGATAGGGCAAGGGCATCGGACTACAGGGACATAGACTAGCTGACCAAGCAGACTGGACTATGCTTTGAGAACAAATCCCGCCAGGTAGGTAGGCAATCGTACTAGGTAAAGGCCACCCCTGGTGTCAGAGTTTTTATGCCGCCAAAACCGCCGCTGACATGGCTTAACGATTGGTTTAGCGTGCCTTCCGAAGCACGAAAGGGCTTAGATATGGTTGCCACTAGCGGTCACCCATCCATAGACTAACCGCACCCGAAATCGGTTAGTCCAACTAGGCTGTGAGCACAACAAAAGCAAAACACGAACGGAGCCTGCCTCAACGCAGCGCAGATAGGGCAAGGGCGTCGGACTGCAGAGGGCATAGACTAGCTTACCAAGCAGACTGGACTATGCTTTGAGAACAAATCCCGCCAGGTAGGTAGGCAATCGTACTAGTTAATGGCCACCCCTGGTGTTAGAGTTTTTAGGCCGCCTGCTGACATAGCTTATCGATTGTTGTTAATCAACAACAACCGGGTGCAACGGCTTAGCGTGCCTTCCGAAGCACGGAAGCGCCCAGATATTATTGCCACTAGCGGTCGCCCATCCATGGACTGATCGCGCCCGATGTTGCTTAACTTTGCCAATCGATTAAGACGCCGTACGTCTCACAACTAGCGCCGCCAATAGAAAACAAATCATATCTTTTTTTTGGATGCGTTTTTAGCAAAAACGCTCCTGCGATTTCTCATCGCCAGGCTTAACAATTTTTAGGACCTAAGGTTTGGATTCCAGGATTGGATTTTCTACGAATGCAATCGATTCTCGCTCGGCGAGAATCGATTGCATTCTTAAGTTCTAGGATCTGGAATCCAAACCTTAGGTCCTAAAAATAGTTAAGCCTCGCGTTGAGAAATCGCAGGAGCGTTTTTTGCTGTAAACGCATCCAAAAAAAAGATATGTTTTTTTTCCATTGGCGGCGCTAGTTGTGAGACGTATTTCACCTTAAGAATGGCTAGTCCAACTAGGCTGTGAGCTCTTGTTGTGAGTACTCTACTGCGCTTACTCTAGTAACTAGAGTAACTAGAGTAACAGGGGTTCCCAGCCTTTTTTTGTCTACTGCCCACTTTAAGAATAAATTATCGAATCGAGAGCTCAGTCGGTGTCTAAGAGTCTTCCTAGCTAGGTAGATGAAATTATAAATCGACCCCAAAGCCCTACACAACGCTCCCTTTTTTTTCTGGGTCTCTTACCGCCCCCCTTTAGGCCTGCAGCGCCCACAAGGGGGCGTTATCGCCCACGTTGGGAAAGACTGCTCTAGTTTAATACTGGTACAGCTGTCACATCTGTGATCACGTAGTCTTTGCCGCGAGTCTTGACCCCGGAGCGTGACCGGCGCGAACGTTGCCACTGCATTCAATTGGATGCACTGTCCGTTCGTACGTATGCGTTCACTCTGATTATAGGGCCGGGCGATTGTGTGCGTGCGTACCTAAGTGCTTATAATCCGTGCGGAATCAGAATGGGATAATACCTTTTGGAACTGAATAAAAAATGACAGTTCTCGAGTAGCATCAGTAAAAAAAAAATTAGTTCTACGTTCTATCATAGGGTTATGAAATTGGAAATGTTTATTGTTTGCAATCTAAAAGGATTCAATATTATTGCATTAATTGAATAAAACGTGATAAAACTCGAGCAGACACCCACGCGCACAGAAAACACAAGCAAGTTTCGACGCGAGTTTGCCATAGACAACTAGAGTTTACCGAAATGCTGACGCTACAGGACCGCGAGCTTCTCAGTTCCAAAAGGTATTATCCCATTCTGATCCCGCACGGATTATACTAGCTTTTGACCGCGGCTTTTCAGGTTTTTCTTACCTTGGAGTTTTTTTTACCAACTTCGCGATGACGGCGGCGCGGTTTGCAATGAGGGGCGTTGTTCTGAAATTGAAAAACAATTTTTTTTTGACTAAAATAACGTTTTAAGGTGATGGTCAAAGCCGCCAATAAAAAAAACTTATCTTCTTTTGGGTGCGTTTATGGCTAAAAACGGCTCTTTTTCACGGTATTTTTTTCACTGGCGGCGCTAGTGGCCTAGGCCTTAGATCATAGAGTTAGGTTAGAGTTCCTAGAACCAGGCCGTAAATCAACTTAGACTTACTAGCTTTTGACAGCAAAATTTCAGATTTTCCACAATGATTTTGTCCACTTAGCTTTTGACGGAACATAAGGAATTAAACTAATGCCTTTTCGTTCATTGTTCAATTATTTATGCAGTGTCTATGGGCACCTCTACTTACACTAGAAAACCAAACGGAACATTTCACAATCCCATCTCCAGTGGTTTCGTCTCTGCGGTCGTCTGTCAGTCAGTCTGTCAAAGTGTCACGCTGTTGTTTTTAACCACCGACGCAAAAGAGGGGTGTTATAAGATTGAAGTGTGTTTGTTTGTTTGTCTGTGGCAGCTTACGTCGTAGCTCCCAAACGGGTAAACCGATTTGATTTAATTAAAGGTGATTCGAATAGGTATTTTTCCAAGTGTAAAATTTGACAGCGATTCCAACTTAATAGCTAAACTAAATCTGTGGTTTATAATTATGGAAACCAGAGAAATATAATTTGACGCTTGGAAAAATCCTCATTGACTTGATCGAGAGTGTTCTGAGCTCGATTTTACAAAAATCGGTTTAGCCCTTTATAATAATAATAATAATTCTTTATTCCAGATAATTCAATCCATTACAAACTTATGAACTTAAACTTATGTTATGAGTTGAGATATTCTAATTTGAAATTAAAATGTCGGGAGTTTTTTTATTTTAAATTAAATAATAGGCATGAATAAGCAACAGTCTACGTGTCTGTACCGTGGGAGTAAGTGAATAGTAAACGGCTAAAGGCGCGATTAAATATGTATTGGAGTACTCTACCTAAGTAAGCTAACTACCTACGTCCTTAGTTATAGGGTAATCTTTCCATTCAGTCGGAATGACGGGTAAATTTGCCACTGGATGTATTGATTCGAGTAGTTGAGTTGTTATGCGGCTGTTTAGAGTTAACAAAGGGGTTTCTCAAGTAGTAAAGAAGTAAAAGAATTATAAGTTTTTAAAAATCCTCGGGGACTGGAACCCGGAATCTATTTTTTTCTGAGTGCTGCTTTAGAATAACTACAAAATAAATAAATTAAAACATCCCTGCAAATTCAATACAGCTTCAAATTAACAAATCTCATAAACGGCTGTACCGATTAAAAAAAAAAAAAACCGTCTATCAATTTGATTTATTCGTGTGGCCACTGCTTGTGCTTTTAAATAAAAATAAACTTTGTTGTTTACTGTCAGATTTCACTCAAATTTAGAATGGAGGCCGAGCTGTAGAAATGTTAGCTCCGTGTCACGAGGCCGAAGGCCGAGTCCCGCGTTGAGCGAAGCTCAGAGCAGGGTCCTTAGCCTGTTACAGAATGGTGCCAAAATGGGCTTCCGGTTGACGGTTTTAATTACGATTTATTGATGGTGTTGGTCCAGTGTCGGTCCTTTTAATGTTATTGTAGTACAGCAAATAATTTTATGAGTCTAATTCTAGATTCAGTATGTAGGTACATAATATGTATATCTAACTGTTGTTATGTTAGTAAAATAAACTGTAAGTAGGTGTGATATTGAACGTCGTCAAAATAAAGAATCAAGAACAATTTGCGGCCCTGAAAAGGGCCTTTTGTCTGCGCAGCGAGCAGCGAATGCACGCTGGCGGGTGGGCGAGTGGATGTTTAACCGCCGAAACCTCTACGGTTTCGGCGGTTAAACAGTTCTAGTTCGCTGGTTGTAGGAGAACAACGAAAAAATCCCGGTTTTGTCCTTCTACCTAGGACGCCATTGATACGCCATTGTGTTACAGGCTAAGGCCCCTGCTCGACAACGCCCCAACAGACTCGACAGACTCGCGAGGTCAGCTCACAGAGCCACTAGTATGTTAGTGCTAGTAAGACTCTTCTTCTTCTTCTTCTTAGGGTGCCTCTCCGACACAGCGAAGGTTGGCGGTCAGCTCTGCATATCTCTCTTTGTCTCTCGCGAGGCGAAATAGTTGGGCAGCTCTCGAGATCCCAGTCCACTCCCGTAGGTTTCTTAGCCAAGATTTTCTCCTTCGGCCGACGCGTCTCTTGCCAGCGACTTTTCCCATCATCATAAGTTGCAGGAGGCTGTATCTCTCGTGTCTGAACACATGTCCCAGCAACCTTTCTCTTTTTGATGGTGTTTCATAGCTCTCGCTTCTTGTTGACACATCTTAGGACTTCCTCGTTCGTAACCTTTTGAGCCCAACTAATTTTTAAGGGTAGACGATAGCAAGGTGGCGGGAAATTCAAAATTTTCACAGACTTTTACATTTTGTAGCTAAACTGAGCTATTTTTGTTCAGCGATTTTTCGTTCGCGGAAATAACAAAGTATTCTTTTCATTATTGTAAACAATAGAACAACAATAATTCAGCCGATTATGTGTTCTGGTCTACGAAGCAGTGGTATTGCCCAAAAAACTTGTCGTAGACCAGAACACATAATCGGCTGAATTATTGTTGTTCTGTTGTTTACGATAATGAAAAGAATACTTTATTATTGCCGCGAACGAAAAATCGCTGAACAAAAATAGCTCAGTTTAGCTACAAAATGTAAAAATCTGTGAAAATTTTGAATTTCCCGCCACGTTGCTATCGTCGACCCTTAACATCCTTCTATTCTAGAAAGAATAAAAGGCGCTAAAATGCTGTTAAACCGATTGCTTTCATTATAGCTTTAGTATATAACGTGTTACAAAACATCCTAACTCTTTTTACAGGGTGTAACCTAGTGGTCAACAGGATGTCAAATCTGGAAAAAAAAGTTGAAAAAACCAATTTTTATTTTATAACCTCAAAATTAAATCAAAAAAAAATCAAAACGTTTTTGTTTTTGGTATTAGCTCAAATTTTAAAATATGTTTGTGTGTGGGTGCATTTACATAGCTTTGAGTTGTTAAAACATTGTGAAAGTCAATGAAAACAATATTAAAAAAATACTTTTCTCTTTAATACTTAAAAAAATATATTTACGTTGTGATCCCTATCACTCTGTAAAAAGAGTTAGGTACTTTTGTAACATCTTTTATACGTACATAAATTGAAACGTTATAACTTCTAAAGCACTCTTAAAAGATGCTATCTCTTCTGTCGCCCGACTCCAATTTGTTGCCCAGCGATATTAAAACTTATTGTAACGCCATAAAATTGTTTATACGGGATCAGGAACGAATAAACCGAAACAATGTAGCATCGTCAGTGGATTGCACTGCACATATCCCAGTGGAGACGTACTACAATTCTACGCTAGCATATGTGGTGGTTAGAAATGAGGTAGTTTCTTCCAAAATGCAGTGTAAAAGTTTTGTAGAAAGGCCAAAATAAAAAACTATTTGGGGAAATCTTAATTAGGAACACGATCTACAAACAGCGACAAAACTGGGGTAACATAGGGAGGAAACCCGTAAAATTAGTTTTTTTTTACAAAAGGAGCCTGTCGTGAAAAAAACTAGCCAAGTGCGAGTAGGATTCGCGCTCTGAGGGTTCCGTAACGCCGTACAATTTAAAAATAAAACAAGTTGTACGGACCCTAGACTCCTGCTTGACCGTTTTTAGAGTTCCGAACCTAAATAAGAAAAAATATAGGATCACTCGTGTGTCTGTCTGTCTGTCTATCCGTCTGTCAATTTGCTCCCAAAACTACTGGACCGATCCAGTTGTTGGTATACTGTATAATATTGTAAGTCGGTGACCCAAACACGGATGTGCAACGTAAAGAAATGCATTTTAAGTGTTACTTAAAACTATCTTACCTTTGTCGTGTGTCACTAACCAAAACAGAAGTAGAAGGAAAGACAGTACTTGACTCGGTAGCTCAATTGGTAGAGCGCCTGCACGGAATGCAAGAAAAAAAAAAGTAGCTAGATACTTAGTATTAGATAGTAATAAGTATCTGATTTATTTACCTTTTTTTTACTTTAGATAATATTTTGACGTTCAATGTAAATAATTTATTTATGGAATATTGAATAAAACATATTGATTCTGATTCTGATTCTGATTCAAGAGGTTGCGGGTTCAAATCCTGTCCCGAGCGAATTTTTTAACCTTATAAAAATCTTTATAAAGACAGGAAGACAATAAACTTTTTTCCTCGCATCCATGGTAGAGTCGAGATTTTATTGAACCATCTCGCTACATTGTTAGCGGGATCAAACAGCATTTTCTAGATCGCTGGCTAAAAGTTGTCTGAGCGAAAGCAATGTTGATGTCGTGGACAGATCAGTAAGTGAGTGAGTGAGTGAGTGAGTGAGTGAGTGAGTAAGTAAGTAAGCCAAACATCATCGTCATTGTTGAGTAAAGGCCTCTTCGTGTTCACGCCTCCTCCCACGATCCTGCCTGTGCCAGACACAACCACTGGCCGGCTACTTGGGCTATGTCATCGGAGAAGATCTTGTTAATTGCGCTTTATTTTCTACTAGCTTTTGCCCCCGACTTCGTCCGTGCAGACTTAGTTTTTTCCCCTTTATCACAATCAAAAATAGCCTTTAGCACTCAGCGATAACGTAGCTTCCCATTATTAGTGAAGTAATTTTTTTAATCGGATGAGTAGTTTTGGAGATTACCCCCAACATACATTCTTATTACTATAACTAGCTGACCCGGTGAAGTTCGTATCACCTGAAATAGTTTGACTCTCCGCGTCAAAAATAGCGATTCCAATACAAAATTACGAATTTTTATTTCTTCCGTTTTTCAGCTAATCCTTTAACTTTTTCCATATTTCTTTGCTTTTAAACCTACCCTGAACTATGGTGAACTAAACAAAACAGTAAATATGCAAATCGGTCAAGCCGTTTCTTAGTTTTAGCGAGACTAATGCACGGCGATTAATTTTTATATATTAGAAGAAGAAGAAGATAGAAGATAATATTAGTGTAGAAATGCGCGCATAAATCATTCAAAACAGGTATGGTCGGCCACAGTCACACATACCCCATGGCGGCTCTTACCGCGCGCGGAATAAGGGCGCCATTCGAACCAAAAGGGGTATCCTAGCGTGTGGCCGAACGTACATAGCAAGAGACCTTCCAAGTAAGCACTAACCAGCCGACAATCTAAACGCCCCCCGGTCCAAAATAACGTAGTCATTAGAGCAATATTATCAGCTGTTCCGGCCAGGGGGCGTTACCCTTGACGCCATTGCGTTCATATTTACGAAGTTTGTTTTTTTTTCTCTTTTACATCGCATAGTCATCCTTTGATTTTATGTACAGTCGGCCACACGCTAGGATACCCCTTTTTGTTCGATTGGCGCCCTTATGCCGCGCGCGGTAAGAGCTGCCATGGGGTATCTGTGACTGTGGCCGACCGTACATAGTAATGTTTATTCAAAGGTAATACTATTTTCTTAATTCGTGAAATATTGAACTTTGTAAATTCCGCCATATTGGAAAGAATGCGTCAAGGGTAGAGAGGCAGTCCGAGTCAGTGTTTCGTAACCGTCTCAACCGACCCAATTCCTTTGTTTCGAGCGGTGTAATCATAATCTAATTAGACCCTTTGCACATTCAAATTGGCATGTTATTCTTGCCTGAGCTGTGATAATGCTGTTTCTTTGCCTAGTTTACCTATTTAGGTAAAAAACTAAGTAGTAGTTCGCCCCGAACTGTGAACTCGCGATGTGTAACTTTTTGATGACACCATGGATGAAATTTGGAAATACTTAGCTTATAAACCAGAATAAAACATAAAAAGCTTTTTCCTGCGGCTTCATCCATAAGTAACTGTCGAAGCGTTTCAAGTCTTGTTACGAGCGAAATTTTTCAACCTCAAATTAAATCTATTTCTTACAAAATACCTAACAAGACACAAAACTTATGACCTGACATATCAAAGCTCAGTGAGGGAAGATATAAAACTATCCCATACGATACGTACGTGCTATCATAAAAATGACTATATTTACAGCTCCTCCATTCCCCCGTCATCCCTATCATAAACACAGCTCGTAAAGTTGATGTCTTCTAAACTCATACCGAGCCCCGTTTACATTCTTTCCGATGTTCCTCTTACAAGATCCCACTAATATTTTCAGTACTCGTAGTCGCCCGAATTGTGAACTCGCGATGTACTTTTAGCTACTCGTAAGGCCATTCGCGCAGACGCGCACGTAATTCGGCATATAAAAACCTAAGAATTCTTGCAATTCCTAATACGCCGCAAGCTAAAAATAAAATTTTAAATCCCATAGGAATTTTTTTTGGCATTGCTAATATCAGCAGATATCGTAATATGCCACAGTCTCATTAAATTGCCATACCTAATGTACTTTAGTTTTTTAAAGTTTCGTTCATTTGTGAATTTATAGTAGACATCTTCGCGCCAACAGCGCCTTATTCCTGGTGAATTGAGGCACTATGTAAACGTCTTTCAAACTCACAATTTATTATTGGCGACGTATCGGGTCACAAAAGTACAAGTAATGTCGGTAAATCTTAAATGTTGCAAACAAAATAGAAATATTTTTACCACAAAAATTTAAAAAAATTACGATAGGCCCAGTATTCGGTTAGAAATATGCCGCCCGCTGGATCATCGAAATTCAACACCAACACCACAGGTATACGATGCCATGAACTTAGCCGCAGATAGGAACAACTGGCGTCGCATCGTACACACGACAGCACGTCAGACTGTACACTTTTGTAGTAACGTAACCGAGTAGAGTGATAGCGTATAACGGTCGACGTGCTGTCGTGTGTACGACAAGGATTGCTCCGGATTAATGACCAATAGAATACACAATACTCAATACTTTATATTGCAACCATAAGGGTATAAGGGATCCTTAATAACATTGTAACATTTTAAACATTTATAATAAGTTGAAAAAAATCACTCGGGACAGGACTTGAACCCGCAACCTCTCGCATACCGTGGAGGCGCTCTACCAATATTGTAACATGTGAGGAACTCTATGGACCCTGTCGGGCACAGCAAAACTTAAAAGCTAGGTAAAAGGAATATCTTAAAACTGGAGATATTTTATCAAACCAAAGACCATGACCACCCTCAGTAATGAAGATACTGACGCAAAGAAGAGCAAAGAAATAATGCATAAGTTTCCCTGCAGCATGGCTGTTGAGAGATACCCGGATAGTGAGCCTAAGAGATCCATAAACAAAACATGAAGTTAGGAACAGTGTCGCATTCGCGTTGCACCAGATACTAAGTGAGCAAAGCACAGTTCTTGCTACCGAAGTAGTAACAACTCGTGAAGCCACCATCTGTTTACTCCATTGCACCGTAGAACAATGCGTTATGAAAGGACTGTCTTTTAGTCAATTTCAAAATTATGCAGCCAAGCCGAGGGTGGTTCACATAACAAAATGAATTAAATTCAAGAACTCCTGGGGGCTAATTCTTATCTCGGGCATCTAGCATTCGACACATCTCAAAGGATAATATCATGTCATTTCGATCATGACTGCTCCCGACCACTCGAGTCATGTCGAGCGAAAAAACCAAACCTCTCGCAGAAATCTCGTGCCTTATCTCGAGGATGACTTCGTGAGAATATGAGATGTCACATTTATCGCAAAATGAGATTTTTCCTTCCAGACGTGTCGAATGCGAGATTCCCGAAAATTATGCCCCTGTCACCTCAGTCAACCGCGACCACGAATGTCACGGCCAATGTGATAGTTAAATGACAAGCCTTGATTGATTAAATCTTAATTATGAGGAAGTAATAGCTAACTCGAGAGGGGAAGAGATCGGTTGGCAGACCACCAGCCTGAATGTTCCGATGACATAGCCCAAGTACCCGGAAAACAGTGGTTAAGTCTGGCACAGGATCGCAGGAGGTAGCGTGAGCATGAATATAACTTTACTCAGCAGTGGGTGCATAATGATGATGATTAATAGTCAACTATGTTACGAAGGGCCTCTAGTCTAACGTTTTGTAGTTTCAATGCAAGTTTTCTCATGTTTTACGACATTTTTTGCGAATCTTCTTAGACACTTGAGGCGTTTGTTTGTTTGTTTGTTTGTCACACTTTATTGCACACAAAAAAAAAATAGACTTAAATAACATGATAGTAAGAGAAAGTGTACAGGCGTTGACTCAGCTAGACTTCTGTCGCGTCTATATTGTGATTGCACAATTTGATTTATGCGCTAAGTTCTTTGTTCTACAAACAACTGACGCGCGAATGGGTCCCTATTTCGGGAAGTACGCGAAAATGTAGCGTTTTGACTATTGTTTTTAGATGTTTACAATCTAGGATACCCCATGCCAGATATTGCCACGCGTCACTTAAGGGCGTGAATCTAACAAAAAGGGGTATCCTAGCGTGTCGCCAACTGTACATCGAATTGGCGAATAGGGGAATTTTCGGCAATACTCGAGCGTGGCAGTTTAAGATATGAGAGATACCTTAGACCTAATAGAACAACGTTGTAAAGTATTTAGCTCTATATGTAGTGACGCGCGCCTAGGTTAGACGATCAGATTAGTAAAAAAAAATGGATAGTCTGAAATACTCGAGCGCGTCAGATTAAGATATTGGGGGTTGATTTTAGTGTTTAAAGACTAAATTTAACTAATCTGACGATAAGTCCTTGACGCCGCCGAGTTATAGGGTCGGGAACTTGTAAAAAAAAAACGTTAATCCGGCATTCTCGATCGCGATTTTTTTATTTTTTATTTTGAAGAATATAATCTAAAACTTACTAAAATTACAAAATCTGCCGGTTTCCGCATGACCGGAAGTGTGGAGGAGCCATTTCGTCTTCCTAAGAACGCGTTACGGCATATAAGTCGCGAACGATACATTTTACAAAAAAAAAGTTTAAATAAACAAAAAAGGTAATTTTATTTTACACAAAAAAGGTCTCTTTACATTTTTGTCCAAAGTTAAAACGTTAAAACTTGAAGCATCATAAAAACTCAAACTTTTTCGGTCAGATTAAGAGAACCCACCAACATTTTTGTCAGATTAAAAAAATATGCTTTCAGGATACCGAGATAAACCTCCCCTATGAAAATCTGACGCGCTCGAGTATTTAAAAAAAACTTTTTTTTTTTGCAATTTCAAAAATTAACTTATCGTCACGCCGAAATCGTCAGTTTTTTTAAAGGGAGCTTCCTTGGGGCCTACTTAACACCCCTTCCGAAAATCTGACGCGCTCGAGTAATTTTTTTTTTTTGCATTTTTGACTACTTTATATGCCTACCCCCACCACGCAAACCGGCAGATTAGTATACCGTTGTTATCAGAGGCACTCGGGGCATACGTAGTATGAATATCTGACGCGCTCGAGAATGCCCAAGTAACTGTTTTTTTTTACATTTTTGAAAAACCGTACACGCCAAACCCACCGCTAAAATGGTTTTTGCCATACGAGCTTTTCTTTTCGAAATTATTTTATCTTTCGATTTTGATAGGTCTCGATGGCGCCGTTGAATTACGCCATTTAGCTACCTCGCCTCCCTAACTATAATAAACTATGAATTGTAAGTTTTATGAAATGGCCCACAGGTGGTTAATGTAATGGTTCATTAGGCACAAAAAAGTGTATCTATTCGCACGCAGCAAAGGAGTTTTACGGTTCTACCTTTTAATAAATAAAAATCGTTGTTTTCAGGTAAGCAAGCAGTTCAGTCGACACTCACACTGACTCCAAATTTAAGGTAAGCGAGTGCTAACTCGATAGGCACCTAGAGCTAATGTGACTGTATCGAATTCAAATCAATTTATACATAGTCATTTACAAACACATCGTGAGGATACTACGGGCCTACCTCCATCCTCCATCTCATCGTGACCATCCTTGAAAATTGAATTGAAGGTGGCGGAGAGTAGAGTTCTCCATTGCGCTCTATCACCCGCGATGTGGATCAGGGCCTCTATTATCTAAAAATTCCACTCAACCTCCGAGCGTCAAAATACTCGAAAATAGTCCTTATTGAAAACGGTAATTTTTACGGTGGATGTTGTAGCTAATACAGGGGCAGTCCGTGCAGGTGTTTTTCCCTCCACCTTTCCTGTCATAATTTGTTTTTCCAGGCTATCAGGTCCTCTACGGGCTGTGTCCGAAGAACGTTGAGATACGTCGTTGACATAATTGAACGAGCGAGCGAAGCGAGCGAAGTTCTCCAAGTCTACTGGAACAATCCGGGGTTTGTATGTTTGTATGTATGTATGTTTGTATGTATGAATGTGCGTTCGACGATAATTTGAGTAAATTTGGTCGGATCGTCATGAAATTTGGTAGGCAGGTAAATGATTTAAGTCCGAACATGAGCTAAATCGGTCTAGGGGTTGCTGAGATATGCGGTCGCGAGTTCATAGTTCGGGGCGAACCACTAGTAATTGAGAGTGGCTTGCGTGTTTTCAGCTCATATAGACTCATTTTTCTCATCGCTGTCCACGGAATCCGTAGCAGTCGCCGCCAACACCACATTTCGAATGCATCTATACGCCTCGACACATTTTTCTTTATGGTCCAAGTCTTGCTGGCATACATAGCTATACCTACTTACTTCTTAACTCCTGTGGTCTTTGCAAATGCACTTATCTAACAAAATACTCTTAACGTAAAGAGGTGCGGTGACCAGTATGGCTGCTCACGACTCCAGGTTCGTGGGTGCCCGTCACGATAGTATCTAACTGTCCCTAAAGGGTTCAAAGGTCACCCTCAGATCCAGAGGCGCAGTTTAGAAGGGATTTTTATCGCGGAGAGCAGTCACTTACCTCTGGGAGGTTTATCTGCTATTTTAAAGCTCTACAACGTACTGTCAGCAACTAAGATAGGTGCCAGATATTTTGGTTTATGTCCTAAAAGTAGTTAAGCCTAGGGATTCTCATTTGACGGCTCTTTTTTAGCAAAAAACGCATCCAAAAAGAAGATAATATATTATGTTTGTTTTTTATTTGGCTATGGGCATTCCGCAATGGACCACCAATTTGATACAACTCCTATTTATCCTTCTTGCGTAGGTATTAGAGTTGATATCGTTTTGTAACATAAGTCGGCAGGCGCCACATCCATCGATCATTCATCGTCACAGCACAGATATGACATTCATTAGTGGGAGTGTGGGGTGCTCGAGATTGGATTGATATCGTAATGATATCGATACGATATACAAGGTGTTACAAAAGATCCAAACTCTTTTTACAGGGTAATAGCATCCGGTGATAGGGATCACAAATTGTTTTCATTGACTTTCACAATGTTTTAACAAGTCAAAGCTATGCAAATGCAACTACAAACACAAACGTATTTTTTTATTTGAGCATTTACCAAAAACAAAAAAGTTATAAAAAATTTTGAGTTTTGAGGTTATAATTATAAAATAAAAAAATGTTTTTTTCAACTTTTTTTACAGAATTGACATCTTGTTGATGAGTAGGTTACACCTTGTAAAAAGAGTTAGGATGTTTTGTAACACGTTGTATTATTATGCAGAATATTTCTGTTGGAACATGTAACATTGTTATCCTCCATTCAGATTCTTCAACCGTCTCTTCACGGTGGGTAGGTAATAAGTTATTTAAAGTTTCACTAAGGAATATTGAAATTTATTTCAGCAAACAACAAAAACATTTTTTGAGCAATGCCATAAAGCAAAAGGATATCAGTCGTATGCGTAGCAAAAAGATCTATCTAAATAATTTGATTGTATGTTTTTTGCGCAAATGTATAAAAAGCTTTCAGATTCAGACCACTTAGCACAAAAATCAATACGTACATTGTGACAGTGATAACATGGTTAGCTTATCGTGTTGACTTAACCTCTTTGACGTACACACGACAGCACGTCGGCCCTTACACGCTAGCACTCTACTGGGTTACGTTACCGGCGATTTTACAACAAAAGTGTACAGTCTGACGTGCTGTCACCCTTCCGACGCCTATCTACCTACTTAGGTACTTAGGAGCACGCCCCTTTTATCATTAGCCGTTTTTTTATGTAATGTTTTTTTTTGTGTTTTAACGTAGGTAATAATGGTAACTTTTTTCACATTTCACTTTCACTTTACTTACGTCGATAAGGGTTAGCTTTTTCCCCTGATGTAATCTTCCTAATTGGTATTATTTTTCCACTTGCAAAAAGTGGTTTGTATTGAGGAGTATATTATCAAAGGAATTGTTTATTTCCTTTCATTGTGCTCTTAAAGCTTAGTTACCCATCTAGGTTTATCAAATAACAGTTTCGGATTTAACGCATGTCTGTCTAGCTTTAACCACTCACCGATAACCCACATACAATAATAATGTCAAGATGTGAGCTTTTTATTAGCCCTTTGCATCTACCTAATGAGATGATTTATACAGCATCCAGTGGTACCTTCACACACTAGATGGGTGAAAGACCACTCGGCGCTGCAGTGCCTGGGACATTGTTTTAGATGGAGAAGCCTTGCCCAGCACCTATACCATCCTGACATTTTGTTAGAGTGTACCCAGTATGCGCCCAGCAGTCATATACATCTAAGTTGTCACGATGGTACCTTTAGGTGCTGGGCAGGCCTACTCCATCTTTCTACCACTATGTGTGTGTGTGTTGTGTCTATGGCACCCACCGAACTAAATCCCATAGAATCCGCATTACGTATAAAATCACAATAAAAACT
Organism: Zelleria hepariella; assembly: GCA_949319315.1. Taxonomy (NCBI): domain Eukaryota; kingdom Metazoa; phylum Arthropoda; class Insecta; order Lepidoptera; family Yponomeutidae; genus Zelleria; species Zelleria hepariella. Next base: position 3,918,419 of record OX439380.1, on the reverse strand, counting down.
TGTCCCCACAGAAACAAAAGATATCAGCAATAGAACAATACGAAACATCATTTCGACCATACGTCTAATATTCGAATGTCAACCTTATCGCATTAGTGTACAGTTTTACTTTAATTGCATGGACTACGAGCAAATAAGCTCCCAAAGGCAATTTGGACATTTATTTGTCCAGACACATTTCAGAGTTCTATGTTGTATCTAGTTTTATCCTTGATCGAAGGTGGCACCATAGCTCTTAAAAGGTCGAACTGATTTGGTTTTTATTAATTTGAAGCAGGTTTTTTAGCGAATGTTCTTAGATATGTTTTATCAAAATTTGTTCAGCCGTTTATAACATAAACTGATTTATGTATATATATATTTTGTATTTATGTATGATCTATGTATGTTTATGATTACTTTTAATTAGTTTATATTCATGATTGCACCAACTACCCGTCACTCAACTCCCTAGCATTTTGTCTCCATCAGTGGTTGCCTGGAAGAAATTGCTGTAAGCAATAAGGCCGCCAATTGTACCTTGTTTTAGTTAAGTAACTTTTTCTTGTCTGTATGTGTTTCTTGGTGTACAATAAATAATATTGTATCTTTATCTTATTTGAAGCTAAAATGTTGGGAGTATTTTAAGTAGTTATTAGGATATTTTCTCCAATGTTTTTTCTAGTGCAATAAAGAGTTATCTACCCATCTATCTAGGCAGGCCCACTTCTCGACAAACGAGCACCAGTGTGAGTGATCAAAGCGATCGCGATTATGGACGGTCCAGCGGAGTCCAAAGTTGATTACTTAACCCGGGTTTTAGTACCTATGCGATCGATCCGTTAATACTGCGGTCCATTTGTGCAGCCGGGTCGGAAGTAACCGGAGATTTCGGCAGTTGTTTCGATTATGAGGTAGGTATGTACACAAGACAGCACGTCGACCTTTACACTCTAGCACTCTACTCGGTTACGTTACGGGAGACTTTACAACAAAAATGTACTCTCCAACATGCTGTCGTGTGTACCTACAGTTCTTGCAATTCACGAGCGCGCATGGACCAGCGAACGACGAACCTTACTTAGTAGTTAGTCCTTCGTGTTTGCAATTCTTTGTACACTGGTCCATGCGCGCTCGTAAATTGCAAGAGATACTAGCTTTTGGACCGTAAAGGTACCTACCTACCGAACGTTGTAATGGTCGATCTACACGCTTGGCAAACAAGACACAAACACGCTGCAAAGAGATTATTTTGCTACGAGGTGCTAGCAAACAGCCTTTTCGCCAGGAACTTTCAACCGCAACCGGCCGAAAAAATGTATTTTTGTGATCAACGGAGTCTTAAATAAGTAGCCTAGAAGCTCCCAGCCTTGTACGAAAACATAAGTCGATTGGTCACCAACTCTCCAGCTTTAAGCGACGTTAGTGCTGTGGTAATAGTTGGTAATATCCGTTTGGTAGAATTCTGTCTTTTCAGAATTCTCAAGAAAAGAACGAATCAGAACCAAGCGATTGGTTTCCTTACGATATTTTCTTTCATCGTCTGCGATCCATCACAGAGTCACCGGAGCAGTAAAAACACTCCTAGGGCATTGTCCCCACAGATAACTATCAGAGTCACGACTACACAGGGGCCTTAGCCTGTAACTCAATGGTGCCAAAATGGGCTCCCATTTGACGGCTTCAATTACGATTTAATAATGCTGTCGTTCCTTTTAATGTTTTTGAAGTACAGCAAAAAATATTCTGATTCTAATTTTAGAGGATTGCACTAACCCTTGCTAGGGAATAATTTAAACATGATTAAATTGAACATCACACCAGATGGCGCCCCCCGTCCAGTAGACGGAGACTAGTTGAAGAAATTCGCATCGACAGTTACTTGACTCGGTAGCTCAATTGGTAGAGCGCCTGCACGGTATGCGAGAGGTTGCGGGTTCAAGTCCTGTCCCGAGTGAATTCTTTCAACTTATTATAAATGTTTAAATTTAGAGGATTGATTTGATTTGATTTTTAAATACTTACAAAACATACAAAAGCTGACACAGTCAACACATACACTAATCGGACAGTGTACAGTTAGTTCTATGAGGTTAAATCACCGTTCAAAACCGTCAAAACATGAGTGGTAAAATAATTATTACGCTGGGATGATCACTAAGTACATTCGTTTTGTTATAAAATTATAAACAACTTGAGGAGTTGCATATTGGTTGCAGAAACATCGAGTACTTACCTAAAACCTAGAGGATACTAAAAGTATCAGTGTATGCACGCGCGCACGCTACGAGTCCACCATGTATTTTTGCTATTCAAAGTATGGAATTTATTTTTATTTTTATTTAGCCTGTATTAAGTCCCACTGAAGGGCAAAGGCCTCCCCCCTCTCAGCCCAGATTTTTCGGCCCTGAGCCACCTCCGACCACTCCGGCAAATATTTGTCGAGAATGGAAGAATGGAAGAATGATTTGAAGTATGAAATTAAATTTAAAAAAAAAATAGGATAGATGTATAAACATGTTGGAATTCAGACGGAAATTCTAGAGGATTAGTTCTCTGGTTGTAGGAGAAAAACGAGGAAACCCCGGTTTTGTCCCTCTGCTGGGACGCCATCGCCACGCCATTGCGTTACAGGCTTAGGCCCCAGGTCATTTCTATGGCTCCCTCGAGATGAGCCATAAGGGACCTTGTGACAATGAACGTGAAGATTGAAGTCGAATGATGAACATGTAAGACGATTGGCTACTGAGTATACTGCCTTCAAGTTTAAGGCTTTGTTTATTACTAGTCTATTGCCCGCGTGTTTACTCGTAATTTTAACCCCCGACCCAAAAAGAGTGTCTGTGTGTCTGTCTATGGCAACGTAGCTCTGAAAAGGGCGAAGCGATTTGGATGCGGTTTTTTATTTGAAAGCAGGTTTTCCAGCGAGTCTTCTTAGTTAATTAATTATGTTTTATTCAAATCGGTTCAGCCTTTTATGAGATACTCATTTGAAGCTAAAATGTCAGGGGTATTTTAAAATTTTTAATCTTATTTATATTACTAGCTTTTCGCCCGCGACTTCGTCCGCGAAGACTTATAAGAAGTTGCCTGGGTACATCTTTCACCATTATCAAATTAGCATGAATAGAGTCATGGGTGTGTATTTTTGTAAGCTATCTCTATTCCAAATGTCATCCAAATCCGTCGTGCAGATTCAGCGTGGAAGTGTATGTGTGTGACCAAATTGGTAAAGATCAAATGAATCCAACAAAAAAAAAAACATACTTTGAACCTTTTTGGCCGTTTTAGGTGTATCATTATTATTGTTTTCTTCATGCTTAGTAGATTTGCTATAAAACGCAACTGTAGTTAAATGTTCATTGAATAGTTGTAGCTTTAATGGTTCCGGCATTGTTATTGATATTACATCAGGAAAACTCTTAAAATGTTTCCACCCTTTTTGATGCTGAAACATGTGTTTTATTATTATTTCTGATTGAATACACGACTACTTAGTTTCAAGGTAATCTGACCCAATAAAATGATAATTTCATACAAATTTTGAACCCCGTTTTGGCCGTTTTAGAGTTAACATTATTACTTTTTTCTTCATGGTTGGTAGTTTTGCTATAAAACGCAACTGTAGTTTTTCAAATTTGTAACTTAAATGGGTTGGGCCCAGCATTGCTACTACATCAGGGAAAAATATTCAACGTTTCCACCCATTTTAACCCTTCATTCGCTGAAATGAGAAAAATTCTGAAACACGTGTTTGATTATTTCTGATTTAGCATACGAATACTTAGTTTCAAGTATATCAGACAAAAAAAAAATGTATTTCATACAAACTTTTAACCCCGGTTTGGGCATTTCAAGGGTTAACATTATTACTTTTTTCGTCATGGTTGGTAGTTTTGCTATAAAACGCAACTGTAGTTCAAATTTCAAAGTTCTAACTTAAATGGTTTGGACCCAGCATTGCTACTATATCAGGGACAAATATTCAACGTTTCCACCCATTTTACCCTTCATTCGCTGAAATGAGAAAAATGCTGAAACACGTGTTTAATTATTTCTGATTTAGTATACGAATACTTAGTTTCAAGTAAATCGGACCAAAAAAAAATTGTATTTCATACAAACTTTGAACCCCGGTTTGGGCATTTGAAGGGTTAAAATTATATGCCTTTTTTCATGGTAGGTAGTTTTGCCACAAAACACTACTGCAGTTTCAATTTCATATTTGTAGCTTTAATGGTTTAGGCCTGGCATTGATACTACATCAGGAAAAATCTTCAAACTTTTCTACCCCTTTTAACCCTTTAGTGGGCAGAATTTTGAAAAACGCTGAAACACGTGTTTAATTTTTTCTTATTAAATTTACAAATACTAAGTTTCAAGTAAATCGGACCAAAAAATTTTTTTATTTCATACAAACTTTGAACCCCGGTTTGGGCATTTGAAGGGTTAAAATTATATTTTTTCCTTGATGGTGGGTAGTAATGCTATAAAATGCAACTGCACATTCAATTTCAAAGTTGTAGCTTCAATGGTTTGGGCCCAGCATTGCTACTACATCAGGAAAAAAGCTTCAACGTTTCCACCCATTTTAACCCTTCATTGGCTGAAATGAGAAAAACGCTGAAACACGTGTTTATTTTTTTCTGATTTAGTATACTAATACTTAATTTCAAGTAAATCGGACCAAAAAAAAATTTTATTTCATACAAACTTTGAACCCTGATTTGGGCATTTGAAGGGTTAAAATTATATTTTTTTCTAGTTTTGCTACAAAACGCTACTGCAGTTTCAATTTCATAGTTGTATCTTAAACGGTTTGGGCCCGACGTTGACACTACATCACGAAAAATATTCATACATTTCAACCTCATTTAAACTGCTAAAATTAGAAAAAAGCTAAAAACAGGTGTAAAATTATTTTTGATTTAATATACGAATTCTTAGTTGCAAGTAAATACGGACAAAAAAATTTTTTTTTTCATACAAACTTTTGACCCCATTTTTACCGCCTTAAGGGTTAAACTTGAAGTAAATCTGTCTTAACCCGTAGCGTGTCCACAAATTACAACTATTGTCAAATTTTCATTGTTTTGGCATTAGCGGTTTTGTTCCAGCATCGATCGTAAGTGGTGAAAAAAATCGAAAAACTTTGGCACCCATTTTAACCCTTAAGAACATAGAAATGAGAAAAAATCTGAAATAGGTGTCAAGTCATTTTAAAAAAAAAGTACAAAAAATCAAGATTTAAGAACAAAAGACCAAAAAAAAATTTTTTCCCATACACACTTTCAGCCCTATTTTGACCCACTTAAGGGTTAAATAAAAAAAAAATCGCTTCTTAAATGAACCCTCCACCATATAACGCAACTTTTGTCCAAATTTCATACTTATAGGTTTAGCCGTTTGGGCTGTAGCGTGATGAGTCAGTCAACCTAAGCCTTTTATATATATAGATTAAGCTTTTAAACCGCCTACCAATCAGCTAAGTTTGCCAATCTGTTAGGTACATTTATTATATACTAGCTTTTGCCCGCGACTTCGTCTGCGCAGACTTAGTTTTTTTTCCGTTATCACAATAAAACATGGCCTATAACACTCAGCGATAACGTAGCTTCCCATTAGTGAAAGAATTGTTTAAATCGGGTGAGTAGTTTTGGATATTACCCCCTACAAACCTACATACTTAAAAACTTTTCGTCTTTATAATATTAGTGTAGAAAAAGTAGCAAACCTAATATTATTTTTAGGGTTCCGTTACCCTCAAAGAGTAAAAAGACCATATTACTAAGACTACACTGTCCGTCCGTCTGTCTGTCTGTCCGTCTGTCACCAGGCTGTATCTCATGAACCGTGATACTCGTAGTTAGACAGTTGAAATTTTCACAGGGTGATGTATTTATGTTGCCGCTATAACAACAAATACAAAATAATAAAATAAATATTTAAGGGGGCTCCTATACAACGAATGTGATTTTTTTGCCGTTATTTATACAAGGTGTTACAAAAGTACCTAACTCTTTTTACAGGGTAATAGCACCCGGTGATAGGGATCACAACCTAAATGATTTTTTTGCTCTATGACGTTCCGTAATTTTTTTAATTAATAAAATGTGAACGATGTGGCGGGAGAAAAGTATTTTTTAAATATTGCTTTCATAGACTTTCACAATTTTTTAACAACTCAAAGCTATGTAAATGCACTTACACGCACAAACATATTTTTAAATTCGAGCTAATAACAAAAACAAAAAAGTTATGTTTTTTTTATTATTTTGAGGTAATAAATAAAAAATGTTTTTTTCAACTTTTTTTTACAGCTTTGACATTCTGTTGACCAGTAGGTTACACCCTGTAAAAAGAGTTAGGTACTTTTGTAACACCTTGTAGTTAATGGAACGGAATATGAATATTTAGTGCTCTCCCTATATTTCCGAGGATTGGCTTTCCAGCTTGTGTACTGTTCATACCAAATTAATTACCGCTGCTAAATAAATACACGGATGTGGTCCACTTTTAACATAACTGGAAAATAAATATTTAATAACGACACAATAATGTAGCGCGATGATGCGGAAAACCGCGTGAAATCGCTATTATTTGGGAAATGAATTATTTTTGTTAAGCTTTGCAACTTTGCAAAATGCCAAAACGGCTTGGCATTTTGCACTATTAATTAATGAGCAAACCTACCTCAGCGTAAACAATACTATGACATCAAATTAATTAATAGTTATGACACGCAAGCTTTTGCCCCTGACTTCGTCCGTCGGAACTTTCGATAAAAAGTAAGTGGTTTATTTTATTAAGATAAAAGCCTAGGTTAATACCTCGGTGTATAATCCGCGCTCGATGAGAATGGGATGGAACCTTGTCAAAGTAAATTGAAAATTTACCTTATTTCACTTTGACATGGTAGCTTTGACGCGAGTATCTCATGAAAGTGATAGTTAGACACTTGAAATTTTCACAGATTATGTATAAATTATGTTGCCATTATAACAATGCTAAAAAACAGAATAAAATAACAATTTAAGGGGGCTCTCATGCAACAAATGTGATTTTTTTTTACCGTTTTTATAGATAATGTTACGGAACCCTTCGTGCGCGAGTCCGACCCGCACTTGGCCGGTTTTTTCTAAAACATGCGTTAGGCCCAGCAGAGGAACTTATAGTAGTCAAGTAAGTTCAATGATTCACACAACGAAACGACATGTTCGAAACTAATTTATATATCAGGCTACCATTTACATTATTTATCATTTAATTTATGTACTGCCAGTCTTTTTCTCATCTCTGCCTTCAAGGCGAAAATTCCAAGTCTCGCGGAGTAAAAATAAAGTGTCCTCAATCTAATTTGGCGCATTCAAATGATCTCCCATTTACGCGAAGGACGGCGACTGGATGCAATAAAAAAAAAGTTATAACAAAAGAAAATTGTCTGGTAACGAGATTGTCCCGAACAAAGGCGCTCATCATAGGAGAAAGAGAGAAAGTAAGAGTAAACCACCCAAGAGCGCGACGAAAACTGATTACGAGGGTTCTGTAGATTGCGGAATAGCAACTGTTTTCCTTCGCTCCTACCAACTTGATCTTAGGCTCTTTCTTTTGTGCTTTATTGTATTTTTATTGCAATAAACCTACACACATAATTTTCACAGTGTGTCATGAATACATGAATAACGGCCCATGAATAAAGCCTACTGCTAGACTAGGCCTCTTTCTACGTCGATTCCCTTATATCGACCTTGGTCAGCACCTAATCTCGTCCATTGTTTTGCCGCTGTATTTACATCATCATGGTCGACCCATCAAGCTTTTGGTTTATTGACTGACCGTCGTCCCATTCTAGGTCGCCAATCCGTGACTGCCCTAGTCCTCCAACCGTCCTACCACCTAACCAAAGGCCTCGCCCATCTCCAATCAATACTTTAGTCGTAAGATCTCACAGAATACGCGGAATTAACTGCACTATGAACCGTTTTGAATTATGTAAAAAATCATAACCATACTCGCACCGTGACAGACGCATTTTATAGGGAGGGTTCTACACTTTACTACGCAACTCTAAAACAACTGAATTTTACGGGGAAAAAAGTGTAGCTACCTGTTGTAAAGTAAAGAAGAATTCAGTATGCAAAGAGTTAGAATTCGATTACAACAAGATATACATATTATTCGAAGCACACGGAAGTTTAATGGTTCATAATAAAACTCTACAATTATAGATATTTATCTTACTAATCTTACTAATGTTATAAATACGAAAGTTCCTGAGCGTGTGTGTGTTAGTGAGAGGGTGTGTGTGTGTGTGAGGGTGTGTCTGACTGTGGGTCTGTCTGTGAACCGACTTGGATGCGGTTTCTTTAAATTTGAAAGCAGGGTTTATAGCGAGTGTTCGTTTATGAGATATTCTAATTTAAATTTAAAATGTCGAAATTCATTAAAAAAAAACAGTTTTGTATCTTGAAAATCGGTTTAGCCGTTTATGAGATATTCTAAGTTTAATATAAAACGTCGGTGGTTTATTAAATTTTGTTTTTTTTTTGTTATCAAAGTGTGTACTTATTCGAAGATTTTCCGAGACTTCTTTAATCAATACCTAATCATGCATGTAAGGATCTGGGCCTGGAACACTGTTGGACAATTTCCCAGGCACTGCAGCGACGAGTGGTCTCTTCACCCATCTAGAATGACTGAAGATGCCACTGGACGCTGTATAAATCATCTCATTACGTAGATGCAAAAATGCCTTTAATTGTGGGGGCCATCAATAATGTAAAAATATACCTTCACTACATTATAGTAAGAACTGGGGCCAGAATCTGTAACGCAATGGTGCCTCGATAGGCTCCATGTTGTAGACTTCAATTAGTAGTAAGTTCTGTTAATGTTTTTCTAGTACATTAAAGAATAATATTCTGATTCTAATGCAGCATTAGTTCGCTGGTTGTAGGAGAAAAACGAGGAAATTCCGGTTTTGTCCTTCTACTTCATATTCATTCTAATTTTCAATCACCATATCCTTCTGGTTATCTCTTCTTCTTGGTGAAAATGAGACAATATCGAATTTTACGGCTTCTTTGTCTTTGAAAGTTACTTACGTAAATTCAGTTTTGTTCATTCGTTAAATTAATAATTTTCTTCTTTCTATAAAGGTCACTGGGCGAAATCCGAACCGGTTTGTAAACGATTTCGTCGTTGGAGATTGGCGATCAATCATCTTCATAATCACTTTTCATCATCATTATCATCTTCATCAGCCTGTTAACAGCCACTGCTGAGTAAAGGCCCCTTCATGCTCAAACCACCTATCACGATCCTGCGCCAGACGCAACCAGCTTTCCGGCTACTTGGACCTTTACACTTTCATCTACGTTAAAAATAGCGCTTAAGAGGGCGTTAGAGCACCATTTTCCCATACAAACTTAGTTCCGGTTTAATTTCTAAACTACAGGCTGGATTTTGCTGAAACTTGGTTTATATCAGTAGATGACCAATACGAAGGTTTGCAAATAGTTTTTATAATAAAAAAAAGCCTGAAAGAAGTTAGAGCGATGCTTTTTTCGCGCCGAAAAAGGGGTTACTTTCAGCTGTTATTTACTTAAATTATTACACTGACTACTGGAGTCTAACTACCTTAGGAACATCAATAATGTGTTGTACTTGTCATAAAAAAAAAGATTTTTGAAATACCTAATAAAATGTACAAATAGCAGCTGAACTACGAAACATTTTGGGAAAATAGATCTATTACATTACAACTACTATTACAGTACAAAACTAGAATATGTCAAGGAGTACATCTCCCTAGGAAAGCAAATATCGTTCAGGACGAGTAACAATATTGAGGAGATAGAAAGAAGAATCAACAAAACCTGGAACAAATTTTGGAGCATGGCTGAGGTTCTGAAGAGCTCATTACCCATACACCTTAAACGGAAAGTCATAGACTCTTGTCTACTCCCTGCACTAGCATATGGTTGCCAAACTTGGAAATTTACAAATGAAGCCAAACAAAAACTCACAACATGTCAAAGAGCTATAGAAAGAAGCATATTAAAAATAAAACTAACACATAAAATAAACCGCAACAACATAAGAAAAAATACGAAGATTATAGATGTTATAGAACACACACACAAATTGAAATGGCAATGGGCAGGTCATATTGCTAGGATGCACGAAGACAAATGGACTAAAATAGCAACTCTGTGGAAAGGCCCAACAGGCAAAAGAAGAAGAGGAAGACCTACCGCTCGTTGGGTGGACGACATAGAAGAGGTGACCAAGAACTGGGTAAAAGATGCACAAGATAGAGACAACTGGAAGAAACTGGAGGAGGCCTATACCCTTACGGGGTCCTAATTTCATTATCTAATCTTTTTTAATTTTTTACTTTTACTTTAAATTTTTAACGTTGTTAGGAATAATAAAGGCTTTTTTATTTTTATTTTTTATTTTTATTTTTTTTACATTACAACTACAACTAGATACTCGCGAAAGGACACGAACACACTCATACAGCCGCATTGCCTCTCACTTTTCCCGCACCCCGTCTCGCTCTGGGTGAAACAGCTATAGAAAACAGTGTTTCACGCGCTTGGCCGTCACTGAGTTCCCACGGTCCTGAAGGGGACTCTTAATGTATTCCTTTAACAAATTCCTTCAAGCACTATGGCATTAATAGTCGTCGAATCAAGATCGAACACAAGTAGGTCATCTTAGAAAAATCAAACGCTAATGTCAAGCCTTGGCTAAATTTAATGTCAATGTCAATCTCAAGATAGTGTCTATTAATATTTTGACAGCTACTCAAGTTTGACATTAGCCAAGGCTTGACATTAGCATTAGACTTTTCTGAGTTCACCTACTTGAGATTGATCTCAAGTAGGTGATCTCAGACGACTATTAATAACACCCAAAGAAGCTCGTTTATACCTTCTCGCAATTTTATTGACATCAAAGAAATTACGAGCACCTCGCTAGAGAGAAAACAAAACAGAAAAGCACACAATTTTTGTTGTAAGTAAATGAGACGATCGCCCGCAAAAGAAGCTGAGAAATTATTCGACTCAACGCGGCGTGAAATGTTCACAATTTATCTCTAGAAATAACTTGGGACCAAACTTGACTGAGAAATAGCTAGTTGCACTAAAGGGTAGGGTTGAGTGCGAAGGCATTTTTCTCTTTCAGGAATGTCTTAATTTTACGTTTAGATACGTATAACATTACTCTGCTAGCAGTGGCGACTTATTATTGGCCTTTTGCCGTATTATTTTTATGCTAAACCTTTGTATCAGCAGTAAAATTTCCCAAAAAAAAAAACTTAATTGTATAAATCCTTTGTCCTACTGCTGAACACCGGCTTTGATCCTATTATCCTCTACTTTTTGCCCACCTGCAGCGTCCGCGTGGTCACTTCACCCATCTAGTGTGAGTGAAGGTGCCACTACTAAGGCCTTTGCATCTACTTAATGAGATGATTTATACAGTGTCCAGTGGCACCTTCACTCACACTACAGGGTGCATTCTAAGTCGGTAGCGAAACTTTAAGTAGGCTGTCTACTAATCAATACAAACAACTTGTACTAGGTGGCGAAAAAAATGGAGCGAAAAAAAAATCTGCTGCTTCATACATTTGGCGCAGTACTGAGTCGACCTTTTGTATGGAACAGCTGATATTTTTTATTTTCCATTTTTTTCGCCACCTTGTACAAGTTGTTTGTATTGATCAGTAGACAGCCTACTTAAAGTTCCGCTATCGACTTAGAGTGCACCCTGTAGATGGGTGAAGAGACCAGTCGGCGCTGCAGTGCCTGGAACATTGTTTTAGATGATGAAGGTGCCACTGGAGGCTGTATAAAGCACTCTGGACGCTCATAACGTGGATGCAAATGCCTAAGATGTTTGCGTTACATGCCAAAACACGCAACTATCGACGAGAAAGGAACAGTTTTCTTAAATACAAGATTCTGCCGAATATCAACGGCAGAATCATATCCGAGCACGTCTAACATGATTAAACATATTGAAACTTGACACCATTGTTCACTGAATCAGGTCAGCTATTGAAATAAGTCATGCGAGTCGGACTGCTATCGCCTTAAGAATTCCCTGTACAAGCGTCGGCGATGGCCAAGCGCGTGAAACACTGTTTTCTATAGCTGTTTCACCTAGAGCGAGACGGGGCGCGGGAAAAGTGAGAGGCAATGCGGCTGTATGAGTCTACGTGTGTTCGTGTCCTTTCGCGAGTATCTAGTTGTAGTTGTAATGTAACAGATCTATTTTCCCAAAATGTTTCGCAGTTCAGCTGCCATTTGTACATTTTATTTGGTATATCAAAAATATTTTCTTTTCTTACAAGTACAATACATTATTAAAGTTCCCAAGGTAGTTGACTCCAATAGACAGTGTAATAATGTAAGTGAAAGTAACCCCTTTTTCGGCGCGAAAAACGCATCGCTCTAATTCCTTTCAGGCTATATTTTTTTATTATATATTTGCAAACCTCTGTATTGGTCATCTACTAATATAAACCAAGTTTCAGCAAAATCCAACCTGTAGTTTAGAAATTAAACCTGAACTACGTTTGTATGGGAAAATGGTGCTATAGCGCGTGTAGCAGTACAGACAAATCTGTTGAAAAATCGATTGCTGTCTCTCGTGCGCATTTGGCGGATCATGTGTCTTAGTGCCTTGTGCACTTAAAGAACAAAGGTTTTACGTTTCTCCATTCCACTTGTAATTAAGTAATACGTCTGAAGTAGTCTTGAACAGCTTTTATAAATCCCTATCTAGCTTGGTTGGAAGTAACAATGAAACTTGATTAGTGAAAAGTTTGAATTGCTAAGAAGAAGGTAATAGAAGTTAATATAACTTCTGTTTTTGCTTCTGCACAATAAAATTATCTTTTGCTTTCCAAAGTTTAGAAATATCTTAAAATAAAGCTCAGCCTAAGGCGATTCTTGGTTAACTTAATTTGGCAGCTGCAAAACTTTAAGTCCTGGAGACAATACAATTTTCGGCGTATTTTTAGCGAAATATGCTATGTCCTAGGCACTGCAGCGCTGAATGGTCTCTTCACCCATCTAGTGTGAGTGCAAAGGCTTTTTTTCTTTAGCGAAAATTATTATTGAATGGCCCCAAATGGCCCTGTAAACCTGGGGTGCACGGTCAGAGATTCGGTAACAGTTTCGTTTACTCTATTACTTTTGTTTTGCAAAGTAAAGTCGTTTGTCTAACGCACCGTCAATATCCAACTTTAACGAGATGACGGCGCCGAAGTAGCGGTAGGTACCTTTTTACTGTTTTTCACTGCTAAACTGAGCAATTTTTGTTCAAATATTTTTAGTTCAACAGCAGACCAACAATAATCAAGCCAATTTGTTTTTCTGGTCGACAAACCGAAAAACAAATCAGCTTGTGTAGAATAATTAAAACAATACTATTTTATTGTCGTGAAACAAAAATAGCTAAACAAAAATTGCTCAGTTTAGTTACAATATTTGAATTAAAAAAACGTGAACATGAGGGCTTTTCCGAAACGCTACTTTAATACTCAAAATAACTACAAATTTTAAAATACCGCTTTAGCTTCAAATAAGCATATCTCATAAACGTCTGAAGCTGATTTTAAAAAACAGCTCATTTTGATAAAACATATCTCAAAACACTCGCTAAAAAACCAGCTTTCAAAGAAAAAATACCGCATCCAAATTGTTTCACGCGTTTAAGCGCTACGGTGCCAAGGACACACAGACAGATACACTCACTCACACACACATAGCTGTCAAACTTATAACACACCACTTTTTGGATCGGAGGTTAAGAAACTAGTTAAAAATACTTCAAAACTACATGGTCTATCAAAGCCAGAAATATTAATTGCATACAGTATCCGATCAATCATCCAGTATCGATTAATGGATCTTGTAATGAACCCGGGATTGTGACAAGGAGTATATTTTCACCGAAATTTTAACCATCGAGCTTTAAAGCCCTATATGTCCGTGATAAGGGATAAAATTAAGTCATCATCATTATCTACATAGCCACTAGCGGAAATGTCACAAGAATGCTGTATAATGTGCAAAAAACAACTTTGATTTATGCGCTTATAAAAGTAAGATGAACCCATACATTTACAATTTCAAAGTCGAAAAAATCTAACTTTAAACCGCGACTGGGCCAAATAAAAAAAATCCCAGACTCAGCGAAGTCTAGGTACTCTATCAGCCTATCAACACCCAGCCTTGTACGAAAAAATATCTCGATTGGTTACCAGCTCTTAACCTATATGTACACAGGACCGCACGTCAGATATGTACACTTTTGTTGTATAGTCGCCCGTAACGTAACGGAGTAGAGTGCTAGCGTGTAAGCCTCAACGTGCTGTCGTGTGTACTCAGTGTGTGGCAGGCAACAGATGAAATAAACCTTTTATATCGATTTAACGGTTTCACTCGGTTTCGTTTTCGATTTTTCGGTTTATCGATATAAAAATGGGCAATGCTTACGAAAGTTTAAGTTTAAGATAAACTTGTATAAATAAAACCAAATGCAATGAAAATAGTTCTGAAAGGTGCCGGAATGCGGTTTTCTCGTCAAATTGCTTTCGGTTTCAATGAGAATGTAAACTCTTTTCCCTTTCGTTCGGCAACCGGTTTGGCGACACCCGCCTTGTAGGCTACTATTTTATTTGCTTCGAATGACTTCTTATTTTTGAACTAGCGAGCGAAGCGAGAGAAATTCTCCGAGTCTACTGGAACGGTGTACAATCCGGCGTTTGTATGTTTGTATGAGAATTTTTAAGTTCGAACATGAGCCAAATCGGTCGAGGGTTTGCCGAGATATGGGGTCGCGAGTTCATAGTTCGGGGCGAACCACTAATATATGAAATTGAAAGGGTTTAATAGGTTTACACAAGCACTAAGTTGAGTAAATACTGTCATCTCAGTCTATCCCGACCACGAGCCCTGCAAACTTTGGCAAATATGTAAAAACCAAACAAAAAGTGTGTTAAATCCGATAAAAGTGTACTTTAGGGTTTTTTTTTAAATAAGGGAAAGCTCATTGAAAGGCCGACCCATACAGTCGGAATTCCGTTTGGGAATCAATTTAAAAATTTCGAAGGCAGTAGCATTTTTATACAAAAGCAAGGACATTAGTTTTTTTTTAACGGAAAACCACTGTACCTCAGGCTTTAGCATCTAGGACAGATATCCGACTGTATGTGGCCAGCCTCACTGATTAATCCAGGTTTGCACTCTGTTATACGCCTACCCAAATTCAAAAACCTTGTAATTGAAGATACAGGGTAATTTTTAAATAGCTTTATTCTTGGGGAGCGCTGAAATTCCGAAAAGCGCTGAAATGGTACAAATGCAAACTTGTAAAGTATAAGAAACGTTCAATAAATAAATAGTTTCGAGCTTTTCGAAAAGTTGTAGAACAAAAGTTGTTGGAAATCACATTTAGAAGGTGACGTGTTTCAGGAATAAAGCTATTTAAAACTTGCCCTGTACACAGGTAGAACACAAAAACTCCACCGAGCGCAAATAAAAGGTTAATCAAAACCCATTCCAGTGGCACCGTAATAAGGTTTAGAGCCCTCTACTCCACCCTCATAAACATTGCTTCAGCACAAAGAAGAAAATGAACTGAAGCCAAAGAAGTAAAATATGATTTTTCCGCTTCCACGATACACAAAAGGAGCAAAAAATTGCTGAAAAAAAGCGTTCACGGAATGGAACGGCACAGACATTAATACGGCAGAAGTCAATTGATTTCTTTATAAACTTTAAATTGCAATATTGTTCGTTTAATTTTCTAGATAGCCAAATTTTTCATTTCTGAGTTTTTAGAGCCTATTCTGAAGGATCTTTAGTTGGGTTGGGATCCTTTAGAATAGGCTCTAATAAACTCAAAAAACCTTTTGTTTCATTCTCAAAAATTGAGTTGCTCGGTCTTTCTGTTTCTTGGTTAAACTAACTTCGCAGTTCGGAAAACACAATGACCCTCGTAACAAAACAAATAAGCGCTTTGTACATTTTCCGTAGCGATTTTTTTTATTAAGTATATTTTATTTTATATCGTTGATAGAAAACCGATAAATGAATTATGGGGGCCGTTTCAAAAAGGGCTCTCTAACTAATCCTCGAAATGTATGAACTATTTCAGAAAGCTTACCGCGCTGTTTACTTCTTCGAACTTATAGAAACTCTGGTCTATAGAAGTGATGAGGTATTATGCTACCCCTTCGGTATGAGTTTGGTTCATACCACAAACCTCTTTGCAACAATGCAAATGAACAATTTCATTCGTTAAACATAGGTGAATGGTTATACAGGGTGTTAAAAGACCGCCAACAAAGCGGGAAACCACGTATTGTCCTCATCATAAGAAAAATTTTTGCCCAAGGAACTATGCCTGGGAAATCAACGGTTTCCGAGATAATGAGGTTCAAAGTAGGACTTTTTAAAACTTTTTTTTTGCAAAAATGTATTCAGTGTCCCAGTTCTTAACATACCTTCTCAAGAAGCCATATCAAAATTATGAATATTTCTTACAAAAACAACGTTAAAATTGCAACCCGCAATGTATTCTAAATATCAGCACTTCAAGCTTAAGTAACATAAATTTATGCCTACGCTTGCGCAATATGACTTCTGTGCGTTACACGTCCATTGCGTGATAAAATATTTTTCAAAATTATAACCTAAAAAACCAAAATCATTTCCCAGCAATAATTTATCGAAAAAGTACTATGTTTTGGTGTCTAGTATGCGTGGCTTTCGGGTCTGTTGGCGGTCTTTTAACACCTTGTAGATGTTAGTAGATGATTCATGCAGCGGCGTGCAGTGACACCGCTACTCATACTAGATGAGTGAATTAAGCCCTCTTAGTAATCAGAAGTGAAGAAGGGCGGAACAAACTCTAACCCTACCTTTCCCAGGTTATAGCCAGCATTAGCGGATTTAGAGGCTAAGGGTGGTATTCATGAACGATACTTAAACTCAGTTCAAACTAGAACGTTACTTAAACTCTGTTTAAACTCAGTTCAAACTAGAAAGCTCCTTGAACTCTGTTTAAACTCAGTTTACGTAGAGTTTAGTAGTGTCGACTGCCGATAAAACAGTGCATGATTTGATTTGAATATCCCTCCCTTCATATCAAAACATGCACTGCTTTATCGACAGTCTGAACTCTGTTTAAACTGAGTTTAAGTAGCGTTCTAGAATACCACCCTAAGGGTCCCAGAACGCAGAAGTCGATCCCAGAACGCCGCCCTAGGCGGGCATAAAGAGTAGCCAAAAGCATACCAATATGTGTAAACTTTTTTTTTTACTTTATCCTGACAAAACCTACCCTCATTGGGTTCAAGCCCCTCCCAAATCAAAATCCTGGATCCGCCACTGATAGCTGTTACTCTCGATAGTTAGACCCACTGAACTGAGCCCTTAAGAGGGTGTTAGAGCACCATTTTCCCATACAAACGTAGTTCCGGTTTAATTTCTAAACTACTGGCTGGATTTTACTGAAACTTGGTTTATATCACTAGATGACCAATACGGAGGTTTGCAAATAGTTTTTATGATAAGAAAAATAGCCTGAAAGAAATAACAGCGATGCGTTTTTCGCGCCGAAAAAGGGGTTACTTTCAGCTGTTATTTAGTTACATTATAACACTGTCTATTGGAGTCTAACTACCTTGGGAACATCAATAATGTGTTGTACTTGACAGTTTTTTTTTTTAAATACCTCGTAGCTGAACTACGAAAAAAATTGGGAAAATAGATCTATTACATTACAACTACAACTACAGGGTGCACTCTAAGTCGATAGCGAAACTTTAAGTAGGCTATCTACTGATCAATACAAACAACTTGTACTAGGTGGCGAAAAAAATGGAGCAAAAAAAATATCAGTGTTCCATACAAAAGGTCGACTCAGTACTGCGCCAAATGTATGAAACAGCTGATATTTTTTTCGCTCATATTTTTTCGCCACCTAGTTCAAGTTGTTTGTATTGATCAGTAGAAAGCCTGCTTAAAGTTCCGCTATCGACTTAGAGTGCACCCTGTAGTTACTCGCGAAAGGACACGAACACACGTAGACTCATATAGCCGCATTGCCTCTCACTTTTCCCGCGCCCCGTCTCGCTCTGGGTGAAACAGCTATAGAAAACAGCGTCCCACGGTCCTGAAGGGGACTCTTAATAAAGAGGTGTACTGTGTAGGAAACCTAATAACCTAGGTACCTCTAGATCGAAAGGAAGCGTTCTTGGCCTAGTTTCGGGCGTGGATTGTGACGAAACCCGCGCGTGGGCCCGCGCCCGGCACAGCTTTGGAGGGTATGAAAGGTGCACCCATTTATTGACATAATAATATCAACTCTTTCCAAGTCTATTGCCATAATAATAACAAGATACACTCAAAAGACAAGATTATCAGCAAATGACTTTGATTACAAACCATCAGAGAAAGGCTTCCCAGCGTGAGACCACAGATTAGAGGCGTATAATCCTGGGGCCATAGCCTGTAACGCAATGGCGTATCGATGGCGTCCCAGTAGAAGGACAAAACAGGGATTCCTCGTTTTTCACCTACAACCTGGCTGGCTGGTTTCCGGCAGGACTGACCAAACTGCGCATTACACAAGTCCTTTACAGTCTTTGGCGGATAGCGGATTCATGAACGAATATTGCCTGGTCGGGCGTTACGGGAAAGCCTACTCCATCTAAACCGTGACGCAGGAACTGAAGCGCCCGAGTGGTCACTTAACACATCTAGTGTGAGTGAAGGTGCCACTGGACGCTGCATAAATCATCTCATTACCTAGGCTTGGGATTTTAGGATAATTGAACGAGCGAGCGGACGAGCGAAGTTCTCCGAGTCTACTGGAACAATCCGGCGTTTGTATGTATGTAGGTATGTTTGTATGTATGTTTGTATGTTTATATGTATGAATGTTCGTTCGACGATAACTTGAGTAAATTTGGTCGGATCGTTATGAAATTTGGTAGGCGGGTAAATGAAATTAAAAGAATTTTTAAATTCGAACATGAGCCAAATCGGTCGAGGGGTTGCCGAGATATCGGGTTGTTAAGTTTATATGGGGTCGCGAGTTCACAGTTCGGGGCGGACGACTAGTTAAAAAAAGTTAAAATTAATACAATCATTCTATTGAGATCTCTTGGATCGTAATGGAATTTATTATGTTGCAACAATGGCACAGCGGTTGCAACAGAAGTTTCGATACGTCACTGGTTTGTGATATCGGTAAGTGAACGGTGCAGTACTCAAGGATGTTAATCCGAAACGTGCTCCAATGATTGTTGCAGCCTCCCACGCTGTTTTACATAGAAAATTGCCATAACTCATTTGCGTTTCTAGCCCGCTCAATGTGGGCCAATTACTTACCAATTACTTAACTGCAAGAAATAATGCATAAGAGCCTTCTATTTTGTAAGAGGTGCATGATAGGAGGCTCCCCGAACGACGTACCTTCTGAGCCTGTACGTCTGGCGCAACCTGGGCAACAATCAGCGAATCCCTGACGCTGATTGGCAAATCTTATCACCACGATGGCAAACCATAGTCCAGCCCTAGAGCCTGCTCTGAGCGTAGTCTCTAACAACATCGAGGGTTTCTCTCAGGATAAGTCAGAGATCCTTTCTGACTTACACCGTACAACACATTGTGACATAATGCGCGTCCAAGAAACCCATAGAGGCGAAACTCAGAGCCGGCCACACATTCCTGGACTCACGCTTATCGCCGATATATCGATACGCTAAGAAGAAGAATTACGTAAGAATTAATGCGCAACACTAAGTATTGATTCCTTCAAAATTAAATGTAATAGGCAGAAGGAGAGGACCTAAATATATAAATACCTAAAACTATCAAGGCTTGACAACTTTACTTACACGAGCTCATTGTTTCGTTTGGCAGCTTCAAATCAACGGATATGCTTACGGGGCAATTTTTAAACAGCTTTATTCCTGAAATACCTGCGTAGCTACCACGGGTGCGAAAAAGCTGTGTCGGACGTCTGTCGGACGTCTGTCATGTATCCTAGTCCTAATACTATAGTATTAAGGTTGTTTATCCAACTTATCACTTTCAGCGACATTGACAATAAGCACTCGTGGCTCGTGGTAGCTGCTCTGAAACTTCTAAATGTGATTTCTAACAACTTTTGTTTTACAAACTTGCTAAGCGAACAGAACTTAGACCTACTTATACATACTTAGGGTGGCATTAATAGTCGTCATCTCAAGCTCGAACTCAAGTAGGTGATCTAAGAAGTGTCAACGGTCTATCAAAGCTAGTGCCTGATGCGGACAACTACTCAAGCTCTAGCTTGAGAGGGTGGCAGAGCTTGAGATGTCACTATTAATACCACCCTAAGGGTGGTATACTAGAACGATACTTAAACTGAGTTTAAACAGAGTTCCGACTGTCGATAAAACAGTGACAGGGGTGCCATGTCAGATGATCTCCTCGCGATGCACCCTGGAAACGCAAAGTCGGCACAAGCGTGCTGATGGCGGCTAACGATCTGACACCCTTCTCTACCAAACCCAGGTAGTTAAGGTTATAGCAGGAACTACGGGTCCGGCTTGTTCGGAGCTGGGTACCACGGGGTAAGGGCGGCCCGCACCGATTCGTCGGGGCCTTTACATTGAGGATGGACTCGTGGTGGCTCGTTGGTTAGTTGCAGGGGAAGGACATGTCCGTCTGCTCAGTATGTCTTATGACGTGTCTGTGCGTCCTTCTCCGCGCGCAACTAGTATCTGATTTCACCGGTCTAAGGCGAAGGGCCCCGAGGTGGTCAGATGCGGGGGTTTGAAAGTCCCTTATAGCCGAACAATGCACTTGGTTTAGTACATGGTGACGCATTTCCGGGACTTGTTCCGACAAATAAGTAGAGATGATAGCTGGATCACTTCTCCAGGAACCCTGCTGCTAGTCAAGGGCAGACGAGCAATAGCGAATCGGGAAGTGAGCGAGCCTTACAGCTCCGGTGCTTGCCAGGAGAGCAAGTAGCCTGCTTATCGGGTGTCCCGAGCGGGGATTGAACCGTTAGCAGTTTTACGAATTGCGAGTTGTGAGCAGACTCGCTGCTCCGGCACCTTCCTGGACAGAAGGTAGTGGAAAGTGGAAACATGCATCCACGAGCCACTCGCAGAGTACCGAAGCACTAGCTAAGGCGGCAAGACCTACCGCACATAGGTCCCGGCACTCGGTTTCGATCGTTTGTTGGACTTAGTGTGCCCTTTTCATGACCTAAGCTGTCGGTAAAAGGGCCACTATAATAAAAAAAAAAAAAAAGGTAGTCTGGAGAGGGAAGTGTCGATAAAACAGTGCATGTTTTGATATGAAGGGAGGGATATTCAAATCAAAACAAGCACTGTTTTATCGACAGTCGACACTACTAAACTCTACTTGAACGGAGTTTAAACAGAGTTCAAGTCTCGTACTATTTTGAACTGAGTTTAAACAGAGTTCAAGTAGCGTTCCAGTTTGAACTGAGTTTAAGTATCGTTCTAGAATACCACCCTAAGTTTACTTCACATCCTACCGAATGAATCAACATAACTTAACCCTATGCAATCAATCGTGGCCCACAAGACCTTAATGGGTTACAAATGACGACCCATAATCATCGCGCAGTCATCGAATCGTGTCAAATGATGGAAGGTCGTTCTAAGCAATAATGATATACGTAATGTTTATGTCTTTGCAAAATACCTACATAAATTGTGAGCATGCCGAGTTAAGGCGCCGTGCATAGCCCGCGCGCAAAGAAAACTGTACAAAATCGATTCCTGTATCAAAAACAGTAATAGGCGAAGCAAATTAAATTAAAAAAAGCGTTTTGAGGAATTAATTTCCAGAAAGCTGGATATCATTTTAATACCTTCATTTGGTCCTAAATGCGTGTAATCTGAGTTTGCACGGTCCCAGGAGATGAGCTCAACTTTTGGGGACAAAAAAAACCGCGACAGGGTATAGCAGGCTAAGGGAACAATATTGGCCCACGAAAGCGATCTGGCTGTTTTTTATGGTGGTGCACCGGTTTAAGCCAAGGTTACTATGGGCCAAAAATCAGCCCTCGATCCTCTTTTGTTTTAGAGATATTTGACATAATACGAAATCATCAAGGTATTTTTTAAACTAATATTTTAGGTAATCCACGCAACCTAGAATAACCAAATAAAATCACGATGAATGAGGATAAAATAAACTATTAAATGTATATTTTTACGGAGGGCCGTTCTATTAAACTTCAATCAAAAAACATAGTTATTTTGTTTTAGTACATTTTTTTGACGTTGAAAAAAAATTGGCGGCGCTCTTTTTACAGCGAAAATATCTTGCAATCTTTTATGGATACCAATATGAAACTGGCTGTGTTAGATAGCTCTCATCTAATAGTGTTTGATATGTTTACTTTTACGATTCGTTTTGTGTATCTGATACAGGAGTCGATTTTGTGCATTTTTCTTTGCGCGCGGGCTAATTCACTATGCCCGGCGCCTTAATATTTATGAAGATAGTTATACTGCGTATGATTGTCTGATGAATCAGTTTAATGGGTTGTTAAATGCAATAATGATTACCGTCTTACAAGAATTTGAATGAAATAATACAAAATCAACAAAAAATTACAAGGTACCGACTTTACTGGGGGGTTACCCTTGACGCTATTGCGGTCAAATTGAAAAAAGTTTTAATATTAATTTCTCTTTGAATTCGCATAGTAATGTTTATTCAAAGTTAAGGCTGTTTTATTCAATAAAAACACAAAATGCGTCTTAATTTGTAAAATATTTAAATTTGTAAATTGCGCCATCTTGCGGCCGTATTGGAAAAATGCGTCAAGGGTAGAGAGGCAGGTTTGCTTTAGCTATTGCACTGATTCCGAGTAATTTGCTGCTGTCCGTTGAGGAGTTTCGTTCTCCATCACCGAAGTTCTTCATCAGATCATCACTTGGGAATATACCCTTTCAAACAAAAAAATAATGATCAAAAACGGTTCACTTAGAAAAAAGTTCTGAGGGTCTACCGGCTAAGACGAAGCCGATTACCATTGGCGAAAATCGAAGTTCGATTTATGAAAAATGTACTGCCACCCAGTTCATTTTACTGCCACCCAGTTATTTTTTTCATAAATCGAACTTTGATTTTCGCCAATCGGCTTCGTTTTAGCCGGTAGACCACCTGAAGTAACAAATCAAAATTAAAAATACTCTTGGAATTGAGTACCTTCTCCTTTATTGAAATCAGTAAAAAATATTAGATCAAATAAAAAAAAATTCTAAAAATATAATTTTTCTAGTGGATTATACCAAAAACCAATTTGTTAGGTAGTATCTTAATAAAAATAGTAGTTGGCTGGTCACCTTTAGCGATGACTAAAGAAAATAGGTAGGCCAAAATCTCTTAAGTTCTTGCTTGCCTCTAAGGAAAAGAGAAAGAAGGAAATAAAGAGAAAGTAAGAATAAAATGAGGAAAAAGGGAAGAAAAAATAGGTAAAAAAACTTTTTATGTTAAACATACATTGCAATGTTTAAGATAAATGTACTAAAAACCAAAAAATAATAAAATAGATACAGTCGTGGGAATTATAAACATATGCATAGACTAGACTAAAATAAAACCGTGGGGCACGTCAATTGTCTACAATCGTTGATTAAAATGTTTGTTTTGTAATGTTACACTATAATTAGGCAGTTGACGTGCCCCACGGTTTTATTTTAGTCTAGTCTATGCATATGTTTATAATTCCCACGACTGTATCTATTTTATTATTTTTTGGTTTTTAGTACATTTATCTTAAACATTGCAATGTATGTTTAACATAAAACCGTTTAACTTAAAAAGTTTTTTTACCTATTTTTATTTTCTAGTTTCAGTTTTTATTTCGCATTCTGTTTAATTCATATAGTACATTGTATTATACTGGTTGAGCACTTTCATTTGATACCCATATTGATGGGATCGATAAAACGTACGTTATCCGCCATTTTGTAGCGGCCGCCATCTTGTATTTCAATTTTTTATAGTATATTGTATTTTGCTTGTTGAGCCCTTTCATTTGATACCCATATTGATGGGATTGATAAAACCTACGTTATCCGCCATTTTGTAGCGGCCGCCATCTTGGATTTCAATTTTTTATAGGATATTGTATTCTGCTTGTTGAGCCCTTTCATTTGATACCCATATTGATGGGATTGATAAAACCTACGTTATCCGCCATTTTGTAGCGGCCGCCATCTTGGATTTATAATGATAATGAATAAACATAATTGTATTGTCACCAAAATCCAAAGTGTATACAAAATTTCAGATTAATCGGTTGACAGGAAGAGGGTGAAATTTGAATTACTAAATTTGACCCAAGAAAGAATAAAGAATAAAAAAAACGGGGTGAGCTAAATAAAACCGTTTAAAAACAGAGAGAACTTTAGTACTTTAGTACAGCCCCTAAAATGTCATGAAAGCAAATAGTGTAACAGGAAAGTGGCCAATAAACCATGCCTCACAGAAACATGCTAGTTTTACGTCGAAATTACGCGAAAAGTTGAGAACTTACACACAATGAATGCATAAAAGTTGAATGTCCATTCTGAAGCGATGTTCCACGGAGGTCAACACTCATTTATTTCTGAAAATATTAGAATAAAGAACCGAAAGAAATCATTCAGGCACTGTATCCATTATTTACGGTAGGCGTATTTCTTTAACCGTATTGAATTCGTCCCCTCGTCGTGACCAAATCAATACGGTCATGGAAATTAGTTTATGTCCCGTGAGCACCGAACTAAATCCCTTAGAATCCGCATTACGTACAAAATCACTAATATTCTAATAGTACTAATAGCACTAATAGTAGTCTAATATTCTAATGTCAACCTTATTGCAATATTGTAGGTACAGTTTAACTTAAATTGCATAGACCACGAGCAAATAAGTACCCATAGAAAATTTGGGCATCTAATTTCCAGACACATTTTAGAGTTATTGTACTATGTAGTTTTAACCTTCATCGAAGCCCGTGAGCGTATCGATTTCGCCGATTCTTATGTAGTTTTATTTGGCCAGTCTTTAACAATAATGTTTATCTTTTTTTAAACCTTGGATCGGAGTATACTGTAGGCAATGTAAAGTACACACACACAATATACCCGTGGGTGGTAAGTGGAATTTATAGCCTTTGTACATTAAATCCTTTTGCAGTTTCAGAGAATATTATGCTGACAAAAAAATATGACTGCAGTGCCTCTGGGGCAGTATTTCAATGAAATATTATGACTTTGAAATAGTTATAAAGTCCTCCCGTGCGCGAGCTGTACTGTACATGTACAGACTATACATCAGCGCTATTATGTGAAGAGGGAATTTACGTGTGTTTGTTGTGGCTGGGTGGACTGGTTTGTAAGTGCAAATTGTACTTGACTTTTGCGACTCTATTTTGTATCGGTTTCGACTTAAGACGTTGTAATATACAGTCAACGACGGGTATAGCTACCCCATGGTTACTTAGTAGATCTTATTGCTCGTCCAATAAGAGCATACCTACATGAAACAAAAAATGGTATCTACCGGTATCACTGACATGGTTGAGATACTAATCAATCAATTTGGCATAAGTACCTAATGTTAGAAAACATAATCAGATGAACTAAATCGGTTAGACTCCGCTGGCTCGGCCACGTCGAGAGAATGGGAGAAGATCGGGCTGCGAAGAGAGCATAAATATGAGAGACGTCCCGCAGAGCGTCGGTCGGTCGGACGTCCCAAATATCGCGATGCGGTAGAAAGAGACCTCCAGGGCCCTTAGCCTGTAACGCAATGGTGCCAAAATGGGCTCTCGGTTGACGTTTTCAATTACGATTTTTTAATGCTGTCGGTCCAGTGTCCGTCCTTTTAATGTTTTTGTTTCTAGAGGATTAGGTCGCTGGTTGTAGGAGAACTACGAAAAAATCCCGGTTTTCTCCTTCTACCTGGGACGCCATTGATACGCCATTGTGTTACAGGCTAAGGCCCCAGGCGAGCGCGCGCTGCATCATGTTAAAGTAACTCGCGCATGGAGCACGCAACAGAGCTAAAAAATACGCGAGCGACTTTTTGTGCAGTTTTTGACATTTAGACGCACCATATAAGTATAACAATGACTCCCGAGGCCGCGACTTATTCGTCAATTTGCAATTTTTCTTAATAATCCTATACCAAGACCTATTTTGCCACTGAATTTTAAATATGATGAAATGGCAATGATTTCGGTCACGCTTAAGCTCATGCTCGCATTTGCGACTCAAAGGCCCGGTTTCTGAATTGAGAATTTCACTAACCAAATGCTTAAGTATCGTTCTGTCTCTGCAGATGTCACACAAGAGAATGTGACAGAACGATACTTAAGCATTTGGTTAGTGAAATTCTCAATTCAGAAACCGGGCCAAAGCGCGCGACATACTCGTACTACTGCTACTGAAATAATGTACCTACCTACCTATGCTTGTAGTAATTTAACGTAGAATAAACTCTAGACACAAACATAATATTTCACATCTAGACATCAATAAGCCAATGTGTCACATTGGATCGCCCTTGCTTGTCGCGCATCTACAAATTATATCGCCTTTGTGTCTGCCTCCAATGTTTATTTTATCGAAAGTTCAATACTACTAATACTAAAGCAAAGAAAGGCGTATTTTACTTTTCAATAATACAAAAAAAAAAGTTACATTAGCGATATTATTTATTTTAAAAAACACAGAATTAATCCACCATATGCGTTGCGACTTGCGATTTAGAATGGGTGAAATTTAGAATAACAACTTTTTTTTCTTTTATCTTTATTTCTACTAAAATAAAAAATAAAAATTACCCGACATTTTTCAAATTAATAAAAAACGCATCCAAATCGGTTCACCCGTTTAAGAGCTACGGTGCCAAAGACAGAAACGCAGACAAACACACAGCCAGACACACAGTGCAGCGGTCAAACTTATAACACCCCTATTTTTGTATCAGGGGTAAAATAGGTTAAATAGGATGTTTATTGTATTCAATGAATAAATTTTCCGTCAAAAATATCGAAATTCTAAGTGATGGTGAGTTAGTGGATATGTTACCGGCCAAACCCGATTTCAGGATAAACTAGTTTCGCCTAGGCCAAACCAGTCTAACCTAAGCTCGTATGGACAAACTGGTATAGCCGAAGCTCGTATGGATAAACCGGTATTTCTCAGGCCAAACTAGTCTAGCCGAAGCTCGTATGGATAAACCGGTATTTCTCAGGCCAAACTAGTCTAGCCGAAGCCTCGTATGGAGGAACCTGTTTAGCCTAGGTCAATCTAGTCCCAGACAGACTACCACAGACAGACAAACAGACGCGGAAAGCGACTTTGTTTTATACTATGCAGAGATTAATTAATAAATAGGCGTATTACAAATGCGTCGAGCAGGCCTAGCACAAAAATAGATAGGCCATTTCTATGGGTTTATATCTATCTCACTCTTTTGATCTACACTACATAAATCCATAGATATGGCCAGGGGGTTACCCTTGACGCCATTGCGTTCATATTTACAAAGTTTTAAAATTAATTTCTCTTTTACATCGCATAGTTCCTTTGATTTTATATACTTCGTAATGTTTATTCAAAGTTAATACTATTTTGTATAACACCAATATAAAATGAGTCTTAATTCGTGAAATACTAAATTTTGTAAATTCCGCTACATTGAAAAATAAAGGAAATGGAAAACCGCGAAAAGAGAATTTTCTTTTAGTCTTTTAAATGGTCCGCGTGTAACACGTCTTTTGTCCTCGATATTGTGATGGCACAGTATTGGCATAGAGCTGTTGTTTGTCTCCATAGAAACGGCCAAAACGCGTTTATAGATAGGTAGGGCGGTTGTCCACCACAACGTCAACGTCAATGTCTAAGAGATCGATATTATTCCGGATATAATTATGTTTTGTGGGTTGACGTGACGTGACGTTACATGCTGTGGACAAGCGGCCGTAGTATACAAGGCATTACAAAAGATCCTAATAATTTTTACAGGGTAATAGTACCCGGTGATACGGATCACAACCAAAATTTTATTTGCCCTATGGCATTCCTTTGATTTATAAATTAATAAAATGTGAACGCTGTGGTGTTGACATTTTATTAAAAGAACGCTGTGGCGTTCACATTTTTCTAAAAGAATGCTGTGGCGTTCACATTTTATTAAAAGAATGCTGTGGCGTTCACATTCTTTTTATTAAAAGCATTAAAAGAAGAAAATTAATAAGTCACTTTTGCAACAAAGAAACAATTATCTTTTCGCTAGTCAGCTTTACTAATCTTAACCCACAACCAGGGCACTACCGAGTTACGTTCTGCGCTATACCTATACTGTGGTGAGGGCGGGAGGCCTGAATTCGCCCTTTTATATTTCTCTCTTTGGCCGTGAATTTCGCAAACGATGGGTTCAGGAAATGGAGCATCCCTTTTTAATTTCGGGATTTCCTTCACCTGCGTGCCATATTGATTCGGCTATTAAAAATGTTTTATTATAATATTTATAATAAATAAAACTTCTGCTCAATTTTGAACCTTTTGAAAAGTTTTACATAAGTACTTATTTTTATTGATGTCAATTATTAAATTGGCATCAATAAAAGAGCCTATTACTAAATATGTAAAAAAGAAAAGATTGAACATTTCAATACGAGCTATTTTCCCGCAAATACCTGTTTTGAAAAGTCAAGGCAAACAAGTTTTGACTTGGAATTTTGTAGCGAATAGAAGCGCAATTCTTCGCTAGGTGTAATACTGTGTAGAATTGTAGATATTGTACACACGACAGCACGTCGACCCTTACACGCTTGCACGCTACTCGGTTACGTTACGGGCGAGTTTACAAAAAAAGTGTAGTTGAACGCACGATGAATGCATATTTTTTGCACAACATCGAGGTAAAAAGATTTTCCGCCATTTTCAAGGCAAATATCACTCGTGATTGGAGATTTTTTCGACTATTAGTGAAACTTTCCCCTCGAATACGAAAAAACAATTTTCTTCAGCCATTCGCCTGATTATAAATACCAACATTTCATCCCCATAAATCAAATGCGCAACCTTAAACGGGCATCCAATTGAATATGACCGAAAGGCGCTTCGAATTTCGAACAAAACGCGGTTTTGCGGTCCCATAATACATAGCATCAAACAGAAAGACTACTAGTTTTTTTTTCAAAATTAAGGTTATAAAATAAGAATTGTTTTTTTAAGTTTTTTTTTACAGATATGTCATCCTATTGACCAGTAAGTAGGTTACACCCTGCAAAAAGAGTTGGGACCTTTTGTAACACATTGTATATTAGCAGGCAATCAACTCCATGAAAAACACTTCAAACTCGTTAACCAGTCATTCAACAATCTTGCAAAGGTAGGTAGGTTCGCAACGAGTTCGCGTTCAAGTTCGCCGCGAGTGGGCAGCGAGTTCGCCGCAAATTCTCGACGTGCGATCCGCGTTTTCAAAACTCAGTAACAAAATGACAAAACGCAGGAAACGAAAGCGAAAACAGATACGAAGAATATGGGAGTATCCCTCATCTAGTAACCGACTGGAAAATAACTATTATTATGTGCTGTTCCGCAAACGAGTTAAAAGTAATTCAACAAAATTGCGGTCCTACCTGCGAATGACAAGTTGTTGGGTCTGATACAAAATGATTTGGGATAATGAGGACACACACCTTAGGTTATTAAAAGGCCGTCGAACGCGAGTGTACAAAATGGTGACGACGCTGGGCACTTGCAGCTTGAACTCGCCGCGCATTCGCTTCGCTTTCAACTCGCCAGTGTTACAAGGGAGGGTCTTCTGTACCCACCTATCATTGCAGTTGCGGCCGCCATCAGGAAACGGTTAAGTGAAATTTGGCGCGTTTTTACCTGACCGCAACATTTGTCATGGCGGACGAAGTTCGCGGCGGCGGATGATCTGTCACCCTGATAAACGACCTCTGCTAATGCGACCTCTTTTCACGAAGTTTCTTCTTCAGTGTACTACCTACCTACTGGCTGGCGAGTATAGTATTTCTCGATCATTCTGACAGCGCCAGCTGGCGTTTTTTGCGCGCGAAAAGACTGAACTTCTGAGCTTTTAGACTTCCGTACCTAAAGGATTTGTTGCATAGTGTTCTGACGTTCACACTGCATTGTCAGTGCAGTCATCTGAAGGGGTACGGCTTAATTAGGCTGGCTGAACCGTAAACCAGTTTCTCATATAGAGACGGACCTCCAAATACCCGAACGGTGCCAAATAGGATCCTAGGGGGTATTACTCCACCTCCGCTGTCTAGCCGTCCGTTTTCCTACCAATCTTACTAATACGTGAGCAATATTACACTATCATCCTTTTTCTTTATTCGACGCGGACGAAGTCGCGGCCAAAAGCTCTCCATAAATATTTTGCCAATCATTTGGCTCGAAACGGGTGGAAACGCGGTTTCTTCTTGACTGTTCATAACATTAAATAATATTGACACCAATTAATTGTATATTCTGTCTCGTTTGTTTCAGGAATTGTTCGAGAGAGCGTGGAATTTAAAGGTAGGTAATATTAATTTTAATTTGCTAACATAACAGTTCCGACCCCAATTAAATCGTAACATCTGACTTCATATTACGATGAATGAATTTTATAGCAGGCATTAATAATAATAATCATATGATTGTGCTGTAATATTGGTAAAAACAAGTAATATGTCAGACCTTCTCTTAGAGAGATATAATTGCCCACTGCAGATTGCCGATTTTCACATTGTGAGTAAAAGAGAAGCTCGGGTTTCCTCACGATGTTTTCCATAACCCCCTGACCTAACGTTCACATTCTTTTCAATATGG
This sequence comes from Zelleria hepariella, assembly GCA_949319315.1. Classification (NCBI taxonomy): domain Eukaryota; kingdom Metazoa; phylum Arthropoda; class Insecta; order Lepidoptera; family Yponomeutidae; genus Zelleria; species Zelleria hepariella. Next base: position 3,887,515 of record OX439380.1, on the reverse strand, counting down.
CGGAATTTACAAAATTCAATATTTCACGAATTAAGACTCATTTTATATTGGTATTGTACAAAATAGTATTTACCTTTGAATAAACCTTACGAAATATATAAAATCAAAGGATGACTATGCGATGTAAAAGAGAAATAAATTTTCAAACTTTGCAAATATGAACGCAATGGCGTCAAGGGTAACCCCCCTGTACTACAAAATCACAAATACGTAGGTGTACGTATTATCGAAATTGTTTTTATTTCCTGCCACAATCCACCGTTCTGTTGTCCATTAAATAAAGGTAGGTACTCCCGAACCCCATAAATCAAAGACACATATTTCTCCCTCGCATGGTATTATCCCGTGGCTTATTGAGGGTTAACCTTTTTTTTCTTCTCACTTTTCCCTTTACACGGAACTCTGAAAGAAAAACGATATATTTTTGAACGAATACTTTCGTAGGAACTGTTCAATGTTAATTTTGGAGGTGTCGTCAGTTTTTAGGGCTCCGCACCCGAAGGGTGCCAAACGGGACCCTATTACTAAGACTTCGCTGTCCGTCCGTCTGTCTGTCCGTCTGTCCGTCCGTCTGTCACCAGGTTGTATCTCATGAACCGTGATAGTTAGACAGTTGAAATGTTCACAGATGATGTATTTATATTGCCGATATAACAACAAATACAAAAAAACAGAATAAAATAAATATTTAAGGGGGTTCGGACACAACAAACGTGTTTTTTTTGCCGTTTTGATAGATAATGGTACGGAACCCTTCGTGCGTGAGTCGACTTCGACTTGCACTTGGCCGGTTTTTTTTGACATATTACATCGCACGAACGCGGGGTGCTTCCCGTTAATGGAAACGCATTCACCCCAAAGAATATCGAAGTGACATTCCAACGGTACTGTAAAATTGATATGCCAGAATCGGTTAGCGTTAAGGCGATAGCACACAATGGAATGCTTTTGGGTAAAGATGGGTCAAAAACGCAGGCGGTTCCGTATACAGTCCACGAACCATCGTTATTATCACAAATTGCAACATCAGTTACTTACGTCTGTAACGCAATGTGGTCTTGATGCCGTGCCAGTAGAAGGACAAAACAGGGGTTTCCTCGCTTTTCTCCTACAACCAGCGAACTAATCCTCTAGAATTAGAATCAGAATATTCTTTGCAGTACTACAAAAACATTAAAAGGTCCGACAGCATTCATAAATCTTAATTGAAGACGTCAACTGGGAGCCCATTTTGGCACCATTGCGTTAGAGACTCAGGCCCCTGGATGATGGCCATCTTCCCGCCTCACTGATGCTCTGCCATTTCCACTTGAGAGGTTCCACATTTGAGGCTGCGTGATGAAGCATTTCCGGTTCGCTTACGGAACCCTGAAAAAAACAAATGAAAGCGTGAAAATAAATCTTGTCTTTGAAGTGCGAAGCAAATGTTTGTATATCTCAGTAAGTAATTGCGTTTCAAATAATACAATGTGTGTTTTCTTTGTGCCATTTACGTACCTTACGTAGGTACCCACTCATTTGTCTTCAAATTTGCGAAACAGAAATATACAAAAGTTTTGATCTGGTACTACTTTTCATATGGCTTTTTTTCTCGGAATTTGGAATCCTTTCTGTTGTTATATTTTATTTTCTCAAAAAAATTGTTGTTTTGTTTATTGTATAATTAAAAAAAATGTTGAAACTGCATCAAGTACCTAAATTAATATTATGTCCATGGCGCATGCTGAAAATCAGCGCCGTCCGATGACTTGTCACCGGACGCC